>VZTD01003577.1:1362-47568 GCA_013397725.1 Rhagologus leucostigma | reverse complement strand
AGAGCAGGGGAAGGCGGGCCTGGGGTCCCGGGCCCCCCTGAGGCACCCAAGCGGATGGTGAAAGGGTCCCTGTGCAAACGGCCGCTCCAGCGAGCAAACTCCACTCACGGTAGAAAGGAAGGCAGCAGAAGGCAGGACCCCCCAGGATGGTGAGTTCTCCCTACAGCGGCTGCAGCCTCTCCTTCTCCTCCGAACACCGGAAGAAAGAAGAGCCCTAGGCACTGTATCCAACCCCTTTTCTCAGTTCAAAATCTCGCGGCATTTTCCTCCCTCACCAGAGAAGAAAAAAGTAAAAAGAAGACAAACTGGCCTCCCCCTCCCATGGCCATGTCCTTTGTCTTCCTTAAGCACCCATCAATTGTCCCTTAGCATGGGGAAAAAATTCTCTAAGAGGGAAAGAAAGGAACAAACAAACAAACAAACAAAAACTCCTAAAAACCCCCAACAGGATCCATGACTAAAATTCCCTCTAACTATGGATCTGACCTCTGCCAAACTCCACACCCCTTCCTCAAATATATTCTATAGCAAAACTAGCAGAAATATATCTAGTTGGATTTAAATCAATAGACGTTTTACCACAATAGGTGTGCAAATATAAGAGTAATTAGTTGTCTGACTGAAGAGGTGAACATCTCATTTACTCTGCAGCTACTAGTTCTTTACTCCTGTAGCAACCTCTGAGAGTAGGGAGGAATGATTGCCCAGCAATCTGTTCAGCTGGTAAACTGTAACATCTTTGTCTTGGAATAAATAAGGCTTCTCCTCTTAAAATACGGGCATTGGTTAGGAAAAAGAATAAAAATAAGGAAGGTAAATTAGAAAGACCTAGATAAATAACCTCTGTGCCAGGTGAGTAAGGTTTTAGAGTAGTTAATTTTCACATATCCACTTTATTACAAGACAGGTACACATATTATTGGTCCAGAACACTAAACAAATGAAGCTATGGACTAAACCATGTAGAATTTCACAGATAACTGCATTACAAAAATACATTTCCATTGATGAACAGTAAACATAAAGAGAAATCAACGATGAAATGAATATTCTTTCTTTATATTTCAGAATGAATGGATTTACATTTGGTTTGAGCATTAAAAGTGTTACAGTGGATGGAGGATGCCTAGCTATTTATATTAAAAATACTAAACATGATTTTCATAGATAATCACATAAAATGGTAAGACAAATGCATGAAGTTTCCCAAGTAACCTCTGTTTAGAACTCAGGGAATAGAACATTTCCTGATGTAGCTGCCGTATATCAGACTGCATCAACAGAAACCAAGAATAAGGTTCTCAAGTGGAACAGACATCAGAAAACATCTTCTGTCCTTATTGACTTCAACAAGCTACTGGCAATCTAATGGTGTTATAAGTTTTATACACTACCACGTATAGCAAGGTGTAGAGTAAGGAGCTTTACATTCTGTGTCTGGAATACTGTCTCTTGGGTTCTGGTTAAATAAGAATGATCTCCACAAGCAATGAATTAGAAGGGTTCATAAGAAGGTTGTGTTTCACAATCTAGTTCCATTTCCATTTTTTCTTGACTTTATGATCCGTATAATTCCGACTGAATAGGAAAGAGCATCTTATATTCCTCCTTCTGAAAGAAAACCTCATTTTAAGTGATGGTTGCAATTGTTGCACAGTGGAGCAAATAGAATCTAAACGAAAGGAAAATATTTATTAAAGGCGCATTACACTTTGGTATGTGACAGAGAGTTTGTTTAGAAAGCACAGTTAAGTAATGAAAATGGAATAAATACTCCGAATCATGATGTACTGGAAATCCCAAGGCCTCCCTAACACTGCTCTTCAGCCTTTTCTAGTAAATCTCTGTTGAAAAGCAAAGGAAAAGCGTCAGGGACTGCTTCTGTACAGAACATAAACCATAATAATCAGACATTTTGGAGTCAATAAAATGTTTATGACGGCATGTTAAGTAGCAAAAAAAGAGTGAATATAGAGTTTCTTCAAAGGTAGGATAATACATAAAAATAATAAAAATATTTTAGATTGAAGGCCAAAAGCAGCCTTTATTCATCTGCATTTTTACATGAACAAATCATCTTTGATTGCAGTTCTGCTTTTCTCATTTGAATGTCAACTAAATTTGACAGAGGAGGAAGATCCTGGTTTTTTCTCCAGAAGGCAGGTCCCATTCTGCTTGGAATGCTTGACAAAAGAACAGATCTGTAGGTGCAGATTGCCTTCAAGCACAGACTGGCTCTTGTCCAGCCAGCATCTCAAAAAAAAAGGAAGACACAGGAGGGAGTTGAGTATTTTGACCTGTAAGGAACACTGTAGGAGAACTGGTGAGGGTGCATTACACTGTGCACAACATAGAGAGCACAACAAGAGCAAGCACCAAACTGTGGCAACGTGAACGCTGGGAGAGGAGGCAAGAGGCAAATTCTTAGGAAACAAGACTCCACTGATCTGGTTGTTCAGGAAGCTATTTGTTCTCATGGCATGAGCTGTCATGTCTTATTCATGGTCAATAGCACTGGACAATTACTGCATAATTTGAAAGAAAGCTAAAATTATCATCATATTAAGGAAAATAATTTATCCATTCTCAGTTTTAGGGACTTTTTTTTTTTATCCAGGAGCATTATATTACTCTCTGTTGTGAAGCAGGTAAATAGACAAAACATCAGGAATAATGCTTTCAGTACAGTATTGCTTCTCACTGGGGAATAAGCACATGTAGCTAAAATATCTCCAGTGTCTAGAATTGCTTTGCCACAGTGCAGCATCAGTTGCACAGAAAGCTCTCTCAGTTGAAAGCACTAGAGAGTCAATTGTCCACATGTGATTTTCGTTCAAGCACAGGGTCTGTCACACAGTCTCCTCTCCTTCTTGACATATTTACAAACCTTGGCAGGCCTACCAAAAATTTTTTGGCTTGTGCCACTGGATTCTTCTAGCTGAAGGATGGAAGGTGGTGATGAGATTGTCATTGTTACCCTTTTTGCCTCTCGAGCTCTCTGCCAAGTCCAGGAATACTACAAATCTCTCTAGGAACAGGTTTTTAAAATGCATTGACCTGAGAACCGCATTAATGGCAGCGTGGAAAATCAAGGTGAAGCAGACACTTCACTTGTCCTAAGTGGGCGTCATTGCCCTGACACGTTGCACACACCACACGCTCTACCCGCAACAGAAGCCATCTGTCGCGATGGCTTCGTGCCTGCACTCATCCCATAAGATCTTTGTCCCTCCAGCATGGGTGCCAACAACAATAGACTTGCTCAGGGAACCAGAGCAACCCTGTGAGTAACCTCTCATCATGTAGGAAGCCCTTCCCTCTGTTGGCATTGAAGCATTGGTACCACATGCTTCTCTTCAGTTGTTAACACCTTCTAATTAGTAGTAGTCATATTCTGAACCTCATTTGTCAGATTGTATCTTGGCTAAGCATTCAGCACACTCAGAAATAGAACTGTTGGAAATATTGTAAAATTGTCTTTTTAAGAGCATCATATTGCACTTGGCTGAAAGTAAGCTTTTGGGTCTTACTGTGATATAAATTGAACATGATTTTTTTTCCTGTGAGAACAAACCTTTGAATATGAAGTTCAAAAACTGTGAAAAATACATTAGTAATAAAAAAATGGTCAGTTTCAATTTTTTGTGTTGCTTTAATCTGAAAGGGAGAAAGAACCAATAAAAGAAATAAGCCTGACAGCAGGACCCTAGACTTCAAACCTGCAGTTCCAGATAAAAGCCCAATGAAAAAAAATCTGTTGCACAGTGACGAAGCTTCATCCCTTACACGAGGACAGAAAATCCTATTATTGAGCACCCTTCTTCAAGTGGATGTGGAGAACTGCCAATTAACTACCTTTGCTAAGTGATAGACAACCTCCTTGATTGCCTTGAGAGCATGCCTGTCCTGATGAGTAGCAGTAATGCCGGATTTCTGTGGTAGATTTGCTGTTAGAGCCTCTTTGAAGGTCCCAGCATCCCACGCACAGACGTGATCCTCATTTGGAGTCCTATTTGCATTTCAGCACCTCGCCTCACAGCTCATACATCACGGATGAGGACTGGATGAGCAAGGTCAGAAAAGAGGCAGACAGTCTGCAACTCGACTTGAGCAAAAGGGCTTGTTTTACACAAAGTACACAAAGGAAATTTTCTGTCTTCTTTTCTGTCTTGTGGTATGAGTGCAGTGCTCAGTCATGTTCCCTGTTCTTCACTGCTAGTGGGTTTTTTTTCCATTTCTTTTTTAATAGTCATGCTTGTATCCTACTCTTTTCTCTGCCGAGCTAAAGCTTATGTTCTGAGGGGCTAAAATTCTCAAAATTGTTCCCAAATTCTTGCTTATAGGTATATATTTCTGGGTTTGATTTATTTACCAATATAGTAGCAATGGCTTCTAAACTGTATTTTATGGGATTTTAAAAAATAATTTTAATCACTAAAATGTTACAGAGAAGCAAATTTTGCTTGTCATTACTTACTGTTACTCATTTAGATAAAAAAATCTAGTCTAACTGCCCAATTTATCAACATCATATAAGAGACCCAACTTGAAGAATGCATTTGAACAATTTAAGAGATTCCAGGCCATGTCTGTAGTTTTTCCTTGCTTGTATAACATTAGAGGCAGTGGCAAAATCAGATTTTAGCTGGTCAATCAACCTTTTTCCCAAATGCAGCAGCAGGAAGAAATTAAGTCTGACTTCCTAAAAAGTTCTATGTATTCTTCACAGAAAGTGGTATCAGTGTCTCCCTGTCTATCTGATTTTTCTACTTTGCACAAGAGAACAAAGGAAATTGAGCAAAAAGTAACAGATACCATAGAGACAGTGAGGAAGGCTGTGCTAGGATGAAGATCTTGAACCTGTTCCTCTCCTGTGGTGACATCTGGCATCTGCTCCAAACTGGGATAACCAGCATGCTTTGGGGCCAAAAGATTTTTACAATTTGTCATGAAAGAGATAACCATGAGGAGAAGAACATTACACCATAATCACTTTATAAGAGTGTGGATTTTCATTATGTAATGAAGTAGCTGTGCAAGCTTGTCTCCTGTAGGATAAAGGAACTGAAATTCTGGCTTTAACACAAAATGCATTAAATAATGTTATCCCTAATGAGGAGGGGAAATAGAGCTTATATAGATGTTTAGTAAACTCAGGGATGTATGTATCAAAACCTCTTTTTCCATACACATAAATCAATTCTACCAAAGGGGCTAATCATTCCTTGTTGACTTAATTTCCCTTCTGTTCAATACTGTAGATAATACGAATCAAATTGAAACTTCCTAGTTCATGTCTGGCACAGGGAGACACTTTCATTCTTCCATTTAAATCATCTATATATTCATCACACCCTTTTATAGGAAAACAGATATGGACTTGCAAAATGTAACTAGAATCCTAGAATATTTGAGAAGCTTTTGGACATGCAGTATAGGGATTAGAGCTCAAGTGAAACACTCCAGTCACTTACAAAAAAAGTGAGAGCTGCATAATAAATACATTTAGGGCCATTTGAACAGAAGGAATGAAATTGGATTCCTATTTAACAGTAGACTCTCCCAAGAGCTCTGAACAGTACTCCATTACTCATTTGCAAAAGCAATGAAAACATTAATTGACCTCTTGATTAGTATTTAAATAATAAATACCATAGTGGATTAATGCACTGGCCTTTTACCTCAAAGACATAGTTTAAAACTCACTTGACAAAAAAATCAATTTAATTACACGATACTAAAATTGCAAGTGCCAATAGGTGAGAGTTTCCGTGCACACAAGGCCACACATCACATAATCATGCCAAATTAGAATTTATTCAGTGCTTTCTCTTTTTTTTCCTTTTTTTTTTTTAATGAATGCGTGTGTGGTGTGTGTTGAAAGAAAGCAGCCTGCCACCTGCCACAGAAATATCCCACAGAGCAGCTCCCATCCTTGTGAACTAAAATATTTGGTTTAAATGCTAGAAACCTGAAAACTGACACAGTTCCATTATCACATTCAGCCAATTACAACAGATACAGTCTGGAAAGAAATGTCAAATGTTTTCTGTAAAGCTTATATTTTGTGGAATCAATGCACATATATTTGTGTAAAATGAACTCAGATTTTTGGCTTTTGGAAAATCTTTACATGCAAACTTGATGTTAGCCAAGTCAATGGACTCTGGAGGTTCTTGTTTATATTAAATTAGTTAATGCAAGACTTTCCTTATGACTTTGACAGCTGGAAAGTATAAACTGCTCTTAGTAGGCTTCTACCCTAAGGAGTGTAAATCTCATGAGGTCATTTATTCCTTTGAGTTTTCTTTTATCTTAGTCTGAAAACCCTGGAAACAGCTGGCCAAAACAGATCAGGAGAAGAGTCTGTGTCCCCATTTGGGTGGGTCCCAGAAGAAAAATCCTTAGGGCAGATTCTGACATTTAACATTTCCCATGAGTACATCTAGATAAATGCTATGTTCTAGGGAAATTAGATCTGAAATCCCCCCCCCCTCCAAAGTGTGATGTGATACAATTTTTGGCTTAGAACAGTTAACAAAACATAGTTTCCCCACAATCATTCATTAATTGTGTGGGGTAAATAGTATTGGTTGTCCCAATATGAGTGTGAGCTTGCCGTAGAATGTAGTAGATAACACTAAATTTTGGAAATATAGCAGCTGGAGATTTTTTAAACTTCAATTTATCCAACACCAGATTATTTTCTGAGCAGATGTGCTCTTCATTTGTGCATATCTATTTTTGATGAGTACAGTTAGGCTATTATTATGTCAGACCGAAATTTTCTTGCAAGATTTTTTTAAACAAGATTGTGTTTTCAGATATTTTTCATAACAACTATCTGTCTCTTGAAGAAGTCTTTGACTTCTTACTGAAAACATGGAAATTTTAGTTTAAAAAAATGTATTTTGACTATGTTCAAGCTATTTTTTCAACTGGTTCTCTACTATATATGGTTTTTACTTGATGTGACAATGAAAGCAAATCAGTTCTAAGCGTGCAGAGACATGTAACTGCAGTAGGAAAAAAATGACATTACTTCAATTTGAACAATCTTTGCTAAGTGATTGCTTTGCTTTTCCAGCTTTGTGTGATGAACATTCAACTTTTGGCTCTTATGAAAAACCCTGTTGAAAAATATAAGCTTTCCACGTGTTGTAACAATGTGGTTCAGGCAACCAGAAACATATTGTGGCAAAGAGACCCCATAGTAATTCTGTTTGAAATAATTTTCTCTTCCACCACTGCTATTCATCCTTAGTTGTCTCAAAGATTTGGAACTCCGTGCAGAAAGAATCATAACTGTTCATTTTGTAGAACACCTAAGACAGCTTTTTTATGGCTGTCATATTATAATGTCTTCTTTACACTTTAAAAGTCTTGCTAAGAATTTTGGTTGGCTATGGACTCCTGAGAAGCTAAGTATTTTTTCTGTTCTCTTTTTTACTAAAAAATTATGTCATAAGTCCATGGAAGACAGTTGTTTTGTTGCGGTTTTGTTTTCATTTGGGATGTTTTTGACTTTTATTTTACTGAAAAGTAAGTAACAGAAGGTCTATTTTGAGAAGACAGACCTAGTTGAATTTTTTAACCTATTTTATGCTTCATCACAAATCCTTTCTGGTACTCTGTATGTCATAGCAGTTTGTTCACTGACACATTCTTCCTTCAATTTGACCCAAAAGACACAATTTAGCCATGAAAGCTACACCTGCTTTTTAGGATTCGTTTAGTGCTACTCATGAAAATTACTTAGATACAATGTGTAAATTAGTGTTGAAATGCTGTATTTTAATTTTATTCAATTGACACTTCTTAGCATTAACCCTTTAGTCAAGAGGCATATGCCCTGCAGTTTGGGAGGATGATGGGAATTCAACAATAGTAAGCCCAAAAATCATAGGCACATTGTAATTGCAAGTTATGTAGGTACATAGCTATGAGCGTCTGAATAATCTTAATTTACTTTTAGGTGTGCTGAAGTTCTGAAGATGTGACTAGTCAGAAAATTTGAAAGCCGAAGGCGTAGTTCACGAAAACACCAATTCCCGTGTACAATTTCAACCACACAAATGAAATCAATCCATTCATACACTTAAGTATATTGCTCATTTGGAAAGATTTTTCTGGGCTTGACTGAAAATGCACTGTTAAATTATCTGTTGATGTCAGTCATGGTTGTCTCAAACCCACAATCTTTTAGAAAACTACAAAATTACATCATCAGCACCTGCCTAGGTGCTATTTAGGTTAAGCTTTCTAGATTTCATACTAACAAAAACTATCACTTAAATAATCTTAGTCATATTTTTGACAAACTTTGTAAGCCCTTTTATGTGTTTTAGAACCTCGGAGAGAGAGAATTAACAAAGCAAGTGCTCATTTTTGACAGAGTCAGTGAAGCAGAGCTCATCACCTGTAGAAATGCAATCTTCTTTGGAAGTGGTAATCAGCATGACACTTTTAAAGCAGTATAATGTGTTTTGGCAGCACATAAATGAATATCAATTGGAAACAATGCTGCTCTGTTTGATCTCTTGCCAAATGATTCAGTGTTGTGGCTTAAAAGTCATACAGGTGCTCTTTTTTTCTTGTTGTTGTGGGAACAAGAGACCCATCATATTAGTGATTTTGAATTTCCACAGCTTTATATGAAATGTTGTGTGTAGTTAAGAGATTAAAATAGGGCTATACCATCATTAAAGGAAAATAAAATATTTGGGTTAATTGGCTTATAGGATAAAAACTGACTTACTGGAAAAAAAAATCTGATGTATTTCTAGGCTTGGCTCAGAATGGAAAGGTAACAATTATAAAAAGCCTTTGTGGCTCAGCTAATTCATGTTGGCAATTTACATATTATCAAATCAATGGATATGGGAAAATCTGGTAGGAATGACCAGTCTTTAAAGAGCTAAAAAGAGAAATGCTATGATGAATTAAATTTGCCCTACATAAAAGCAGAGTTCTTAAGAGGATAAAATACATAAAATTCCCAGTGCTCCAGCCTGCACAGCACCTCTGTGGCTAAAACACCTTTCTCTGTTAGCAACACCTAACGTTCCAAATTTTCTTTGGAAGGTCTGCAGGTAAAATGATTGGGGCTTGTACGTGCATGGTGATTTCCTTCATCAGTATCCAATGCCTACGTTTTTTGACAAATCTGTGAACATTTTTATGTACTTCAGTAAGAACACGACTCCCTCTGAAGAGGCTTAGTTATTTCACTGTTAACCCTTCTCTGGGAAATTAGAAATGCTAGCTATTTAGCCCACTGAAGTCAGCAGGATTTTTCCATTGCTTTCAATAAGTCTAGGATCTCACTCTTCATTCCAAACACCACTTGTGTATTCAAACTAAAGAACAATCCACTCCTCATGCTTGATTATTATAATTTTATATCGATCAATATAATTATACATCCACAAAATGCCTATCGCTATAGCTGGTATATGACACACTCTCCCACTTGCACCTTTAGAAGGCAGATGAGTGAAACAAATGTCTCCAGCCTGAAAAGGGTGTTTCAGAATCTGAAACAGATAGAAAGCCTGATAAACCATCCTTTTGTGTCCACTCACTCTGTCTGTGATACAATTTACGTAGTTTTGGATTTTAGAGGCAAACCCACAGGATGAAAGAAGTCCTATATTTTGGGGTTTTTTTAATATTTGTTATCAAAAGACATTGAAAAAATGGATGCAGGAGAGCATCAGTCTGTTCTGCATTTCTTACTGGAAGACTAATAATCAGATGAGTTTATTTAGCTTAATTATTAGAGTAAGATCAAGGAGAAATTTGGTCAGTGAGTGTGACCATCCTCACTAAACGGCTCTTGATGTGGAATGTGGCAGCACAGAGCAGAACAGTGAAGGGTGGTTAAAACCAGACATTTGATTGAGAAAGAAGCAACACATTTTACCATAATGAGCAAATAAGCACTGAATTCCTCATCATTCCACATTTCAAATGCTTAAAATGTGGAGTTCATTCTGTGATGCAGGTTATTAAGAACAGGTTTCAGAAAAAAAGCATAAAATTAAATGGCTGTTTTATTTATGTGGGTGTTGGCCTCTTCTCCCAGGCAACAGGTGACAGGACAAGACAACAGCCTCAAGCTGCTGAGGCGGGACATCAGGAGGAATTTCTTCATGGAAAGGATTGTTTAACACTGGAAGAGGCTGCCTAGGGAGGCCCTGGAGTCACCATCCCTGAAAGTGTTCCAGAAATGACTGGATGTGACACTTACTGCCATAGTCTAGCAGACAAGATGGTGATGGCTCAGAGGTTGAACTCAACAATATTGGAGGCCTTTTCCAACAGAAATGATTCTGTTGATAACTTGCAGGGTTTTGCAGTCTTTGGGAGTAACTAACAGCCAGTGTTCCCATGCTCTTGTTAATTGGTAGTGACCTAGACTGTGCCAGGGTGTTCCATGCCTGGTGCTTTCCTGCAGGATGCCATCCAGACATCTGACTGTGGAAGAGTCCGGGATATTCACTGAGCACTTGCACATAAACCTTTACATCATTCTCACAGTCTGCTGGTGGTGACAACTGAATCCACCTGAACTGGTTGGCCTTGCTCATACATCTTCAGCCAACACCTTTGGTCTTCCATGTCTTTTCCATGCTTCACCGTGCTGGAAAGTATGGAGGGTATGGCCCCCAGCAAGCTGCTGGCTCAGCTGCTGCTGCAAACGCTCCCAAATCAATGAGTGAATGTGCAAGTCACTGCTCCAGCTCACATCATTCATTTTCACTGAACAGGTTAGGGGGCAACTGGATAGGAACCTGACTTCCAGCTGGGAAGTGTTAGGCAGTGACTCATGGATAAATCTTCTTCAGCTGACACAGCTTCAGCTGAAAGATTTGTGTGTAAGCACCTACTGTAAGCTGGGTGAAAATCACTGTGTAAGTGAAGCTAACTTAATACTATCTCACCTAAAGCAAATTAGTGGAACTTTTACTCTTCCTCCTATATCTAGCAGTGATCTGTTGTAGACATTTTGTGCACTGTTAAGTTTGTAAGCTACAGTACCACAAGTAATATACATACAGTGCTGTAAATAATGAGACACCTCTGTGAATGTATAGTAATGCCAATACCCATATTTATGAATAAATATGTTCAGGAATCAGCCAGCTGGAGTACATGCACATTTCATGCTTCTGAAAACAGTAGTTCCCAAGGGAGAGTAAAAAAAATCCATCTCCACCGTAAGGTAGCACAAAAGCAACACCTTTTTTCAGCTGTACTTCGGTTATTTTCATATCAACTTTCCAAACATACATGGTGGAATGAAACTGATGAATCATCTATCCAAATGTGAATGTAAATAGCAAAAATGAATTTGCATTATATGTAATATAATGTATATATATATGTGTGTGTATGTATAAATATATAACATTTTCATTTGCATGCTAATTTTCCCAGGCTACCTCTGTCACCTTTTAGATGGGTAAATTATTTTATTCCTCTCCTTGGCATTCTTTTTAAAGCTCTACGTTTCTCCTGGAAAAGAGAATTTCATATGATAGAAGAAATTGTCTTTAAGATACCTGTTTAGCTTAAACTTACAGCCAGATTAGTATTTCTGAATTTTAAGGAAATTATAAGAAGTTTCTGATTCTGAACTCATGACATAAAATTTGCAACTAAAAACACAAAACAGGTTTCAAAATAGGTTTTTTTTTAAAAAGAGCTTTTAGGAAACACAAGTTTATACTCCCAGAAATCAAGATTTAGGATACCACTTGAGCATCAACTGTCCCAGATCTAAGTAGCATAAATATTAGCAAAATCTACTGCAAGCTATGTGTGTGCTATTGCTTGAGTGAGACAAGGAAAGACAGCCAGGCAGAGATCTCAGCTTTTGAAAAATACATCTGTTTACCAGTGAGTGAGCCCAATTGATCTCACACAGCTTTGTTTAACAAAACTTTAGCCATCTGCCTTCCAGAATGCATTGTCCCTCGTGCGCTTCAATACAAACTGTGAATTTCCTCTTGCTGACTCAGTTGCTGTGCTCTTCTGAAGAATTTACAATGAAGTGCATCCATCGCCTGTCACGCAGCTGTAGCTGCTGGGAGGTACAGTAGGAGCGGGGACCCTTCTGAATGCGTTGTCATTAGTGCCCTGGTGCTATTCGTGGCACTGGTGTTTGCTGCTAGGACAGGCTGGAGTCGCTGCCTGCCACAGGAGCAAGTTGGAATCTTGTACCTATGACATTACAAGGGCAGCCACTGGGTTCCCAAGTAATTTTGAGTGGGAAGCCAGTATGTCCTCAGACATGTTGCCGTTAATTGCCTGACTGACCGTATTTTGAGGCAATGTGTCTGCCAAAGGAGCAGTTGTACACTCTTACATTTTGCACCTTCTTTTTCATATCCCTCATTACTGTATTACTTACTAAAAAAAGAATGGTGCTTCTACTAAGCCTATTGGAAGGAGGGGAAAAAAGGATTTGGAGATCCCGGGAAAGGTGTGGTCCAAAGTGTGGGGAAGTGAGTCCCTCATCTTTACAGAACTCACATAAATGTGAGGAACAAAACAGTTTGCTGATTACACCAACTGAGAGGTGCTGTGGATTCTTGAGGGACAAAAAACCTTGCAGAGGGGTTCAGATTGGAGCAAGGGGCAATGCTTAATGGGATGAAATATAACAAGTCCAAATCCTGGATTCTTCATCCATAATGGGGTACCATCAGGCACAAATATAAATTGGGATAGGGGTGCCTGGAGAACAGCTCTGCAGAAAGGGATCTGGCAGTGCTGGTCAGCAAACCACATCCTGGGATGCATCAAATACAGCATAACCAGACAGGCAAGAGAGATGTTCATCCCACTGTATTCACTATTGCTGGGGCCTCACCTGAGTGTTTTGTGGAGTTCTGAGCCCACAGTTTAAGCAGGATGTAAAGGTCCTGGAATGCATCCAGAGTATGGCAGCAAAGCCATGAAAGGGCTGGAAGGAATGTCCTGTGAGGAGCTGCTGAGGACTTTGGGTTTGTCAGGTTTGGATAAAAGGAGCCTGAGGGACAACCTTGTTGCTCTCTACAGGTTTCCAAGGAGGGAGAGTAGAGAGGGAGCTGCCGATCTCTTCTCCCTGGGATCTAGGGATAAGATGTGTGGGAGGGGTGTGAAGCTGCTCCAAGGGAGGTTCAGACTGCACATTAGGAAGCATTTCTTTACCCCGAAGTTGGTCAAACACTGGAACTTCCTGGAGAGGTGGTCAATGATCCAAGCCTGACAGTGTTTAAGAAGCATTTGGGCAGTGTCCTTAACAACATGGTTTAACTTTTGCTCAGCCTTGAATTGGTCCTGCAGTTGGCCTAGAGGATTGCTGGAGGTCCTTTCCAAATGAAATATTCTATTTTATTCCTACACGAAGTCACATAACTGTAGATTGATCTACTGGATTGCTTAATGACTTCTATTTGTGTGATAGTACATGCATTTCAAATAAAACAGACATTGGCATTAAGACATTAGAATTTAAAAAATCAAAAGCCTGATGTCATTTCAGTTCTGGTAGAACAATTGAAGTTGGATGAAATAAAGATTAAATGAGCATGACTACGTAAAAAATTGCTTATTTCAGGATGGAATGTAAAAACACACAAACAAATTTAGATAATAGAGTTAGAAGAAGCAGTTTCTTGAAAATATTAGACTGTGTTTCCCAAGCTGAACTAACTGCCAGTATTTTCTTCTGTAGCATTAAATAAATTGTCTAGTATGAAGTAACTTTAGTTTTTGTTCCCTGTTACTCATCAGTTCCAGAGACCAGCTTCTGGACTAGATAGGCTATGTTTGATAGGAATAAAAGAGGCTTTTACATTTTTACAACATCAGAAATTATTTCCTGTTTGTGGGCATAGGACCTAGCTTGAAAATGCCCATGAAAGAACTCTTCCTTTTTCCAGTTACTTTATCTTAAAAATTATAGCTGCTCTGGGTGCAAGCCAGGCCAGATTAAGATTATTGCCTAAAGCAGTCAGAAGTAACAGCCAACAGAGTCATTATGGTGAGGTCTGTGCCACTACTTTTAAGAGTGGAGGTTATTCTTGCATGGATGTTAGAAAAACGTGTGGATAGACACAGCGTGCAGGGACATATTCTGCTCCTAAAGGGCAGCACACCAACAATGTGAATATAACTGAACGGTAACAAGGAGTGAAAATTGTAAATTCCAGGACATGATTATACAGCATTCTCTAGTTTCTTACACCATGTCTGTATTGTGTTGTGTTCCCTTTATCAACTGTAACATATGTAGTTATAAAGAAAAATTTCAAATTTTTATTGCTGTTTATGTATTCTAAATGCTAAAAGGATTGAAGTGATTTCTTCTCCTTCACAGAATCATCTACTTCTTTTCATAAGGAAGATAATCTAAAATACATAAATATAGAGTATTTTATATGTTTATTTCCTGAAATCTCTAATTACAGTACATGCAATAAAAGGTAGGGAGGTCAGAAAAAAAGCAAAATATCAGTGTGAGCCAGTAGCTGTGTTTCTTGAGTATAGATATGTATTTTTCAATTATAAGACTCATATAAACCAAAATTTCAACACAAAAAGATAAACATTTTCACTGTAGATCTTTTAGTTTCATAGTTTAGTTTCATTGAGAAGACAATTTTGAAATAACTGAAATCCATAACTCGCATAAATATGAAAACACCTTGAAAAGTACATATAGGTAGATGCTAGTTACTCAAGAATGCAGAAAGAGCAACATACTAAAACCGCCAATTTAGGGAAAAATAGGATCATGCTGCTATCATTCTTTCTGGATAGAGAATGTTTTTTTCTGCTATCTACTGATCTCCCTCTAGTGGAATCCTATAACTCTGCATGAGACGAAACTTGAATTTTATCTCCACAGTTTTGCATGCAACAAAGCTGTAGCACAGGATGCATGTGCCACAAACATCTGTTTTCAGTAATCAAGACAAATTCTGCCAGTTCCTCTAGGGAAAAGCAGTGTATGTAGTAAACACAGGGACTGGAATTACAAAGTCTTGAAGCAGGCCCATTAGAGAACAGCTAGGAATGTAATTTGTTTGCTTGCTAAACCTGTTCCTTATGGATTGCAATTTCTTTTTTTAAAATAAATTTTATTAATATTTGGGCTAGATTGTTCCTGGCTATGACAACAGTGCAGAAAGCAAAGGGAAAAACAGAAGAACAGGTGTTTACAGAGAGTTCTTTGGGCCAGCAGACTCTCAAAGGGACAGGAAGTACAGTACGGCCTCACCTCCCCTAATCTCCACGCCAGCCTGCACCCTGTGTTTGGTATGCAGAAGGAGTACATTGCACCCCATAAATCAATGTCATGCCAAATATGCTCTTTCCTTTACACCCTTGTTTTGTGCCTTCAGAGAAGTGGAGTTCCCTGAAGCAGAATGTCCCCCAGCTCCTGCTGCAAGGTGCTGGGACTCAGCTGCCCCAGACTTTCCTTGGGAGCCAGGGAATGGTGTGGTGAGCTGCTCTGAAAGCATTCGCTGGTGATTCACACATGTAAATAACAAAATTGCTTCTGCACATATCACATGTTGCAGCCTGAGACACAGAGAAGCAAATCTGCATTACAGATACTGTAGATAAAGACATAAAAGCTGTTAATAAATACCCGAGTGCATTCATTCACTCAAGTATACCCTCAAATGCGAATTGCCAATCATTCTAAAGAAGACAAAGTGGTTGCAAGATAACAGAAGGTTATTCTTCTGATATCAACAGCATTAATCATATATTTCACTGTGAAGTTACCATTAAAACATAACTTTGATTAATGATAGTGTCAGTGTATTTAATCAAGTGCAAGCAACACACCACTGTGAGTATTTCTCCCCTTGACCTCATCCAGCTGAGGAGGAATGTGAGTGAAATCTGGGCCATTCCACTGGTGCAGACCTGGCACGAAAGGAGACTCCAGGGCCCATCTTTGCCCAAATGACTTCCCAAAATTTAAGAGAGAGGAAAAAAAGGAGCAAGTCTTAAGTTTGAACCCACATCAAACATTACAGTGATTAATTATAGGCAAGGAAATCATATCACTGGATCCGAAATAAAAGCAGTGTCTTCTTGTCCTAAACCTTTCACTTCCATATGCTGAGGAACCATTCCAAAGAGTTGCCAGCTATTACAGACAAAGGTTAGCATGTGCTTTAGGGTGCAAAACAAGTTACCAATCAGTCTGGACATATACTTCCCCCCCGTACTCAGCATCGGTGAGGCCGCACCTCAAAACCTGTGTTCAGTTTAGGGCTCCTCACTGCGAGAAAGACATTGAGGCACTGGAGCGTCCAGAGAAGGGCAATGGAGCTGGGGAAGGGTCTGGAGCACAAGTCTGATGAGAAGCAGCTGAGGGAGCTGGAGGTGTTTAGCCTGGAGAAACGGAGGAGAGACCTGATCGCTTTCTACAACTCCCTGACAGGAGGGTGTAGCCAGGTGGGGATTGGGCTCTTCTCCCAGGTAGCAAGTGACAAGAGAAGAGGAAATGGCCTGAAGTTGCACCAGGAGAAGTTTACACTGGTTATTAGGAAAACTTTCTTCACTGAAAGATGGTCAGGCAGTGGAACAAGGTGCCCAGGGAAGTGGTGGAGTTTCCATCCCTGAAAGTGTTAAAAAAACCCATCTGGTTGTGGCACCTGGGGTGAAGGTTTAGTGGTGAACATGGTGGTGCTGGCTTAACAGCTGGACTCCAGGATCTTAGAGGCCTTTTCCAATCTGAACAATTCTATGATTCTGATAGAGAGCCCTCCGGTGCAGTCCTGTCTTAGATCTGTATGGTTGAACTGTAGCTCTGCCTTTGGCAGGGGTTTGAACTCTCTTTCAGAGTTGCCTTTTTTATCAATGTAATGGAGCCCTACAGTTTTTGGAGGGTGTGTTACTGTGGGCTGCATGTAACCCCTCATGAACTGACACTGGCAGTAGAACAAAACCAAATGGTTTGCAAGGGGAAAAGACCAAAGTCCAAGGAGCAAGTCTCACAAGGGGGTAGAAGAAAAGGGAGAAGAAAGATCAGAAAGAAATGATGGGAAGAAGGTAAAGAGACAGAGGACGGGTCAGCTGCAGCACTTGCTGCATGTAAAGGAAATGGAGATGAAAATCATGTACATATCCATCTGAAAGAACGGGGAGAGATCTTTACTTAAAGAGCTGGCAAACCATTGCAGTAGCTCCAAATACACCTTTCCTTCCACTGGGCTCTATTTGATCTTGCCGCTTTATTGACTTTTGTGTGCTCCCAGTAGTTTGGGGTGATTCTGGCAATTGCAATCAGAAAAGTTCTAGAGTTGTGGGCATGACGTTATGCCAGCAAGCAGGAAGGAACTGGAAGGATTTTACCTGTCTGTGGCAAAGATAACTAAAACATCTCCTAGGGCACTTTGCCAGTGTATTTCAACTGCACCTTTAAACTGGGCAGCTTGCACTGTTCTCTGTGCCAAATAAAAAATTCTCTAGGTTTCTTTTTAGACAGCTTTTGAATCACAGTGAAGCCCCAAAAAAGTCTCTAATAAGTGCTATTTTTTTCCCCTCACCACTAACACAAAAATGCTGAACAGATTGAAGGCAGGGGGATGGGAAAGGAAGAGGGATGAGTGAGGAGGAGTTCCATTGTGCTGAGACCAATTATAGAGGTCTCAGCCCAAAAAAAGACTCTTTCAGAAAGTCACAAACAAATGAAAACAGGGTACTGTGATAAATTGTGGCACAGCTTTAACAGCCGTGCATCTCTTGTTCCCCTAAAAGCTGTCATAATAGGCAAATTGTAAGGGTTCATATCCCTCTGAGGACTGTAAATTCAATCAGTATTTAAATACTTTGCATCTTCACTGTGTTAGATTGTTTTACTAGTAATGGCTTAGGGTGGTTTTTTTATTTCACAAAAAAAGACCTGCAAAAAGATATCACTTTTAAAAATACTCTCATCTTTCTGATATCCTAAAATAGTATTGAGAAAACATGCTTAAAGCTTGGTGCTGGAACAAAAACAGAGCATCAGCTGGAAACAGGGCTTCTTCTCTTGAATATGAATTCATCCACCTCCTTCAATTTTGAAATCTTAACAGCCTCCTACCACATTCTGGTTGCTCCCTTGTATTCTCCTGTACATTCATGCATCTTTATACTTTCTGAGCATTACTTCTCTTTTTCCCCCTTGAACATGTTTGTTCAATATGTGTTTTATGTGGCTTATCCCTCCCGAGTGTGTTTTCAGAAACCACTACATGGAAAACACTGTAGAACCTCCACTTTTTTCAAGCACAAGAGGGAAAATAAACAGCTGATAATCATTAGGAAGTGGGAACTGAAGGCATATATGACATAAGTGTGTAAGCTAGCTTTCATTAAAAAATGTTTAGATGGCTAACTGGAGTGGGTAAATCTGTCCTGAAGAGTATTTGGTGATACCTATCAGAGATGATCACAACATACAAGATACAATGTGGTGTTTTCTTGACTATATCTCAAGGCAGTTTGGAAGACAGATTATGTCACCACTCCGTTTCTGGTTGCCATTATTCATGCTTCTATTGAATTCCATCTATTTCTGTTCTCATCATTGTTCAAAAATACTGGATTGTGCCACCACAGTTGGGAATCAGTAAGGAGGAGCATGCCTGTTCTAAAAAAGGAAAGCTTTTTGCTTTCACAAAAAGGCTTTGTTAATTAGTGCTACACAAGGAGGGAAATGACAAAACTCCATACTTTTCCATTTAAATGTTTGTAAAAGTGATTTTGTTTAAATTTCACTGAGTGTAGCAGGAAATGTTAAAGCTGAAAGACACCAGACAGAACATACTAATGTCCTTTGGAGTGGGAGTGAAAGAGGGAAAGGGCCTGAGGATTTTATTTTCTTTATTTATACTCTTTCCATAGAAATCTGCAAACTTTTGAAGCTTGTAAAAGATGTATTGATTTGACAGCCCCAAAGACAGAACTCTTCTTTTCATAGAGAGAGCCAGCACAGCATAAGCAGTCACAGCAACAAACCGCTGTTCGTTGCTGAGCTGGAGACAAAGGGAACAATACCAGAGCCAGCCCAACACCTACATAAGATGCCTCTTTGCATACATTTGGCTCACTTTTTCAGAGCACCCTCCCACCAGGATACATATCACCTAACTTTGGGTATTTAATTTGAGGCTACCTATTTACTTACTCTCTGCGGGTAACAGCTAAGGAGAGATTTTTCTAGAGCATAAGTGAAATTTCAAATGGATTCTTCACTGGCAACAGAAAGAAACTGTAAGATTACACTCCTAAGTTGGATTCTTCAGTTACATGCCCAAAATTAGGCGGATGAATCTAGATCTTAGCATATCCATACAAGGACTTGGTGTTGAGTAGCAAGTATACTTTTAATTCACATGCTAGTTCACAGTGCATTCATTTCCTCATATAGACAAGATATAAATCAGAAATAACAATGCTGTTTATTAGGATGAATTAGCAGGATTCCGCTGCAGATAATTTCTGGAAACTGTGTTTCTCCACTATCAAATAACATTTTGTACATAAAAATAATGGGTACAAGGCCTTAGCTTTTTTCTCTGGAAGCAGGGTTGTCTTAAAATTAAGTTTGCATTTGACTAGTCCTAAGAATGCTATTTATTTATTAGTGGAAATAATAATACTTATTTTGGCAACCAACACTGATCTAATAAAACACAGATGTGTGAATGTAGCTATATTTGCGTTCATGCAGGTATCTGCAATTTATAGTCAGCTAGGGGCTCCCTGTGCCCAGAGAGAGTAACAGGCATTGGCTCCATGGAAAGCAAAGCCACAGAAGCTTTTCCGTTTGGACGTCAGCTTCAGAGAGGGAAATGTGGATGTAGCTTTCATATAATTAATTTCCCTTTCTTTGCCTCTTCACTTTTTTTTGCTTGTTTCATGAGAATCCAGACTCAATCTCTTGTGGCCAACTAACTTTTCTTTTTAGGTCACAAATTAAACTGCTAATATAAAGATTAATTTTCACTGTTGAAGCCTGGAAAACAGATTTTTCCTTTAGTCTTTGCTATCCAAAGCAGTCTCTCTTCCACAAAGTAATTGAACATGATGACATATATCAATCCACCCACTTTATGTCGTGGCAGCCGATGGACATGACCTCGCTCCAGCCACATTCATTCTCCTTTCACCAAATATTTACTTCTGCTCCGCTACTCCAGGGCCTCTGAGTACAAGTGACATAAAACCTGCCTTTAGAAATGTCATGCCACTGATGATTTCTACACCTATCACATCTTTTGGTGCTCGTTTTGTGCAGACAGATACAAGCTAACCCAGTGGCATAATGGCACTTCAAAATGCACTTAACTGCATTTATAGTTCTTTGTGACTTTTTATCCCATGTGGAAGCCAAACGATAGGTGTTTCCCTCCTGTTCCGCAGGTTCATCCAACAGCTTTTGCATGGATTAGATAACCTCCACTTACCTGCAAAGTTTATAATGAATGTCACGTTTTTCATTAGCAGTTTGTTGCATTAGATCATGTTTGCTTGTTTCCTCTTGTCTTCAAAAACCAACACACTTTGTTTTGCTTTGTTCTGTTTTGTTTTGTTTGAGGTTGTGACTAATTAAATGCTGGCATGACTAATAATATTGCTATCTTAGCTATGTATTTTGGAGTCCTCCTTGAAAGTCAGTAGCATTCCATAGGAACGTTTGGTTCAAAATACCATTAGGAAAAAGTAAATGAGAGCAACTGGCTTGTGCTTGACTTGAGACAACAATTTCTGAGTTACTGGTTTTGTATGACCTTCTCGTTCTCAGTAAATGTTTGCTGCCAATCAAAACTCTGTCGCCTGTAAAATCCCATGCATAATTTATCTTTTTGCTAAACACCTAAATCTGTATCCCACGATTCTAGTATAAACTAGAAGGAAATTTTTACAGCTTTCTATTCATGACATTATTTCTTCTTAAACCACATTATTTAATTGACCTCGTTGACCATCTTGTGCTGCTATGTGCGAAGTGTGCAACAATTTACTAAAATAGGTTGTGAATTTGGCTCGTGACATGTAGGTGTAAAGCCAGTGTCCCAGCATGAGTTCTCACCTTGCTGGTGAGTCTCAGGAGGCATCAGGATATGTTAAAGCAGGTTTGCTTCACAGCCGAGCTTTCCACATAAAAAGTTAGCGGTGTGTAAATGATTGTAGATAGAGAAAGCCCCAAAGTACTAAATGTAAAGTTAATTTAATGCTTCCAGATTAACTGCCACATGTATTTCTTTGGATTCAATCTGATCAGCCTGGTTTTGATTTGGTTATAGGAGCAAGTATCTGTGATTTCTCATGAGACCATAAAGTGTATTCATTCACAAAGACACAGCAGCAAGCTAGTGAGCTTCGAAACGTGCAGCTGCATTTTGGGTTTGCATATGCAAGCATCCCTTGCTTACTGTCCATTTAATATTTGCTATGAAGTGCTAATATACATACAAAGAACAACTGTACTTCTTTGTCTTGTGTTACTGCTGCAAAAAGCTACTTACTGCAGCTTTTGAACATGTCCTTTGCCCTGGGTAGCTCATTAACACTTCAACCTTAGTTGCACTGTATCTATTTAATTTTTAATGCAAAAATTCTGAGTGAAGTAGAAAGGAAAAGGAAAGTGAAGGAGGATAAAAAGGAAACAAAAGGATATTCAGAGACCAATATGGATATATGCACATGCAGGTTTCACATGGTGTCTGGATACCTGGGGGGAAGGAGAGAGCAGTCAAACACAAATGTTCGTGTAGACTGTTGTGGGTGAATTGATAAGTGCAGCCAATAGATTGATGCAGAGAGAACCATTCACAGGGCCTAAAGTGAAAATGATTTATACTTTGTATGTCCACATATAGGTAATGTGGTATGCAGCTAATAAAGAAAGCATTTTTGGTGGGACAGTGGAAAGCCCTTGGGGTGGTATGTTTATACATAGGACTCGTTCAACTGCCTCAGGTCATTCACTCCTCTAAAAGGTGGCTCTGATATTGTTCTATGGTTTTAGGGTCTTTGTGCTTGCACTGTGCATCCATTTTAATATATAGCATCATTCTTACAATATCTTTCTCAGTCATAGCACAGTTTCAATTGTAATAGAGAATAAACAGTCAAGGGCCCAAATTACATAAAATGAACCATTAATATGTTCTAAAAATAGAATACTAGAACATGTCTGAAGTAAAGATTAGCTGTTTATTCTATTCTGACTTCAGGAATTTCAGTGACTTCAGGAGTTTATCCTTGAATTTTTAAATATGTCAGTGATTTTGATTTGCATTTGCTACTCATCCTTCAACAAATCAACAATTTTAATTTTTTTCTTTTTTCTATCATTCAGTAAATATGCACTGTGTATCTACACCTTATAGTAAGAAGGGGGAAAAAAAAGCTCTGAAAGCCCCACAGTTCATTAAAGATGCATCAGCCTTTATTATCATTCAAAAAAGAGGGAAAGAAAAAGAAAAATGGTTGAAGAGGCCATCCTCTGCAGCGTGATAGAAGCTAGGCTCATATAAAACAAGCCAAAGAATTAGTTCCTTCACCAAGGAATGACATGAAACTCTAGCCATGGTAGCTGTAAAAACAGTTAAAGGTCTTCTTTGTGCTCATTAACACCACTGTGCTGGTATTCTGTGTTGGCAGCTTTTGGTTCTGCCGAGGCCGTCCTAAAGAAAGTTGTTACCAGCCTATATTCTACAGTTCACAGGCTCTCAAAAAGGACACATTAAAACAGCCAGAATCCCCAGGGCAAGTGGGGAGATTAAGTAGCCCTCTCCCTCGACAGAAGCCCCTGCAGACAAAGCTTGGCATTGTGCATTCAGCACACTATCTCTTTCCAGGACTGAACTTCGCCATTGTCCCGCCGGATCCGAGTTTACAAAGTGTTTGGGGGACTTTGCGTAACGGTTCACTGGCACCACCATTGACAGGCATCTGAGTGTGGGAACTGCTCTAAGGGACAGGATGCCCCCAAAATCACCGGCCTATTCTGCTGGTCCCTAAGCCAGTGGCAGTGTTTTAGTGTGTGTGTGTGTGTGTTGTGGGGGTATTACTCTGCAGTTTTCTTGGAGCCTCATCTTTCACAAGAATACAAAATCAGGCAGGCAAAGCAAACATGGATTATTTGTTTCCCAAAGGATCAGGCCTTTTCAGAAGCTTTAGCTGTTCCACTGTCCTACAGAATCCACCATTGCAAAGACCACAAGGTGCCTTGGAATACTTGTAGAATTTTGGGCGCATGCTAAAAACAAACTGTTGGGTTGGGGGGAAAAAATTCTCGTGGTATCAAAGTCTGCTGTTTAGTTACAGCAGCCATGAGAAGGATTCCTTATCTACCCTGTTTATTTCCATTTTCTTCTGTGCTGAAATTTTTCAGATTTATTTTTAATTAATTTGAATATGGACTAATAAGAGATCTCATCTGGTGCTACAGCCCATTCCTTTTGATACGCTGGCTTTGATTGAAGACTTAAAAAGGACCTGGTACAAGAAAAGCAAACTTCCTGAAAAGACCAAATTTGGAAAGAATACTTCAGCTGAATCTTATATTTCATTTTCAGCTTCTTTTATATTAAAAACAGACTTAGCAGATTTTTTTGCCAGACTCCACAAATGTTAGCATGGATGCCTGGAAAATGAAAGAGGCTCATTCTCAGTAAAAGTATGTTTAGAAGCAAAGTTTTGGTGAGAGGCACAAGTTTCCCCCTTCCCACAAGTGCTTTCCTCCAGCAGCTGAGGGTACAGAAACATGAGCAGAGGCAGAGAAATGTGGAAGGTGCAGAACTTGGTTCCTGGGAGAAGAGGTGAACAGTAGGAATTCTGATGGAGGCAGAGGGAGTGGACATTGGCTTGAGGTTCTCTGAGGGACATAAAGAACTAAAGTAGAAAGGACATGGTGGTAGAAGACCAGGGAGGAAGGTTTAGCAGGAAGCTGGAGCTCAAGGTGGGAGATGTCTTTCAGTTCCCCACACTTGCCTGACACATTCAAATCTGTGCACTGGTAGTATTGGGTCTAAACTGAAGAGAAACTGTGGGTTTGCATGGTTTGTGTTTAGACTGTGGTGGATGGAAAAAGACTGTGTGTTGACAGGGACGTGGATTTTTACTGTGAAAAACACTGTGATCATAATCTTGCTAAATGAGATTCATATTTATGACTGAGAAAGAGAGGAGGAAAAAGGAAAGTGTGATAGGATTTTACATACTTGATGCCTGTGAAGACAAATTAGGAGATGTCATATTTTTCTTGGATAACGGATTCCTTGAGATGAAAGAAAAGCAGAGACTCCATATACCTGGACATGGGTACATTTTTTTTCTATTCAACATAAGCAAAAATTAAAGTACACTGCAGAAGACTGAAATCAGTATAAATATCAGTAAGTTGAGTAAGCAACTCAAAGGGTGGTGCTGAAGGGTGAACTATAGAAATATTGAAGCTGAAGTAACAGTGGAGTCTTTCAAATATTTTTCTTTTCTCTATCCTAGATTACTAGTTTTCCTAATCATCCCTGTATGAAAATGTGATGTATGGTAGAATGTGGAGATATCATAAATACAGAAGATTATCAGGACAACATTTAGAGAAATTTGTACTGACCACGAGGACTACCAAAAGTGAAGCGAGACTGAGTTTGTGAAGAACAAGGTCATAAACTAGAGGGCTTAGATTATCTACCACAAATTTGAGAATTCACGATTGTGAAATGATAAAGGCAAAACACCTGAGTGTACACATCAATCACAAAATGACAACTGGTAAACAGTGATGCAGAAACAAAGTTGAGGGAGAAGGTTTGTTCCCAAAAGCATACATCAGAGAAAGAGAAGGTAATGATCAAACATAAAGACGATGTTGGCACAATGCTTAAGAAGGCGTAAAATGGCTAAAAATATACTTAGAAATTAAAAAAATGAATCTATGCATCAGAGGAGTAGAATTTTGGCACAGCCTTCCTACAGGGTTAGCTGGTGCAAAATCAAATTCTTTGGCAGGAAAGTTAATGTGTGAAATGGGAATTAATGTTTAGTAAAACAATTTTTCCTTTGAAATGGTGATTTATCAAAATCTAAACATACCAGACGAGTGAAAAAAATTCTAAAGAGAGTAAAAAGAGAAAATAAAAATACACTGATTTAATAGGAGCAGGATTGAGTGAAGTATTTAAGTTTTCCTTTTTAAAATGCTTCTCATGGAACTGATTATGTACTTCAGTAGTAAAGACAAAATTTAAAAAACGTCCTCTTCAGCCACAAAATACTTCAGGCTTTGTGTGTTCTTTTTATTATTTTCCTGAACAGTAAAAAATAGAGAGTTCCCTTTGAAGCCACGAGTGTAATTTCCACACACCTCTAGTAATCCTGCTCAAAGCAGCAGGTTTGTGGATGGCCATTCTGCCAGAAGCAGTCAGAGCGGGGGGACTACTCTCTGGCCTCAGTCCAGCTTGCCACAGATTCCCAAATGAATAGATGCTGTGGAATTTGGGAAAAAGTAGTGCATGGCTATTAAGAGGCAGCAATGCACTGGAGAGCAGTAGTTGACTGCCTGCTCTGGGGGAGAGCTGGCTCAAAGCAGCCATTTTAAGGCAGGTGGTGTTACTGTGGACACCAGGAAAGCCCCCAAATGAATGCTTGCTGTAGTATATCCTGAATCAAAGGCTCTGTTATAGTGCTCCCCAGGGATCTAGACATTATGTCCATGGTTTTAGCAAATTTTGAGTCTGTAACTCCTGTGTAAACTCATAAATACAGGAAAATAATAGAAATTCTGTAAATTATCAATAAGCTGTTCTTCAAGGGTTATTATTTATTAGTATAACATAGTGGTACAAAAATTAACCCAGTCCTCTTCTGTAGATACTCTGTCTTCTTTCGTACATGTTCCTGTGAGGGTGTATTTATTTATAGGCGTATAAGTAGAAGCTTAAACTGGTATTAATTAGAAAATATGTCACCTCTGATCTTGAAACTAATTGGTTTGTATGGACTTTGTTAAATTTGCATAATTTCCTCAGCATGATTTTGAATCACAGTGAAGATTTTCTTTAGTCTTCTTTCATTTTAAAGGAGAAATGTCTTTATATCAATACCAAATGGAGAGTTTTAAAAAATAAGCCTTCCAGTGATTATAGGTTAGGTGTAGCATTTCATCCTGTAGTAAATGGATACATTTCTGTCAGGTATGTTGAGACCTGGAATTCAGTCAGAGGCAGAAAATGTTATTCATAGGCATGGATCCTGGTTAAATAAGCGTTACCTTTGCTTTACCCCTTCCGCACTGGGGATGTACAGACAAATGTAGATTCTAGTGAGTCCTTACTTCCTCATGGCAATTACCGGAGAAAACATGACTGGAAAGCCTGTTTCATCCCACACTTACTCCCTGGCTGGGTTTCCCCACACCAGATGAGAGGAAATCTCAGCTCCCTCCTTAGAGCTGCCTAAATCTTCCATGCGCAGCATCTAAGAAAATAACCAACCAAACTCTAACAAAATGAGCCACTGGTTGCATTTGCACTACTTCTCAGTAGCCTGCAGCCGGTGCCAAATTAGTTCTTTTAAGTAATCAATAATTTCAGACCTCCTGGTTTTGGCAAGCAATAGGACTTAGAAGTCCTGCTTAACAGTGGCACTTTTCATTTAAAGTAGATTTAGAAGAACTAGGACTCTAAAACCTGATGTTTAGGAAGAAAAAAAATACACAGCCCCAAATTCCTTGCTGCTTTTTATCACTTGAAAGTGTATGGATGTGTTCTGGTACTCATAAAAGGGTGTGTATTTTCCTTCTAGGACTGGCCACAAAATGGTGGCACAAATACGTAACTCTGTTCCACATGGATGCGGAGGGAAGTTATGCAATAGCACACCCATTTCCTCTCCAAGGAAATGGAGTGACACGAGTGGCATTGCTTGTTAGCTCACTGAAACTTTGGGGTTAGCTCTGCCCTTAATACTAGCTACTATGAAGTCTATACACGAGAAATAAGAGGCCTGGAGTTGTTGAACAGCTCTCCTGTGTCTTGTTAGCTCAAACGTGAAATATTGCTCTCGTTCACTGGTGGAATATAAGCCATATGACCTGCTGTCACATGGTCCTAATATGAGCATGCACTGGTTTACCTGAAGGAATAAAACATGTATTAAACATATAGTTTTGTGAGTAGACTGTTAGGCTTGCATGCAAATTGCAATTCCACTTCATATATGTAGATGCTGATGTAAAAGTTGATTGGAGTTACCTTCTTAAACTGTGATCTCTCACAGCTAATCCCAGACCTTAAACCACCCTTTTTTTACCATCTGACACAATGTATTAAGCCACCAGGAAAGAATTCTTTTTACTTATACAACCCACCCACTTCAGTGAGATAGTCAGAAAAGCAGATTAAGAAACTGAAGAAAATAAATTATTAAATGAGAAATATTACCACTGAAATTTTTGAATATGATAGAAAGTGTAAAGGATCAGTGTACCAGAAGAAGCAAAAATGGCAGATTCCTCCTTTAGTTTCAGTTCTTGTTAGATGGAGGAAAAAATGCAAATTTGGGCTATAAACAGTGCAAAGAAACTGCTCACCCACACGCCTTTGCCCCAAGGATAAGTATTAACAAGAGGCTGCTTAAAAATGGCCAATAGGCTATGAGTTTGGAATTAAATTACATTGACATCACCTGAAATCAGCACACTTAAAGTGAAAGGGTTATGCAGGAATACAACCAAGCAGAAACTGGACGGACACGTAGAAGTACACATGCTTTCAGTGTCTGCTGTTGACTAATAGGTGAGCAGTATTGATTAGAATGCAGGGCTCTTTGAGAGCTGACTTTAGGACAGTTTTTAGAAATGTTCTGCAACTTGGTATAAAGACAGTTCAGTTTGCTAAATCTCATGTAATTTGACCAGCATGGGGAAATTTAACAAAGCAGCAGCAAATCTCAGCATAAAGGAGGTGAGAGTGAAAAAATCGAATACTTATTTTATTCATGCATTGCCTCATGTTGCAGGCTGATGAGAATAACCTCCAGGCTTTTCTCCTAGAAAGCGGACAATGAAATCCAAATTTCTTGATTTTTGTTTTGCCGTGGAAAAACAGAAATCATGTGACATAATAATTAATAATCCCAAAGTAGTATCGCATAAGATAACACACAATAGCTGAAAAGTAGCTCCATGACAGCTTTGTCACTGTGCTAGAACACATGCATGATGCTGTGATAAACACTAGAAAAAGCACTTGTTAAAACAGCCCTTATCCCTAAGGAATTTACAGCCTGGGAGACAGAGAGAGATAAGATAAAATGCACCTGGTAACCAAGAAGGGATGCTATTTACATTTTTCTTTTCTGTTTGCTTTCTTTTCCCAATGTTTCACCCTCTGTTTTATAATGAGGTGCTGGACTGGTTGATGTGACACTTGTGAGTCTCTATGAAAAATCTGATTGAAGAACACCAGTGGCTGGCACTGGGCTTGGGAAATCATATTTCAGAGATAGGCAGCCAAGAGGAAAGTAGAAAGACAGCGGTGATTGGAGATGACTCTTAAGGCTCAGTCCCTGTCAAACGCTGAACATTTTGACTCCTGTCAAAGAAAATAGGGAGGAGAGTATTATTTAGAAAGGGATAGGAACTCCTGTATGCTCAGAAGATGAGGGGTTTTTTCTATTCAGATATTTAATGCATAAGCCAGTCCTCCTCTCGACAGTGCAGTCTTTTGATGAACAGTAACTGTCATAACACTGGAATAAGAACTCAAGTGGTGCTGCTGCTAAAGATTTTCATTTACCCTGATAGCATCCAGACTAGATAGGAGGCCTTGTTTAAGTTCCCAAATGTCACTGGGTTTCTCAGGGTTAATGCTATGCTGCTAGACTTAGTGAAGCTATTCTAACCCTTTCCACTTCTCATTAGAGCATGGCTGTCACTTTTTCTCGGCTTCTGCATCTGCCTGTTCCCTGGTTTCCTTCGATACATTCTAACTGAACTCTCTTCAGTATTACTTCTCCCATTTCCCCTCCCTCACTTTTCCCCTTATCTCCTTCTGGTAGCATAATATCATCGTGTGAAAATCATGGCCAAGTTTTCGGATTCATTTTTCCCTCTCCTACTCTGCTCTCTCAGTGAGCATTTTGTATGGGCCTACCTTGTGACATCAGCCAAGTCACCCTGTATCTCTTCTAGTGTGTTCTTTGCCACTTGCAAAGGTTTTTCATAGTCTCAGCTTGATTATCTTTCCATTCTGAAAATAATTTAGTTGGTGATACTTAAAACAGCAGGGTTACAGCTCAGCGCAAGTACCTCACATGAACCTCTGTGTTTTCAGTCAAAAAAGGTTTGATTTTTTCACCTGAATAAATTTGATTCCTGGTGTCCTCCCCCAGTTTAAAACTGTGTTTCCCATTGAGAAGTGAAAATCGTATCTTTGGTTCTTTTGCCTCTCCTGCTAATAACCTACTCCCACAAGTAAGGGGAACAAGTTTGAATATATAGCACAGCCTACAATCTTGCAGTAAGTACTTAACTGTAATATGCAAATATACAGTGACTGTCAAATGGGTGAGGCTGTGGGACTCACCTCAAAAATATCTACTGTATAGTCGAAGTGTACTCTGCACAGTCTAACAACAACATGCTTTTAGGGTTGGTTACTGCAGCACAGTAGGTGGCAATGATTATGAATCAACTCAATTCAATGAATGTTATCCAGATGCACTATAGCTGTTAGAGTATAATATTTATGATAGTTTTGAAAAGGTGTAATATCTATTACCAGTCTAAAAACTCTTAAACATGCCCTCAAACACGATTAGCAGTAATTTATTTGAACAGAACATGAACAGATAAGCACCTCAATTGACATAGTTATACTCAAAGCAAAAAAGAATTTGATTAATATAAAGCACCTGTATGGTTTAAATCATTTTAAAGATGGCATCTGTTTTCTTATGAGATTAAATCTATGTAATATCAGTATTTTCTCTCTAGCCGGTGTGTCTAATAATCTCAAAACTAATAAGAAGTGCACAAAGGAATGGATCTGAAAGAAGAAATACGTATGTTTTCACAACATTCAGCCCTTTTACTGTTTATCTAAAGACCTTTGTAAGAATCTATCTGTGGCTTTGAAAGCAAGACGTAAGGATTAAACACTTGTCTGGGTGTTAACGCTCAAGAGAGATCTGAAAGCAGATTAAAGCAAGAATCAACTCCTTACCACCACCATCATCTCACTTCATATGTACTGTACAGAACTTGGCAGAACACAGGAAACTCCACTGGTTTTCATAGCCAGAAAAGACAGATAGATTCATTCTTTCTTTCTTCCTTTCTTCCTTTCTTCCTTTCTTCCTTTCTTCCTTTCTTCCTTTCTTCCTTTCTTCCTTCCTTCCTTCCTTCCTTCCTTCCTTCCTTCCTTCCTTCCTTCCTTCCTTCCTTCCTTCCTTCCTTCCTTCCTTCCTTCCTTCCTTCCTTCCTTCCTTCCTTCCTTCCTTCCTTCCTTCCTTCCTTCCTTCCTTCCTTCCTTCCTTCCTTCCTTCCTTCCTTCCTTCCTTCCTTCCTTCCTTCCTTCCTTCCTTCCTTCCTTCCTTCCTTCCTTCCTTCCTTCCTTCCTTCCTTCCTTCCTTCCTTCCTTCCTTCCTTCCTTCCTTCCTTCCTTCCTTCCTTCCTTCCTTCCTTCCTTCCTTCCTTCCTTCCTTCCTTCCTTCCTTCCTTCCTTCCTTCCTTCCTTCCTTCCTTCCTTCCTTCCTTCCTTCCTTCCTTCCTTCCTTCCTTCCTTCCTTCCTTCCTTCCTTCCTTCCTTCCTTCCTTCCTTCCTTCCTTCCTTCCTTCCTTCCTTCCTTCCTTCCTTCCTTCCTTCCTTCCTTCCTTCCTTCCTTCCTTCCTTCCTTCCTTCCTTCCTTCCTTCCTTCCTTCCTTCCTTCCTTCCTTCCTTCCTTCCTTCCTTCCTTCCTTCCTTCCTTCCTTCCTTCCTTCCTTCCTTCCTTCCTTCCTTCCTTCCTTCCTTCCTTCCTCTCTCTCTCTTTCCCTCCCTCCCTGCCTCTTTTTCTCTCTCTCTTTCTCTGTCACCCACCTGCTTTGCCTTGCCTTGCCTTGCCTTGCCTTGCCTTGCCTTGCCTTGCCTTCCCTTCCCTTCCCTTGCCTTCCCTTGCCTTCCCTTGCCTTTCTTCTGCTTAGTGTCTAATATGTAACATGTTCAGAGAATAAGGCTTGTTGATGATATTTTACATAGATTCACTACAATGTCTTCTCATCTTTATGAATTTCAAAGGAAAATGCATTTTCCAGAACAGGCACAAGAAAAAACAACATTTCCCCAATAAAAGATCTCCTGCAATTCCAGGGTCATGGCAAGAAAAAGTCATCCTAGAAATTTTTACTGGAACAATGCACAGTACCATCATGTGCCCTGTTTGTTTTATTAGGCTGTTGATGCAATTTTTGCTCATCGATAATACAATTTCTATAACCCAAAAAGAGGTCCAACTTTATAGAAAAACATGAAAAGAATTTTCCTGTTGATAGACTGTTATGATGTTCAACATCAGGGAGCCAGCCACTGTAAAGCAAGTTTAATTAAGCATTTTTTTTCCAAGAGAAGTTGAGAAGGAGTTGAGACCTCTAATACAGACATTAGGACAAGATCTTAATTGCACAGAGAGCTCATGGTTTCCTTCTGAAATAAAAGAATGGGTAAAAGACAAAGTAGGCAAAGAGAGAAGTGCACACATTGTGTACATGTAAGACTCAATAGAAGTCCTTTACTGTGGCTTGAGCAATTTCCTCTTGTAGTGCAAAACTTCAGGCCAGGAAAAGAAATTGTTTGTCCTTTGCATAGTAGCAGGGGAATTGTTATGGTGCTACAGGAAACTGCAGAGTAATTAGTCCATCCCTTTCTTATAGTCACTTCAGTTTCTAATTAATTGTATGCAAACAACTGTTGTAGCATTTTATGTGAAAATAATCAAGGAAGCATCTTGATTCAGACGATCCAATCAGATGATCCAATCGGATGACCCATGATTCAGCCAAACCCCCCGAGTTCAGAGCTCTTAGTTAAAAGTTTCACTGCTTCTTCACAGACTTTGCAGCAAAGACTGCTAAACTCAAAGGCCTGTGTTGAATAAATCTAGAACGAGATATTGAAGACACCTTTGTGTGAAAACCTTTTCCAAGCAGATCAAAGTCCTTCACTCAAGTATTACATGTAAAGATTGGACTTATCTTGCCTAACTTCAGGTGTGTGAAAAGTCTAAATCAGTCTTGCAGTAAGAGGGCAGAAACAGGCACTTGCAGAAGATGATTCATCAGCTCTAAAATAAATGTTGAGATCATCCATTAGAGAGCCTCTGGAGTAGCCCATTTCTTGTGTTGGCTGCAGATGGAATTAGGACAGAACTCGCTTATAGACAGCTGACCTCTGAAACACTGTTCCAAATCAGGTATATGGAATCCTTTAATGCAAAAAAAAAGAAAAAGCTCTACAAATTTCCACTGTGGCTTTAGGAAAACCTTTTGAAAAACACATGAGTCAAACAAATTATCTTGGAATTTTGTGATGGAGGTGCTGACTGATATTTATGTTCATGGAAAGGATATCTGGGTTAACCAGAATAGGCTCTGGGGCCCATGGAGCTGTACTGTGTGTGATGATGCAAACGCATCAATAAACTCTGATTGGGACCCAGCGCTGTACTTTTACCCATCAGATAAGGTTGTAAGTTGGAAGATTATACACAGTACTGTCAATGCAGGTTTTGTGCTTAATTTATTTTCCTCCACTAGACTCTGTACTGTTGTGGGTTTGGTCTCCATACTAGCCATTCACTTAAGAGCTGGACTTGATGATTCTTGTGGGTCACTTCCAACTCAGAACACTGTGACCTAATACAGCATTTACACCTGCCTGTTTCCAGTGCAAGGATTAGGAAAAAGCAGCACCACAACTGGAGGGAATCAGCTCACTGACAACAGATATTATTTTCTATAGATTCTGGGAATTCTTGGGAATGGTGATTTTATTTGCAGAATCATGGCAACTGCTCTATTATGTTTTTATATTTTAGGAAGCAAAAATATTCTAATATTGAAAATATAGCCATTTAAAGGGAGTTCTCCCTTTTACAGTAGAAGCTGTATTGTAAACCTAACACCCCTGAAACTTTTGGTAATGCTAAATTTAGCCGATATGGTATCGTTTCAGTTCAAACATTTTCCTGCTGAATGTGTTTTATTCTTTTTCCCCTGCCACCAAGTCCCTCATAAAACATTGCAAATTTACTGCAAATCAACAATTTGAAATAAATAGTATCTCTCATTCTCATTCTTCTATTCATCTTCTCCCATTCATCTTCTCTCATGGGACAAGATGAAAAAATAGTGTGGCTTATGCCTACTGCCTTGATTTAACTTACAAATTCATAGCCTACTGAAAACACTTCCTTGTCTGATGCTATGGCTGTAAGTTGGAGAGTATATTCATTTTTATATATAATGTTCATTAATAACACTACTCAACTGGGATAATGACATAGAAATATAAATCTCTGTTAATTTAATACCTTACAAGAAAATGATTCTTTGTATCTCTGTCTTAAAAATGCTGGAGCAGAAAGATCATACAATCTGACCATCATCGAACAGTTATCTGATGTTACTTTATACTTCAAATAGTTCAACTTGACACCCTGTTTGGTTTACCCTTTGCTAAGATGGAGGTTTTACCCTGAAATGACCTCCTTGGCTTTGCAGTGAATTGTTTTAGTAAACAGATGGATCATTTGACTCAAAGAAAAAACCCTAAAATATTCATTTAGGTCTGCAAATCATTTCTGTGAATGAGAACAGTAAATTCTAAGCGCCTGAGGCTTCAGACCTTTCAGGAGTTGGAATTCTGCATGAAATTGGGTTGTTAGTATCTTGCCTTTATTTTTTGAGATTTATTCTTTGTACTCCGTGAAGCTCCGTACTAGAAAACTGTTAATTACTTATTTCATTGAAATATTTGAGGAGTTGTATTTGTTTCACTTTATTGGCAGCTTTGCTGAGCAATGTGTGGTTGTATTTAGTACAACACTATGTTGTATATTTCATTAAAAGATTTGTTTTCCAATCTTGTAATCAACTGAAGACATTACTTCAGTGAAAGATATGAAAATTCCCCTAACTTTCATTATTAGGAACATCAATATAATCAGCTTCTGTTGTAGTCTGTAAACCACAAACTGAAGGGGTGACAAAGGAGTAATTCATTCCCATTTTGTGGGTATGGGCTATCATGTTTTGGACCTATGTTCATTTTTGTCAATAGAATAGAAAAGAATCTTTTGCAAGCTGTGGCATGGTTATACTCACAGAGATAAATAAAACCTTTAAAAACCATTGTAATATATAAAAATTTTAAAATACTGATGTCCATCTCATAAATAATATATTGTCTAGTATCAGTTGATTTGTGACATCTATGATAAAAAAAAAAGACCACTTGATTAATTGTAATAAAAGGCATTTAACCCCTCTATTGGGCTCCATAAGACACTCTGGTATTTGCTTAAGGCTTCCAGAAAAGCACCTTATCTTAATTTGCAGGGATCGAGAAATGAAAATTCTACTTCTTCCCGTGTCTCTTCAGTACTGTGTTATTAAAGGTTGTTTGTACTAATAATTTGTTTGTAAATATCACTTCCAGAAGCTGATTTCAAAAGTAGAGATCTATTTCATGTCTTACTAAACTTGTTAACAGATAGGCATAAATTTGCCCAAAAAACTATTTTTCTGTTGTTATTTCTTTTTTCCTGTGGGTACAAATACATTGGTCCTAGTTTTGCAGGATATGACAGAAAAAGACCTTGACATTACCCCACAACTCATGACCTCAGGCCTTATGAGGTAGAACTGTTGTGTTCTTATTTGGACAGGGCAGTGTTTCAGACGGCAAACGTCTGAAGGATGAGCGGACAGAACACAAGGATTTTGGATCTTGTGGATTTTCTGGATCCAGTTTATGGCCACGGAATCTCAGTCAGACTCACGGGGTTGTCACCTGCTTAGCAATAGAGCACTGAGGGGTCAAGGCCTTTCTGTCTTCTCCTCTGCCTGTTGCTGTTAGTGTGTGTTGGTTTGTGAGACACAGAATATTGCTGTGCCATCCCTGGAACAGCAAAGTTTACTCCAAGACAGATTTCTTTTATCGTTATTCAGAACTAGACCTGTGCTCTGTGCAGTGTCATCACAAGCATGGGAGCATTTGAGGAGGATGCTACTGGATTGCTATACTTTAATTATATTGTTAAAGTTCTGCACCAATCTATGTTTGTACAGCAAGATTCTAGAAATAATTCCTGTCCTCTCTGTAACAGGGGTTTTTCACTGTGGACCTCAGTTTCTCTGCTATTTAAGTGAGAATTCAGTGTCAAATAAATAAGCTGTCCTGAATCCAGTGGGCAGTAAAATAGGCTGTTTCTTCAGGATGTCTTGTTTTAACCACTGGACACAATATGAACCTCTTGAGTAGGAAATGGTTACATATAATTGGGACTAGGGTTACTTGTAATACAGTATTTATTAGAGAAGAGTAGTGATAAGAAAAAATTCATAAATGTTACTTTTCTCGACTACACTGGGCAATGTCTTCCAGAGTAGCAATAAAGCAAATTTCTCACAGGCTAGCTAGGCATCACATTATTTAATTGATAGGAAATCTGATCACTGATCTAACTGTTTCCTGGCGTTAGTAAGTTAAGTTTCAAACATAAACCCAAGCAGAGGAAATCAAAGCCACCACAATCTTTATCATAATAAAGCAGATTTCAAAGAGAACTACATTATGCTATTTAAAGCTTGCCTCTACTCCTGTCTTCACTGTGGCTTAAACGACATAGTCAATCAGAGACACGGCAAATCATTAAAAAAATGTCGTGAAAGAAAACAGATAGATTCCAGCTTTTCCTCCATATCTGGAAAGCAGCAGGCATGCCTCCCACATCTGCTCTCAGGCCCTGGGTTGTCACCTCAAGCTACTGCCAGCCTAGGACATGGCAGATCCAAGAACCTGAAACCGTCTAAGGATTAGACTGAATCTACACAATAGCTCTGAGTGCAAATGTTTGCCTTTTACGTGTTTATTACCACGTTCCATGCATTCACCATTTGTGTCCAATGCCATTGTGTCCCACGAAAGCAGAGCATTATTTCAGATGGCAGCTTTTGCCATCTGAAATGATGTGACACAATAAGATTTCGCCTACTGTATAACATAAACATTTTAGGCCATTCAAACCCATGTTTTTCTTGCACTAAAATTCTTTGGGTTCTTCTGATTGTGAAGCATAGAGTGTGCTCAGACATGGAGGAGACAGGCTGATTCTGAACAAAAGCAGCAGCTCTCCAGAGAAATGCTTGTCCAAACTGTAATCAAGAAAATCCTTCATGTCTCCTGTTAATTGGTGATTCGCCCTGCATATCTGATGGGCAGATTTATGGCTTCAAGCAAAAATCTCTTTCAAGGGATTCTTAATAAACGGTTAAGGGTGGGATTTTCAAAAAATACCAAGGGGAGTTCTTTCAGTGGCAGTTGAACATCCCCCTCTGCAAAGCACTTTTGAAAATCTCATTCATGTTTCCATGATGCCAAATTCAGGCCAGGTTTATAATTTTTACTCTGTGTTCAGAGAGAACAGGAAGACAAAAACAAGAATATCCTAGACCTTATTTTTAGCATTATGCTATCTAATTAAGGCAATTTTAACCAAGCATACTTCAAAAGATATGGAACTTTAAAAAACACTACTTGTTTAATCTTGCTGCATATAAAGTGTTGGTGTGTTTGATATTTATTCACAGAAGGTACTAATTAACTCCTTGGGAATGGGTAGCATCTCACTAAGCCTTCTGTCAGGCAGACGTAAGCTGGGCAGGAAAAAAACTTAAGTTGATTTTTCAGTATTTCCTTTTTTCCACGTATTCATGCCATAAAAATATTGAAGCAAGATCCTCTGTTATAGGTGTGCTTAACTCTCTGAAGTGTCATTCCCATTTTTTTTTAAGTTATTTAAAATATCAACCAAAGTTACAATATAAGTCCTAGTGCATATATTCAGTTCCTTGCTCAAAGAGTGGCTTCAGCCTGTGGTTATTGCCATGTGTTGGATGGGTACAATACAAGCCAAGAGCTTTGAAATTCTGTTTGTAATTCTAAAATCAAACATTACCACTCTGGTAAGATTTTCAGTTGTGACTTCCTAATGCAGTATCAACTTCTTGAAGTTAAATGAATGTCAGTTGACGCTCTTAATAGTTTATTCGTTTAGCTATGGAATTTTTCACTGAATTTTGAGAATTTAGCAAATACTCTTTCTTGAGAAACCTTGAAGGTCTTGGCAACTTTGTAAAAAAAATTATGTCAAATTTGGTATTTTTTAAGATCAACTTGGCTGGTTTTATTTAAAATATGTCCTATAAGAGTCTGTAACCAGCCTAGGGTACTGGTAGAAGTTTATGATGGTTTGAGCCCTAGGTTTGAGCCCATTTTTGTACCTTTTCAAATTAACTACAAAGGAAATTTAGAGTGTTTTTACCAACTCAGTACCAGCAGAGGGCATTACAGCATAGTTCACTTAAAACTCCTATATTTTGGAATCACTCCAGATGAGAACAAAGTACATTGGAGGTTTGATAAATACTTTACTGAAAGTCATGTATTTATCATCACCTTGAATTGATTGAGAGGATTTCTCCATTATAGTAAGAAAAATCAGGCTTTTTAAAACTCATTTGCTTCAATAAATCAAAATGCAAATCTTGCAACATAAGTAGTATTGCACACCAAAATTTTCCCCCAAAAGTAAGTAACTTCTTAAAAGTTGGGCACAAAATATAAAATTTTACAATTAAATATAAAGTTGTTCATAATGAGAACCAACTGAATATGCTTGAATGAAATCTCTCCAATTTCTACTCAGGTGAATAGTTTACCCTACCAGTTAAAAAAGAGTTCCCTTTTGGTTAGTAGAAACTTTCCACAGCAATATGCAAAATTTCAATATTAAAAACTCTCTTACTGCCAGGGAAATCTCCCCTGCCCAATGGTTATCACCTCTATGTGAGACTATCAGTTTTGAACACACAAAAGCAGACGGTTTCTCAGCTCCATCATTATGAAGCAACACCTAAAAACGTCAGTTGAAGCTAAAAACTGAAATAATTTAAGAAATAAATAATGAAAAATAATTTGGATTTTTTTTTTCATCTTTGCGTGTAGGTGTAGATTTCAAATTATGTTTTTGACACATAATGTTTGTGTCTCACTGCTGCTGTCTTACTCATCGAAGAACTACAGCTACAGGGATCATACGTGGAAGGTGTAGAACCCAGATAACATCCTCTCCTATTGTGGTCTATAGGAACTTTGCCTGAGACTTTCTTCAGTCTTAGTATTTATTAAGTCTGATATTGCTATCTGAACTGCCATGCTGGTCCTGTGCCCGTACAGCAGTAAGATTTAAAAAGCAATTTTTCTGTTCTTGTTGTGTTCCTTGAAGTGGGTTTTGTGAGCCTATGAAGCTCTGACTGTGCACTCCAGCTAAACAGTAGGTTGTTTGTCCAGCAGTGCAGCTGGAGGTAAAAGCAGATAAATTGTATTTACTCAGTAACAATCAGGATAGTACAAAACCAGTCCATTTATATAAAAGAAAAGGGTGAGTTTTCAACTTTTTATTTGAAAGCAGATTGCTGTGTTTTTAAGGCCTCCTCCACTGCTCAGTGTGTCATTTACTCTCGCATTTTCTCTGTTAAGAGGTGATAGAAGAAGAAAGTGGAAGTTGTATACCTATGTGATCCTTGCCTAAGGTTGTGCTTTGTACTTGGGAAAATGCCCTTACAGTGTAGCAGGGGTGATCCTCCGACCTGCCAGAGGCAGTCAGCACTTCACACCCTTCCACCAACCCACTATTTTTGAAATGGTCTTGTATGCCAGGGCGGTTTTTTGAGAGGAGCAGCTGCTGGCTTTAAACGAAATGACAGAATCTCCGGGAAGAAGAGGAGGAACGCGCTGACGGCATGTCTCCACAGCCAGGAGCAGATCCTCGAGCCTGCTCCTCGCATGGGGCAAGCCCGGCACACGGAGCCAGCTGCAGCGCAGCAGCCACGGAGCCGTGTTATTACAGTAATGAGCCTGAGCTAATAAGGCCTGTTGAGACACAACCTGTGTTAGCTCAGGCTTGGCACCAGCACAGAATATTTACTCAGCTTCTGCACTGGAGCTGGCTCGTGTCAGGCCGTCTCGGAGAGTGGGAGGAATAGTTGTGTTACTGGATGCTCCTAACTATGTAGACATACCCTGACAGATTTGTCCTTTGGGAGGTTTTAAAGAGAACACATGCAAGACCAGTTTTCTTTTTAATGAAATATTTAACTGGGGCCCAAGGCCTTCCCTCTAGTTTGTTTTCCTTTTTCCCCCCTATTCTGAAGGCAGTCTGACCTTCTGTGCAAAAGGAGATGTATGAGGTATGGGAGCCTGGTACTGCTGCTGGAAGGAACTGTTTTAAAATAAAATAGCCTGTTGTATGAATGGGTATACAAGGCTCATTGACAGTATTCTCTCCCTCAGCAGTAATCCTTACTTGCCCTGCAGGTTTAGTACTTTGTCAGTGTCTGCTACTGAACAATGTACATCACCTGGGCACTTCACATCAGAATACATTAGGATCTAGACCAACAGTTTCGACAAGACAAAATACATTAAAAAAGAAAACCCCCGAATAATTCTATGTCCCAAAGAGTGGAAAAATGCTTCTAAGGGCCAGAAAACATTTAATATCTAGCAGAATAAGATGCGTCTGATCAACAGAACTCTGTTCTCTGTTTTGAGGGTGAGGGATTTAACTAGTCTTTTATTCCTTTTTTCCTTCATTTCTCACTTCAAAAAGTAGAGGTCATTTGATTTTAGTCAAACAATTGAAATACATTTATACATTTTCTTTTTTCTAATTAAATTAAGTAATATACATTTCCACAGTTTTCTTGAAGTGTGGCTTTGAGAGCTTTTAATATGGATAAGCATTGCTGGGGTCTTCATACTTTTTCACCAGGGGTATTTCGCAAGGAATTTTAGTTTGACTGTGTGTTTTGCATATGCAGAAAAGGCTAAGGATGTGCTAGCCATCATACACAGAGGAAGGCAGATCCACTTGTTCATTAAAACAGACATATTATGGCAGGGTACCAACAGCAAGGCCAGCAAAGTGTACTGCTAATGTAAGATTTTTGCTGCTGCTTCCAGTAGCATACTGCGTCTGCTGACAGGTAGGATGTACTTCTGACACCAAAAAATAAGCATACCATCATGGGGCAAAGATCTTCTCCTCTTCCCATGCTGGTCGCACAGGACACACTCAGAAATGTCAGGGGGTGTAATTCAAATGCATGCTTTAGGCACGAAAACAGGATGTCTTTATCATCTGTAGTTCCATCCTTGCTTTCTTCCCTTCCTCCACTCAAGGGCAGAATGCAATATTAAAACTACAGTAAGCATTTTTTTAATTAAAAGAGGTTAAATATATGGGATCAGATAGGCTTTCATCATGCAATTATAAATTGTATGCTGGTTATTTTAAATTTCAACATGCAATTGAAATGGTACTGGGTGAGCTGGCTGGGTATCTGCTTTGCATTTGACTGAGTTAATTCACTGCAGGTATTCAGTTCTTAAGTGGCGTCTGCTTTAAATATGTGCAGTAATTCAATCAAAGAAATAAGATGGATAGTTTATGTAATCCTTTTCATCTCCAGATTGCTAAGGTTAACCTTAACTATTCATGAATTATAAATGCGTACAGCAATCTCAAATTAATACATGCAAACCCCCCTTTTTGTGATGGCCTGTTGGAAACCATGGAATAGCTCCTTCTTTTAAAATATAATTGATGAAACTTACAAGCACAGTAGATAATTTCTTCCACTTATTATTTGTAATCTTAAACAAAAGTTTTGTGCAACTCATTTAAAATGGTTCTCTGTGGTAATATTAAACCTTTCCTCTGATTCAGGAACATAGGTAATTTTCCCTTCAAAATTTTGGATGCATCATTCTTACAGCCCTTTCCAGTGCCAACAGATTCTGTGGCATGAATGGGAACCCAAAGGCAGATATTACAGAACAATAACGCTCTGTTGAAGCTCTCACAATTCCTGGAGTAATTAAATAAAGAAAAAAAGAAGCCTTTCTCTTTCATTTTGTTAGTTCATTCAATGCCACTTGGGTGATTTGGCTTGAGAGCTCTCTTCCAGGCAGTCAGAACAATCCACTAGGTGACACCCTCATACTCCTCGTATTGAGGCAAGGAGATAGTGAGTACTGAATGGCTCATTTGTTAAACATTTAAAGCAAATACTGAGATTTCAGGGACAGGTCTCTCTTTGTTTAGCAATATCAGAGATAACACTGGTTTTGTAATAAATACTGTGTTGTTTGTATATAAATTACATATTAAGCAGATTAGCATTTTGTCACTAACAAGAACAAAACCACAAAGCAGGAGTTGTATGCAATATTTCCTATAATTATAATAATTTTTAAAAGCGTTTGAGCTAGTCTGCTGAGTAGACTGAATAGCAAATATGCCTTTAGCATTTTTTACTGGGGCAACAGAAGGAATATAGCTTCAGCGATTTTTTTTTCCAGTGGGGATGTGCTGTAGCATCTTTGAACAGAAATGAAAAGACCCATTCACCCCTAATATAAGGGAATATTAAAGGATAAAATTCAATGGAATTTTGCATGTTTATGCCAGTGGTGATTTTTTTCTTGAAGTTCTTTATGTTGATAATGATGCTTTATAAATCCTTTGAAGAAAGGACTTTTTATCATGTTCTTAAACACCTAGCGTAACGAGGCTTGAGCTTCTTTAGGGTCTCTATCTGTGAATTCATCATAGCAAATAAAAAATTATGTTTTATTGCTATTATTCCTTGCTCTGCAATGACTCGAGTACTATTCTAAATGCTGTATGTAGTGAAAGACACTGGAAGTCTGAATTCACTAGCAGTGTAATTAAGAGTAACATCAAAGAAAATAAGAATTACATCACAAAATTAATGTAAATAAAAGCAAAATCATGTTAAGGCCCTAGCAATCAAGCACAAGAAAACAATGTCTTTGAACAGCATGTTTAAACAGTAACCAGACAGGTCAAGAAAGAGACAGAATTTGACTTATATGGGCATGGAAATCATAACATTTCTTGTTTGCTCATAATAATTATCCCAATTAATTATATGGCAACTTTAGGTTTTCAAGCTTTTGCTATTCATGCACTTTTTATATTCAGCTGCCCTTTACAGTGCTCCTTCTTCTAACAATTTCAGTGCTTGTTCAGATCTAATGTAGAAAAACCCAGTTTATTTAATAATGAAAATACCATTGAAATAATATACTATTCTGCTATCAGATATGTTTATTAACTTCAGCTAGGATTCCTACCATGGTTAAGGCCCATAATATATTTAGAGACAAATATACAAAGAGAGATGTATATATAATTCCTCATATTTTTCCATTTAATTTCAGCCTGCACTTAGAAAAAATATTTATAATAATTTTTTCAGACAGTTTACTAAATAATGCAACCGATCACTTCCGCAGTGTCCTAAACAGTCTGGAAGAAAGAGTTTTTGAAACTTAGTTGTACCTCTATAACCCCTATGATGTCAGTGCAAGCTTAGTTGTAGCCTATAGAATAAAGGCACTGATTCAGTAATCCTGGCTGCCAGTCTCAGAACGATAAACTCCGTGAGCTTCTGCAGACACGAGCGTGTGTGACCATGTAATGTACACACAGAGGTATTCCTGGCAGCCAGCTCCGCAGATAACCAGAAGGCTACACGGTAGTTTGGAGATCAGGGAGGGGGAGAGTCATTTGAAGTTCAAAAAGGTTTGAGGAGAGAGAGTGTGTTTGCCCCCACAACACATCCAAGACGTATTGTGTGTATCTCTGCCCTTGGAGAGAAGTGCCTGGGATCTTCAGTACTTACAGAAGTTCAAGTTCTTCTGAATAATCTCTCAAAGAACATCGTCCCTTGTATCAGAGGCAGCACTGGTTTTAGTCACTTCGAGGGAAGAGTGCCATCTGCTGAATCACAACTATCAGTTCTGTAGAACCTTTTCTTTCTTGTTGGAGGTTTCACGACCAAATCCTGTGCCTCAAACTCAGGCAGCATGTGTAATTTTGTGCTTGGGGGTAGTTCTCTTCTCTCAGAAATTACATGTTTATGTAAGTCTTAAAAATGGTATTACATATTACAGAATAAATACAGCAAGTACATCTGCTGTATAATACTCATAGATGTACTGTTCCCCACATCTGAAAATGTTAAAGCCATATTTCTCTTCCTAGAAACATTTTCTGACAGATACACATATATGTGTGTGTCTCACATGAACGTCTGTATGTCTCAGTATCAAGGACAATAAGGGTGCTTTAATAGCAAACATTTTGTAAGAACATCTGCAGAATTAAAGATGATGCCAATTACTTACAAGACATTCTGATGAAATTCTGTAGGCCTACAATTTGAAGAGATTCACTCAGCTGTGCAGCTGTTATATATTATTACAATCTAAATGAATTTTAAGAAAGATAATTAGAGCAGTATACATTCACTCCTAGCAATTTTTCTGAAGTAAGAAAGCACTGACAGCTAAACATTATGTTAGGAAGTATCTGAGACAGTACAAATTGAACAAGCCTTTGAAGCTCTAATGTACTTTCACTATAGGTACCTAAAGTAGAATGACTCTGTTCTTCTCAAAGGATAAAAATTTCTTTATAGTGATTGAAACAGTCTTAGAGGCTCATTAAAGATGGGGTAACGGCAGCACAAAAGCTTTAAATTGTTTTATGTAGGCTCATCTCGTGATCACATGGTAAGGTCATTCAAGCTTCAGAGCTTTAATCCACTGTTGTATGTAGAATTTCTCTGCATGTGAATTTGAAATTAGCAGCCAGCATACACAAGACTTTGACATGGCATAAAATTTTACTGGCTCTTTTTTTAAATTACCTGAGCAAAAGTGTGTGTGAATCTAGAAACCTACTACTGCACTAATGAACAGGAAACAGATTCATCTTGAGTAGAGAAAACTCTCTGGGAATTAGGAAAATGCTTTATTTACCTTCTGTAGAGCTTGTATGTATTTGTTGCGAGTTACAAAGTAAATGGATTAATTTCTGTTGCTAGATAATACAAATGCCATAGAAATACATTAAAAATTATGTTTTATAATTAAAGATTAAATATTATATATTCCATATAAACAGAGGGATATATAAGATTGACACTTTACAAGTAAATAAATACATGTGTACATAAAATATATGTGCACATTCACAGAATAAGTGAACCCATTTATTCCCTTTAGAGTAGCCTACTGGTAGATGTGTGGATTTGCTTTTTTTAAAGATGCAATCAATTAAAATAAGTAATTTGGTACAATGTGAGTCTGTCAAGTATTGATTCTACAGAAGGAATAAAAAAAAGGCCTTCAAAATGTCATTGGTGGTGATGGTGGTCTGTTTTCTTCCAGAAGACTATTTAGTCTAGGCTTAAAAAAAAAGAAATCTGGCTATATAGGAATTGGAACAGGTTACCTAAAGATACTGTGAAATTCCAGTCATGAGAAATGGATAAAAATGGGATTACAACATAATGGTAGTTAGGGTCTTATATTTGACCCTCTCTGAGAACAGAGGAGAAATAAATGTACTCTTGAGGCTCATTCTCAGCCCTGCATGTGACTCCTGTTTATTTAATTAATTATAAAAGAACAACCCCAAATCTAATTTATTGAAATCTCGAACTTCTCACTAGGATTCAAGGATTATCTCAGGTCTCTTCACTGTTTTTGAGGTGTGGTTTTAACTCTGGAGGTGCTAATGCGTATTTCTTTCATGAAGTGCAGAATGATGCATGAGGTCACAAGAGGAAGAGAAATGGTTGGCTAGGTACAGCTTGAAGAAATCTGCTCATATTCAAATGTATTCACTGTTACTGATTCCACAGTTACGATAGCTTTCTAAATGTGTTTGAAGTAGGACACTAATTTGTTTTTCTCTGTGAAAATTAATGTCTGATTGGTGTTAAAACACTAGATTGTTGTTCTAACTTTTGGGTGTTCTAATGTTTCGTCTATTCTCATCAGTTTTAGAAGAAGATCTTGCCAGTTTGGTTGCTGCTGACACAGATACACTATATTCATATAACCAGGAACTTCTTTTCCTAATGTAAACCAGTTTTGCCTTGCATTATTGAAAATTTGTCTTTACAGACCTCGTGCACATAAAAGTGGACTAAAACAGATTCAGTGCAATCCATAGGACCTTTCTGTTGTTGGACTTTTGGTCAGTTTGCCCTGAGGGACATAAAATGGGGCAAACCTAGTGACATGCCTTGTGGTTAGACTGATGGTGGCTGCGAGCGCCCGAACCTGTTTGGCCGATAACAGTGTGGGGTGCGCACAAATCCTGTGACAGGAAGTACATCAAGAGTCTTTATCTATAGAGTTTTATTATCCCACTGCAGACTTTCTTGCAATGAGGTTAATATATTCAATACACTGCTTGGAAATGAAATTCCTTATGTCTCATTCAGTCCTCATAACTCAGTGAATCAAATCTAGGAATAGGTGGAGTTGTGCTGTGAAGTGGTAGTGCTACTTCTTCCAAGTCCACCTTCCCTTTTCCCCTGCAGTGTTCTTCCCCTTCTTCCCCCACCACTACCTCTCGTGGTGTGACATAAAGCTGACACGGCCACGCGGAGTTGCTCCTGTAGTATTTGTCTGTGCACTGTGCAGGAGCGAGGATTTGAGGATGCTTCTCTTGGAGATTTGGTCCACGCCTGCAGCACGGCCAGGCCACAGGCGATGCGAATCATCCAGCGAAGCGCTGTCTCCTCGCTCCGCCGGGAATGCCGGTGGAGACCCGCGCGGGGCTTTTGTGCCTTCGTTTGTTTTCGGCGGCGGTGGGCGGGGGGAATCTGAACTTCTTCTGTGCCCGAGGCTGCCCCCATCCCTTCCCCTGCTCGTGGCAGTGCCGTGCCCGGGGCACGGTCGGCTCCGGGAGCCGCCCCGCGCGTTACCTTCGGCGGGGGAAGGGGCGAGAGGCGGCGCCGGCTCCGCGCGGGGCGGGGCC
>VZTD01003576.1:370567-384816 GCA_013397725.1 Rhagologus leucostigma | reverse complement strand
CCCTGCCTCATCCCCCCCACCTCGCAGTGCTTCCACAGCCCACCCTCCCTTTCCCGGGCACTGCTGCCGTTGTGCTCTCCCTGAAATGAGTTTGGCAGAGCCCTGACGGGCTCAGCAGAGTGGGAGTGACAGCTCCGAGCCTGCTGAGGGAGCCGGGCTGTCATCTCTGAGCGCTCGGCCCTGCTGACGAGGCCCTGGGCTAGAAGACGCTCCTGTCACACGGAATTAGCGTCAGCCCCGCTCACAGATGCCAGAGATATTCGCAGGAAATGACCCTCGGAGCCCTGCTGGGGCACAAGGAGCTTCTCCAGTGGCTGAATGCAAAAATTACTTTTGGGAAGGATGAGGCACCAACGAGCTTCACACGTGAGGGCCTGTCCCAACACCTCCCATGTCCCCAGGACAGAGACTGCAGCTCCTGGAGGGCCGCCTGTCCCCCTGTCCCGCTGCAGGGATGCAGATCCTTCCCTGAGGGGTTGGTATAATCCACATCGATGTCTCCAGCCTCCAGGGACTGCAATCAGGAATTCAGGCCATTCCCGTGGGTGCAGGAATTGCTGCTGTTCATGGGCTGACCCAGTGCTCCTGCAGTGGCCTTCACACCTGTGGAGATCTGGGGCATCACGGTGTCTGATCCATTCCTGATTTATGGGATCTCTTGCATTTATATGGCTTCTGATTTTCCCAAAATTCACAGGACCTGTCTGACCTTGACACCTCTAATTCCTCCCCAAATTCCCTTGAACTTGGCCCAAGGGTTCAAACACAGACAGAAACCCGTGCACAGGCAGCCCCAACCCAGCAGCCTCATTTCCTTAGAAAACTGGGCTGGAGAACCTAAAAAGAGCCTTCCCAAGTTCAGAATTCCTATTTCAGCAGAAATTAACATCTGACAATTCATTTCCATTATATAATACTTCATTAAACTGGAATTCTGTGAGATACTAGCTTTCTAAAAATACTCCCTGGTTTCAGGAAAGGAATTCTGGTCCAGTGTATATTAGTTTTATTATTTCCCCATTATTTCCTGAACACTCTGCTCCCTCTAGCACAGATAATGTGTTATCATATAAGAGTTAATGTAGTCTGGCTTTTAGGGATTTTTTTCACATCATTAAGTTCCACTGCTGTTCAGCACTGATTGAAATGTCTCATCTCTTTCTAGAGGAAAATGTCTGCAGCTTGCTGTAATCAAACACTTTCCAATATAAACAGGATATTTGGATGTAGAAAAGATTGGATTTTCAATCAGTGCTAAGGAACTGCTGCACTTCTCTAAAGCATTAGACATTTTTTAAAGAGCTTTGTTGATTATTCATTGATAGCAGTGTCTGTTGAGGTCTATTATGACAAACAGTGAAATACAAAATAATAGAGAATTGTAGAATCATTAAAGAAAAGCCCTCTAGGGTCACCGAGTCCAACCTGTGCCCAATCCGCACCTTGTCCCCAGCCCAGGGCACTGAGTGCCACGTCCAGGCCCTCCCTGAACACATCCCGGGTTGAGGACTCCCCCACTCCCTGGGCAGTTCCAATGCCTGGCCACCCTTTCCATTAAGAAATTCCTCCTGATGTCCAACACAAACAGGAAAAATGCACAATATAAATGCTAAAAAGTTAAACAACATCAGAACGAGTTTATGGGAACATAAACATTTCTTGTAGATCTGGAGAGGGACTTTGCACAAGGAAGTGTTAGGACAATGTCACAATGTCGTGTTAGGACAAGGGGGAATGGCCTTAAGCTGGAGCAGGGCAGGGATGGATGGGATATTGGGAAGGAACTGTTCCCTGGGAGGGTGGGCAGGCCCTGGCACAGGGTGCCCAGAGCAGCTGTGGCTGCCCCTGGATCCCTGGCAGTGTCCCAGGCCAGGCTGGACAGGGCTTGGGGCACCCTGGGACAGTGGGAGGTGTCCCTGCCCATGGCAGGGGTGGCACTGGGTGGGCTTTAAGATCCCTTCCAGCCAAAACCAGTTGGGACTCCACGAAACACAGCCGTGCACATCCTGACTAAGAAAAAGCACCTTTATCTTTCCATGCTTCAACAAAGATACCAACTTAATGCAGCAAATAGAGGAGAAACATCACTGGCAATTTTTGCAAAAGAAAATCACTGAATCAAGAACAGAACTTGTCAGTACTCCAAAAATAAAAAAAAAATTTAAAACTAGATTAAATGTAAAGTTTAGATATTTTTCATGGCTCGTTCTTTTACAGACTTGCACATTTTCCTTTAATTGCAGCACATCCTTAAGGACTTGGAAAGATGAAACTCAAAAGTTTTGAAATAAAAATGCAAGTTAAAAACTGAAACATCTAGAATAAAGATTTTACTGTTCAGTATCTGAGTTTCCAAGCACAGTCACTCCTCCCCTCCAAACACATTTCTAGTAAAAAGCAGAAGCTGTCCCATAGCAGAGTGAGTTTGCACTGATGAGGAGAGATTGTCGTTTATCCCTGGGAGCCAAATCAGCATCTTTGCCCGCAGTGCTGCGGGGCCCTGAGTCGGCTCTCCCTGCTGAGGCTCCCCACCCCTCTGTGCAGCTGGTGGTGCAGCCTTGCTGAGCTCAGAGCTCCCGCCAGGCTGGGGTGAAGCTCTCCTTGAATCGCTGAGGGAACTGAAGAGCAACACCTGCTCTGCCTGTGGAGCCGGGATGGGTTTGTTCCAGCGCCTCTCCCGGTGGGGGAGCTCATTATCCACGAGGAGATGGACCAGCCTGGGCAGAATTTGAATCCCCAAAGCAGCTGCAAATTCTCCATCGTTTGCTCTGCCAACGGTGCAACCGCTGTGTCCGGAGTTGGAGCAAGAAGGGGATGGATTTTAGGAGGCTCTTCATAAAGTGAGTGGGAACTGAACTCTGGCAGGGGCATGTTCAAGGTGGCCCAGGGTGTTTAACCAAAATCTGCTTCTTGTGGAATGTGTGGTTATGGAGCAAAACCCCAGCCGGTGGTGAGGGATCAGAGGAGCCTGATCCCAGAACAAGGCAAGGAGTTACAGGTCTTCTCTGCTGAATTTGTGGGAATATTTGGTTGAATTCCTGGAAGTGTCCAAGGCCAGGCTGGACAGGGCTTGGAGCAACCTGGGACAGTGGGAGGAGTCCCTGCCCATGGCAGGGGTGGCACTGGATGATCCTTAAGGTCCCTTCCAGCCCAAACCATTCCATGATTCCATGAATTCATCAATACCCAGATTGTCATCATTCAACACATCAGCCTAGAGGCAAAGGTGCAGAAAGACCATGGCCGAAAATGCTCATATAGGTGAGAGATGAATTAATTTAGAGCTAGAAAATATAAAATAAAAAGTATCTGCTCAGTCAAAAGCTCAGACTCTGACAATTGGGTTTAGTCCCAGCACTTGGGTATAATAGCAGTGTTTGTGTGGACATGTTTATCTACATAAAAGGGACATTTCAGGTTTGTCTGATTTAAGTGTCACATTCTGGATGAGTCCAGCAATGATTTGTCTTCTCTGTCTGAAATTACTGCTTCTGGGAGACTCTTCAAAAACCAGGTGCCCCAAATTTCACAAACTGGACATTTTCTCCTCTCTGGCCTGACGTCCCAAAATGCACTGAGTACACGATAAACTCCAAAAGTGATTTCCAGAAACAGCTCATGGAAAACACAGTTTTAGTGCAGAACCACCCAATCTCAGCAGGAGAGAAATAACAATTCCAGCTCTTGTAGGTAACAGCTGGCAGGGAAACACGGTCCAAGGTCTGTCAAAACAAGTCACACTTCAGGGCAAAAAGGATTGAACATGAGATCTGCTTTTCTGCATAGTCCAAGTCATTCGTTGTGTCTGAGTTACTCTGGATCTCAACTGGAAAATATCTTTCTGGGGGAAAGAAAAAAGTGATTCTTTTACTTAAATATTGCTGGAGCTTGAGAATCCAACAGTGCCTATTGTGAATTGTGCCAGAGCTGGGTTAACCTCTGTTAAACATTTGTGTTTTACTTGCAGTCTGAATTTGTGTGGTTTAAGTTCCTCGTGCTTGGTCTCCTCACTCTGCCGGCAGGCTGAGGACTCCAGCAAATGAAACATTTAGAGTCTCCGAGTCTTCCAGCCGTGGCTGCTCTTCCTCCTCAGTTTGCATGGATGGATCCAATTCCCAAGGCTTTTAACAACTCATTTTGCAAGAGATGTTTTGTTTTGGGGTTGGTTTGGGGTTTTCTGGGGGGAGGGAACATGCTCCCAATCCATCAATACTCACAATCTAATTTTTCCTTTTCATACTGGTCTGGTTCAGTGTAAATATTTAATGTTAATAATTTAGAGGGACTGCATTTCATATTCAAATGTATTTCATGTAGAAAAAAAAAATTAAATTCGAACACTGACTTCAAAAAGGAAAAATCAGGCCTGGCCAGTAAAAAACATCTACATTTTAACAATTTCAACCTCCCCTCGGAATCTTTTTTTCTGTGTTGTGCAGGAAGTTAATTAGACTCCTAGACTAATGAACTATTTGGTTAGACTGAACCCATATTTGTTTCAAGGAACTCCTTCATTAAAGTGAACGTCAGCACACCAAAACATTTTCAGTCATTTTAAACTCTTTGAAATCCACATATAAAATCTACCAGAGAAATGTTTTGTGTTAACGACAAGATTTTTTCTTTTCATACAAGCTTTTGACTCTTCAAATTATATTGTGGAGTCAGAAATTTTAATTTAAGTAAATAAAATTTAAATAAATTCCCCAGAAGAACTCTGAAAATTAAGACCAAAAAAAAGAAGAAAATAAGAGGAGAGAAATCATGGAGGAAGATGAGACATTCACTTTGAAACAAAATAAAGTTATAGTCCATAAAATATTCCCATATTGCCAATCAGCTGCTCTGTGAACAATCAGCTGTGATTAAGGGTCTATGTTCAGTGATCTGCAGGAGGTTCCTGTAAAACTCTGCTGCTGCAGAAGCTCCAGCCCTGAATCTCCAAAGGAGGCTTGGAAAACGCATCTTCCTGAATGTCTCCAGTCTCCTCCTGAGCCAAGCTGAGCCTAATTGCCTGATTATTGATTATCCCTTTGAAGTGCAGTCATCGACATCGGCTGGATTTGCCATCTGCCTGTCTGGTTAACAACCCGTCTATTTCCCCACAAGCTGTCTCTCCCAAGGAAAACACAGATGGTTCCCTCCCGCACGTCCTGGGAAGGGCTGCAAACACAGATGGCTTTGGAGGGAGCACAATGGGGTGACAACTCTGCTTTTCCTCTCCTCTGGAGCCCTGGTGATCACCTGCCTCGGATCAGCCAGGCTCTGTCCTCCCCTTGTGGTTCTGGGATGGTCATGGACATCTCCAAACTTAGAATCATGGAATGGTTTGGGTCGAAAGGGACCTTAAAGCCCACCCAGGGCCACCCCTGCCATGGGCACCCAGTGCCAGCCCTGCCATGGGACACTTTCCACTTCCCAGGGTGCTCCAAGCCCTGTCCAGCCTGGCCTGGGACACTGCCAGGGATCCAGGGGCAGCCACAGCTGCTCTGGGCACCCTGTGCCAGGGCCTCCCCACACTCACAGGGGAGGATTCCAGGCCTGGTCACCAAGAATTTGGAATTGGGGTTTCAGCTGGAATTCTCATAGATCACATTTAAATATCCAGAGACCCCTTTGGAGCCTGGAGTTGACTTGGAAGGACCAGGCAGATTCCAGGCTTAGCACCTATTGCAGAGCCATGAAGGGGAATTTCTTTCGTTATCCTGGTTATACCCAGAACAGCACTGATTTCCCTGGGATCACGGGCATAGAATCATGGAATATCCTGAGCTGGAATGGGTCAAAAGGATCACTGAGTCCAGCTCCTGGCCCTGCACAGGACTCCCCCACCAGTCCCACTCTGTGCCTGAGAGTGTTGTCCAAACATTCCTGGACTCTGCGCTTTGGCAGGGGAGCCCAGTTTGTCGAAAAAGATTTCAGTGGTAACTGAGATGTCCAAAATAGAAACCCCAGATGTCCAAAATAGCTCTGGAAAATATCCTCAAGAACCCAGGTATTCCCAGCCCCAGGAAGAGAAATTCCACCCCCAGAGCTTTTGCTGCAGCTTCCCCCGTGGTGTGCCTGGTGCATGGAGACAGGTCTTCAGAGGAATTACAGAGGAGCAATGGGCTGATGATGACCAACTAGTAATTAGCAGAGTAATTAGAGCAGGCAGAGTGAGGAAAGAACGTGCTGGCTCTGCTCCATCTGACCCTGAACCGTGAGGATCCTCCAGCACAGTTAAGGTAAAACGGGAAGGGAAAGCAGAGTGATCCATGTGCAAAGCAGCAGGAGATGGGAATGTTCCCAACACCACCAGAGCAGAGCTGGGGCTGTGGGTGCTGCTTTGGGCCATCTCCAGCCTCCTCAGGTGCTATTTCAGGAGAGGGGAGAGACAGATTTAAGCTTCACCTAGAAACATTTCTGTTCCTATTAGAGAAGAGTTACCTCGTGCCTCCATTTTCACTCTAGGCCCACTGCAAAGCTCACGGAGGAGGGATCTGTCCAAGACACTGGTTTTCCACTCCCTGCAGCTTCCCGTTTTTCCAAGAAGGAAAACTTCAGAAGGATTAGTTCCACCACAGGCTTATTGTTCAGAGCTTGGTGGTTCTGAAATGGATGTGAGAGGGGGATTAAGCTGCCCTGGGCCTCAGCACTCCACAGGGAGATTCCAGAACCCCCAACCCTGCGGGATGTGCAGGAGCAGGGAAGAGATGCCAGCATGAGGATTTGGTGTTTATCCAAAGGTTAGGTAAGCCCTGGTAAATGTAACAGCTCTGAAATGTGAGCTGCTGCGAGGGTACAGTGTGAAGCAGGAACTGGTGGTCATTTGGTCAACTGGCAGGGCTTGTGCTCACCTGCAGTGTGAGTTACAGGCCTGTGCATGAGGAACTTCTCTATAACCACGGCAGGAATTTGGGAAGAAAGATTTCCTAAAACTGAGAGTCATGGTACAATGGAGTTATTTCCAAAGTGGGCACCAGACCCATGTGCAAGATGGTGCTGTTTCCACAGAACTCCTGAAGGTTCCCAGCCGAACATCAGGTTATTCCCTTCCCAGATAAAACTTCCACCCTGAGTGCATTATTCACTCAGCTGATTAAAGCCGTACCACTAACTTTAAGTTTGTTTTTCCCTTATCTGCAAATTTAAAGAAAAAAGGCACCCTTGGATGCACTTTAGAGAGATCTGTCTGGTTCTTACTCTACCAGTAGCGAGAATGTGGAGCTCATGACCATAATTTATTGCTGTTGACACCTCAGGAGGGCTTAGAGCCCTTCTCTGAACATGGACAGTTTGGATCCCGTGTTGGAAACAGCTGGATCTCTGCACTGGCCACAGGAGAAGAGGGACATCAGGATTTTAGCGCTTTGTAACTCATTTCCCAGAGGCCTCAGGCACTTGGGATCCCAAATCATTTATCAAAGCTCACACAGAGACTTTGCACACACACGCGCCACAAATAAATCACCAGAACTATCAGTGCTTCAGTCTCCAGACACTGCTCTCCTTTCAAAAACCCTTCCCACTCCTCAGTTATCCAGCTTGCCCAGCTGGTATTTTCCTCTGCTACTTGTGTTTGTAGAGGAAAATGAAGTTGTCAGACTTCAAATGTTCTTTCATCGTCTGAGCAGATTTGCCAGAGCAGCTGTGCCGTTTCGAGGCCTCTCCTAAAGCTTTAACATAATTGCCTCTTGGAATGGCAATTCCCCGAGCCCCGCAGCGGCTCTCCCGGGGGACTGCCCAGGTGTGGGCAGGAACTGGGGAAGCACAATCCCCTGACGGTGCAAACGATACCTGGGGACAGGTGTGCCCCAGGAAAGCTCCGCACCAGGACTGCTCCCTCACTCCCCGCTCCACACACTGAATACTCTCCAATAATCCAGCCATCCCTGTCAGCTCCAAGCCCTCGGAACAGCCAGGGGCCAGGTGACTGTGACACAGCCTGAGCTCCAGCTGCTCCTGGGGCACCTCCTGCAGCTGCTGGCCGTCAAAACTGCCTTTACTGCTCTTGCTATGGAATGAGGCACTCTGGATTAGCCTTAAACCCAGCCTGTTGAGCCATTTAGCCTTCAGAAGGACGTGTGGAGTAATTGCTGCCCACTTAAATCACCGCTGAGCACTTTAAATATGCAGGAGATCAGCTCAGCCTTTGAGCTCGTGTTTGAGAAAACGGGGTGGAAAATGTCCATGAGACAATGTGCCTGTTAAACAGCCACGGTTCCTCAGGCAAGAGAATCCAAGGACCCTGAATCCTGGGAGAGACAGAGGGAGAACGTGGCCCCAGAGCTTCTCGGGGTGTCTCCAGCTGTGAGGTGCAAACAGCTCCGGGTGGGAGGGAGCCTGTTTTCCTGCAGAGCCCCGTGTATCCAGGGCACAGCTCCAGGGCAGACTGCAGTGGGATACCCAGGCTCCTTTCCATTTGTTTGCTGTAATTTTGTACCAGTTATGGTGTGTACTGCTTTGTTCTGGGGTTTTTCAGGTGTTCACGTTCAGTCTGGAAGCTGCACATCCCCAGAGCTCCTGCCCAGAGCTTGCTCCCGCTTGCTCCAGCCAGCCTGCTCCCAATCCTGAAATCCTTAAAGCTGTCCCACCTTCTGCAACACCAAGTGTCCAGCAGGACTGCCCAGCTCCCTGGGAACAGAGAAACCAGCACACTGAAACACCTCTGAACACATCTCAGGTGCCCTACGGTGTCCTGGCCACTATACCAGACTGATAAATTAAGGATATCAGAAAGTAGGCCAAAGTTTACAATTCTCCTTAGCTCTGTGGGACAGCTGTAGGGAAAGACACAAAGCCAAAGTGGGCTTCAAACACCGACACCTTGTTCCCAGCCGGCCCCTCCTCCGCAGAGCTGCAGGTTTGCTCCTGCTCAGAGGCCTCAATACTCCCTGGAGGATCCCAGCATTTAAACAGACCAAGCCCTTGCAGTAATACTGGGAACTGTCTCTTGTGAAGCTGGAGGGAAACGAGAATCAAATTTTTCAGGAGACATTATTTGGTGGCAGGGAAGTGCTGCTGAGCAACAGCAAATGTCCACAGGGTGATGCCAATTAGCTGAAAAATCCTCGTTTAAGGATGACAGGAACACATCCCAGGAGCCAGGCAAGGCCGAGGGTCCCTTTCTGCCCACAGCGGTTTTACAGTGGCTGAAAAAGCATTTTTAGCCTTTGAGAGGCGTTTTACAACTCCAAGACCAGACTCAGCCTGGAGCTGCACTTTCACTCAGCAACAAGAGGGTTCACAAAGGGTTAATAAACTGCCCAGGAGGAGACAGCAGCACCCAGGGATGGTCAGCTTGGAGAGCTCCGAGAGAGCTTAGAGCCCCTTACAGTGCCTAGATGGGCTCCAAGAGAGCTGAAGTGGGACTTCTTTGGACAAGGGATGGAGGGACAGGACGGGAGGAGCTGCAGTGCGGAGAAAGTCTCTTCTTGGGCTCTTCAGAGAGAACAGACTGGAGTTTGTCACTGCCTCCTGCAGCTGGCAGGGGAAGGACTGAAGCTGGTGGCAGGAGTTCTGAATTCCCAGGGAACACAAAGGAGACGTTCCCAAGAGCCTGCAAGCAGTGCTGGCCACTCCTGGGAATGCTGCCTCCAGGTATTTGCCAACACTGAGGTCAGCCAGAAGCCAAACAGAGCCTTGGCCCTTTCCATTCAGCCTGACGTGGGTGCAGCTCCAGGGAGTCCCTCCACAGCCTGGAAAAGCCACACCTGTGGGTGCTCTCCGACATGAATGTGCTGCTTTGGGCCGACGCCACTTCTGGGGTGGATTTGCAGAGGATGAAATCCAAACTCTTCTGCCTGGTGCTGCTCCCGCAGCTGCAGAGGAAACCAGAGGCCAAATTCTCCATGGCCTGGAGCATGCTGAGCTCAAGGGGGATAATCCATTCCTGGGGATCAGCTGTGAGGCTGTGAGACCAGAAGAGCCTTGGGAAGCAGGGAATGGCTGGGGACCAGGCTGGAATGGCAGAGATCCCCTCTGGCCCGCCAGGCTCGCTGTGTGGCACTTGCCAGCTTCTGTGTAAAGTGTCCCCAAGTGCCACGAGCTGAGCTGGCAGCAGTGGGGTGTTGGCAGAAGAGCCCCATCCCTGCTGGGAGTTCTGCTGGCATCAGCAGGTTGGGGGTTTAATTGTTTTAACATTCCTTAGCTAATGGAGTTACAGCAGCCAAATTCAGAATCGCACTGAGGTATCCAATCCTCTCCTCCCTGCTCACACAGCTCTGGAATCCTGGAATATCCTGGGCTGGAAGGGACCCCCAGGATCACCCAGTCCCACCCTGGCTCTGCCCAGACACCCCAACAGCCCCACCCTGGGCATCCCTGGCAGGGCTGTCCAAACGCTCCTGGAGCTCTGGCAGCCTCGGGGCCGGGCCCATTCCCTGGGGAGCCTGGGCAGTGCCCAGCACCCTCTGGGGGAAGAACCTTTCCCTGATCTCCAGCCTAACCAGGAAAATCCAGGAAATTTGCCCAAGAATGGTAAAACAGAGGCCTGTTATGAAGAAATAGCTGAAGACCAAATCTGGGTCGGACCCAAGTGCTGTTCCCCCACCCTTAAGACTCACTCAGGGTTGAAGGAAAGAGCTGCAATGAAGGCATTTGTAGTAGGAAAAAAAAAAGGAAACAAAAGGATGTTTTCAGTTCTTTTAAAGCCCCAAGAACAGTTTCTTTGAGGACATTTTGTAGCCATTCCTCTTTAAACAAAGAGAGGCAGAAAAACTCTTGTAACCTGAGCCGGCTCCATCAGCTGGTTTGTGTTCCATGGCAAGGTGGAATTAAAGACTCAACAATGCGCTTTTGAAGTTTCCTTTCCGTGTGCTGTGCTAACAAAAGAAGACAATAAGAGATAACGCAGGAGCAAGAGCCCAGGTGTTGTGTTTTACTTCAGTGAGAAGGGAAGAGGGGAGGCAGCTTGGGAATGCAATTAAATCCAGCAGCAAAAAGCTGAAAATCAGCATGTGTGAAAAGAATGGGAAACAGCGAGTGTGGGTCTGTGTTTATGGAAAATTTCCTTCTTCATCTGCAGCATTTGCATAAAGCCCAAGGCACGGAGGGAATAGATCTGTCTGTAGCAATCTGGAGCCCCGAGCGCCAGGAGTCTCCAGTAAATATGTGATGCAAAGGAAGCTTTTGAAAGAGGAATGCCCCAAAGCCTCGGAATTCAGAGCAGTGAAATCTTTGTCATGCACAACAACACACGTGCCCAAGCCGGGGGAGGGTGGCCTGCAGTCACTGTGCGAGACTGACTCCCTCCGGCCTCACCAAAGGGTACCCCTGCACAGCCCCCTCTCGGGGAGATCAGAAACTCCCGCAGCAAACAGCACAAGCTCAGACGCACGAGCAGATACTTGCTGTAGTCCTGGATCGTTTCTTTTGCTGGTCGAGTGCACAGCCCCGGGGTCACTGGTACATTCTTAGCAATGGTTATTGTGAGAATTTTCTGATGTGCAGCTTTGTGTTAAAAGCTTTTCTGAGGCAGCTACACAATAGGGAAGATTCTCTTGTCTAGTTCAGGCAATGTCTCAGATTGGCTGGTCAAAAACGATTGTTTAGGATACATTTTGTAAACAGGAATTTATGAGAGAAACAGGAAAACAGATTACAAGGATGTCTCTGACATGTAGTGATAGGACAAGGGGGAATGGCCTTAGCCTGAAGCAGGACAGGGTTAGAAGGGATTTCGGGAAGGAATTCCTCCCTGGGAGGGTGGGGAGGCCCTGGCACAGGGTGCCCAGAGCAGCTGTGGCTGCCCCTGGATCCCTGGCAGTGTCCCAGGCCAGGCTGGACGGGGCTGGGAGCAGCCTGGGGCAGTGGGAGGTGTCCCTGCCATGGCAGGAGGTGGCACTGGGTGGGCTTTGAGGTCCCTTCCCACCCAAACCACTCCAGGGTTCCCTGATTCTCTGCAAGGTGCATTCTCAGGCCAACAAGAGACTTGGAGCATGAACAGGCTCTGCCACGACTGCACAAAGCCAAAGGAGGTTCCTCTTCCTGCCTCCTGTGCTCCTCTGCACCACTCAGACACCTCTCACTGCTCCTCCCTGTGCCCGGTGATTCTTTCCACAGTGAACAATTTCTGAATTTATTTCTGAATTTCCTGAACTCGTGCTCCAAATGCACCTGCATTGCCTGACCAGGCATGGAAGAACTTGTAGCCAAAGGGTTCCCATAGACTCAGCAGACTCGGTTCTGCTCCGTTCTCACCCTTCTTCCCTGCAGAAATCCCAGCCCACAGACCCTGTCCTCCAGAGGGATCAAGTCTGATCTTCCTATCACACCAAAGGGAGGCAGGACAGCCCCACTGGAGCTCAGAGCGGGATGCAAACACCACGGGACTGGATTTTCAGTTGGAAATTATCAGTTTATTGGGCTCCAGGAAGGACACAAACCCACACCTGACCATTCCCTTCCTCTGCGGGAGACAGAAGGGTTTGATCGGCATCGGGCTGTCGTTAAACCCTCCTGGAATCTGGGAGCATGAGTGACAATTCCAGGGAACATGGAGCTACTTTGCTGTGGGGAAGGGCGTGGGAATTCACATCACTGCACAGACTGTGCCAATCTTTTCCCTGAATTTAAGCACACCAGACTCCTCCAGCCTTTCCTAGCCCTGACATGTGGATCCATCAGGAATTTGCAATTCTAATTTGGATCAGCCAAACTAATTGTGCTTTTTTTTTAAATTGGCTGCACCATTGATTTTACAAGATACGTGGTGCTCTTCCACCTGTGTGCAGGGCTCCTGCTGGGAGCTGCTAATGGAAAAAAACACCTCAATTAGCAAGAATTCCCTCTGAAATCCTTGAAAATCCAATATTGCTGATTAGTTTGTTAAAAAATCTTATTAAGAAATGCTTAGTGACTTCCCTAATAATATCAAGGAGCAGATCCTCATGCTGGGCTCCCAAGAAGAGTAATCTCTCCCTCTCCTTTTTCCTTCCCTGCCTCCAGCAAGGCTCCAAATTTGTACCATGCAGGAATTAATTTCCCAGCACCTCCCTAGCGAGCCATGGAGGAGGAGAACTCCACTCCTCTTTTAGCTGCATGCGGCAAATGGAGCTGTGGGAAGAAATTAATGATGTTAATCCAGATTCCAGGAAAGGGGTGGAAAGGAACAGGGAAAAAGGGCCCTTTCATCCCTTTAGTTCCATCAGGCAAATTAACTTCATCTCCTGCTTATCCCTCTTCTGCTTCAGCCTTGGATTCACATTGGCTGAGCCGAGTATCTCCTCCTGACAAATGGCAAAAATGTTCCTTCTGCAGTTCCCGTGGCCCAACACCTTAACAGGAGGTGGGAGAACCCAGAAATACCAAGGCACTTGTGTTTGGGACACGAGTCAGAGTCGGCTCCGAGCCTGCTGCTCTCTGTCCCGCAGGGACAATCCGGTTTCCTGTGCTGAGCTCGTGCCTGTGGCAGCAGGTAACAAACACGCCAGCTCAGCACGGAATTGAAAGCAATAAATGCATCTGCATGCGGTGGCCTCTGCTTTGTTTGCAGACAATCGCTGCAGTTCCTGTGAGCCGCACTCATCACTGGCTGAGGAGAAGGGCTTTGTCTGCCTTTGCATTTCCAGTGTTCGCGGAAGGATCTCGGAAGGATGCAGGGATCACAGGCGGGACCTGCCCCTCCGCACAGAACGGAATCTGGGGCCGCAGGACAGCTTCGGCTCCACGCTGGTGCTCCACAGCTCCCTGAGCTGGTTTGAACGACCCTGCGCTTGTGCCCTTGTCCAGTCAGCACAGGAACAGCTCCAGGGGAGCTCTGGGCGCACCAGGGAAGGTTCAGGTTGGGTAACAGGAAAAAACTCTTCGCTGAAAGAGTGGGCAGGCTTTGGAAGGGGCTGCCCAGGGAAGTGGTGCAGTGACCATGCCTGGAAGTGTTCAGAAAATGAGTAGAAGTGGTGCTTGGTGATGTGCTTTAGTGGGATTCAGTCAAAGGTTGGATCTTGGAAGTCTTATCCAACCTCAGAGATTCTGTGGCTCTGTGATTCCTTTTCCAGAAGCATTTCTGGGTGAGGGAGAACTCAAGAAAGGAAGCACAGGCTTCACTTCTCTTCTTCCTTGTCCCAGTCAAACAAGGAACAGCTTCCAAGCATTCCTGCCATGCTGAGGACGCTCAGATCCAAGGAGATCCAAAGCTGTGATCTCACCAGGAAGGCTGTGCATCCATCCGAGTTCATTCCTCATTTCCTCAGCCACAGAGCTGGGGTGGAACAATTCCACAAAGTCCCTACAGAACAGGATCTGGTACAAACAATAACACCCCCCCC
>VZTD01003576.1:246261-370539 GCA_013397725.1 Rhagologus leucostigma | reverse complement strand
TGTAAGGACTCCCCAAACAGGTCTGAAGTTTAGAAACACCTCCTCTGTTCCACTTGGAGTTGTTTTGTTCATGTTGTTCTAAACACAACAGGGGAAAATGAAAATGGGAAGTCATCAGCTGGTGGGAAACAGTGAGACTGAACACAAAGGAGCCTCCCCTGCCTTGGGGGACCCAGGAGCTCTGGAAATGAGTGTGGGGAACTCTTTCCTTCAGGTCAAACCTCTCCTTGGCTGAGGAGACGTTGCTCCCCACCACTTCCTGGGGAAGGGGACACTGCCTCAACGAGCCGACCTTTGGTCTTTCTGATGTTCCAGCCCCTGGAAAAGCACCAGCTCTGGCAGGAACTGTCCACGTCGTGCATGACAGCTCTGCAGGGCCAGGGGGGAGCCCTTCTCCCTTCCTCAGCCTTCCCTTTCCTTGCTGCTCTCGAGCCTCTGGACCGAGCTGGGGCCACCCCGCCCTCGTTCAGCACATGCTAATTCTGACATTTCCACAATGTCTGCTGTCATCACCAGCTCCTCATTTAACCTGGCTGCAGAAATGCCTCCTGCATCCCAGCCAGGCTGCAGCTGGCTTGCTCAGGGAGGCAGCTGGACGGGGCTGCAGCACATCCAGTCACTCCCAGGTTCCATGTGTGGAATTGCTGAATCACTTCATTTTCCCTCTTCTCCCCCTCCCAGTCCAACTTTTCATTGGCAGCCACAGTCACTTGAAAAGATTTTGCTGGCAAAACAAGTCCCTGCTGAGTTCAAGCAGGGCTTTTTCCCCTTGGGTTTCTGTATCAGCCTACGGATGTGGAGGGGATGCTGCAGGAGTCACTGAGGCGTCAGTGGGGCTCAGAATCCTGACTTTCCGTACATCCCAACGGAGCCCCACTGGTCTCTCACACCCCTCACTCCTGACACAGCTCAGCTCTGCATCCCTCCTTCGAGGTGAGAGGGCTCCTGTGCTGCTGCAGCCTCTGTTAAATGCTGCCAGGGCTGCCTTGCCTCTCCAGAGCTTCATCTTTGAACCCCTGGCTCCGGGCCCCAAGGACACAACAGTCTGGGAACTGGGCAGCCCAGGAAGCTGACACAGGTGGGGACAAACCAAGAGAGTGTTGCCAGAGCTCACAACCACCCAAGGACTTCAGCCGAACCAAACCTTCAGTGTGGTGCCTTTTCCTTTTGCCACGCTGGGAAAAACCAGAAGGTAAAAAAGGGAAACAATATAGAATCTCACTGACTTCACCCAGTGACTCCTGAGCAGAATGAACTCTCCCCAGAAGGCTGTAGGGTCCATCTCCAGTTGAACCTTTCCAAACACCACCTCCCCAGGCACCCACTTCCATCTCCTGCTGGACTAAATCCATTCATAATTCTGCTGGACTAAATCCATTCATAATTCTGGCTCCCACTTCACAGCTGAGCTGCCTAAACCAGAGCACTGAAGAAAAAAAACCTTAACACTGAGCTGAGCTTGTGGGGTTCGATGTCTGTCTCCCAAGATCAGCTTCCCTTGCAATAGGGATGGAAGTCTCCAAGGGATAAGCTGACAGCAGGATCCTATTCCTCTGAATTCATTCATCAGAACCCAGACTGGAATCTTTCAAATACTTGGTGAGGTTCTTGGGACCTGACCTTAGAATCTGAGTCCTTAAGGTTGGAAAACACCTTTAAGATCATCGAGTTCAACCATCACCCAGCACCACCACATAGTCACCACTAAACCATGTCCCCAGGTGCCACATCCACATGTTTTTTTGACACTTCCAGGCATGGTGACCCCAGCCCTGCCCTGGCAGCTGGTGCCAATGCTTACAACCGTTTTCATCAAAAATAAATTCCCGTGAAGAAATTTTGTCTTCTCCACATGCAGGAATTGTATCCCTCACCTGTGAGCCACAGGCACTGTTGGCACAGTGTCAGGAAGATGCAGGGAAGTGAGAAGCCAAGGAGAAAGTAGAATACCCTGCATGCAGACTGTACTCAAACACAAATCATCACCTGTGTCCCACTGAGCCCTACATGCAGGTCACGGCTCCCACCTCACCCATGAGTGGCTACAGCCGGCAGCATCCATAACCAAAGGGAAGACAAGGAACGGGCCTGTCTGTTGTAAACAGGAGGTTTAGGCACTGTCATTCAAATCAGCCTTGATCAGCTGCTGCCTTTCCTTGATCCGCTCCCTACTCAATGGAGTTACAGCACATCCCGGCTCCTCGGGATCCACAGTGGAACGTGGGAACGCCTGGAGTGGCAGCCAGAATCGGGCTTAGGCACGGAGGAGGAGAAGGAGGAGGAGAGGGGAGTAAATGGGAAAATGTGATTCTCCAAGCGTTCCGTGCTGCTGGAATACCTGGCTCCCCACCGCTCTGCCAGGCAGCGGAGAGGAACTGAAAAGGGAATTAAACTGTCTCCCGTCACACTCCTGACTCGTGCTTTTGCATAACAAGCTGGAGTCACTGTGACCCTGGTTTAGCATTTTACGATGTTTAATCCCAAAATTTGACTCCTTCCCTCTCACTGCTGGGGATGAGAACCCCCTTAGTGCTGCATCTGCCAGGAAAGCTTCTTATTGCTTGTACTGCTATATTTGCGCATAGAGATGTCCATGTTTCCAGGAGACTCCTGTGAACCTCCAGCTACCCCAGGGAGAGCCTCGGGAACTTACTGAGGACAGCAAAGATTTTCTCAAATTATCTGGGAAGTCGCACTGCTGGGTGGACCCGTGGACATTTTCCCATGGCAAAGGAATTCCTTTAACCAGTTCCTGTTTAAACTGGAGCACTGATTTTCAGAGCCAGTACCAGCTGATCCCTCCTGGCCTCACAGCCTGTTCCTGTGGGAAGTCTTGAAATCAGGATTAAATTACTTTCTCAAGGCTCTGTGGCCTAGAAGAGGAGAGCAGGGGGTGGCATTTGCTGCCCTGTGTTACTCCTGAGTGGTCACTTCTAGCTTGTAAATGTGTAATTCTCCAAAAGTGCCTCCTTCCACATTCCAGTCAGGAAGTTCCTGAGGAGAAGGCGGCTTTGCCCCAGCACACTGCACCTTTCCCTGCTCAGGGGTTGCTTTCCCCTCAAGTTTGAGGAGTGCTCAGGGAAATCCCTGACTACTTGGCGGAGTGAGTCTGTTCTAGGGAGGATTAACAGTGCTTGTAATTGTCCTGCGGCATCCTGGAAAATGTCCTGGTTCCATTTTCCTTCACTACCATTGAATTTTAATGCAGGAGTGTCCACTGATATTCATTATTCATCTGTCCTTGAATTTTTAACCAACGTGCGCTGGAGAGTATTCCGTGTTTAGAGAGAACTGGGAGTGAGCAATGGTTCAGCTGGGCTGGTACCTCCTGCCACACTGCAGGGCCATTTTCAGCAAAAAGGGGTGGCTGATCACCATAATCAGGAAAATTGTTCAATTTCACAAGAAAAGGATGCCAGGAGTCATCTGCTCCATGAGATTGAAATCCATCTCCCTGGGATGTGTCTCCAGAGCTGTGTGATCTCCACCACCCCAGTGGGAGGATTCTGTTCTACGCAGGCCTGGTGTTGGCTCTCTCAGAGGCAAGGTACAACACTCATTACAAAGAGTTTTACTTTTTTTTTAAATCCCAAATACGAGTTATTTCTTTATTATTTTCCTTGGGAGTAATCCAAGTGCTAACTGCACCTTTCTTTGAAAGAATTTGGAATTCAGCTTTATTTTCTCATTCCTTTCTCCCTCTATAAATACTTTGCAGATCAGATTCACATTTCAGCTCTGTTGGTGTCTTCAGCACTCCTCACTTTTCAAATAAGAATTGTGTTGTTTGGAGTGTTGGGAGATTTTTTCAGCCTCAGCTCCTGGAATCAGGAAACTGTGAGAGAATCTCAGTTTGCACTTGGAAGTGTATTTGTGGCTTTGTATTGCAAAGGAAGTAGGAAAATATCACCCAAATGTGCCAAGAAGGGCTGACAACTGGGGAGAATATAAAAGAACTTTTCCAAAGAAAATCTGCACAACTTTCCCTCTCCCCCCAATTTTTTCTCCTTTATTTATAGTTTTTGGGGGAGAAGGAAATAGAAAATATATCTGTCCTTCTGAAAGCCTGAGCCCCCTCCTTTTCCTGGCTCAGCTATCCCAGGGCAGCAGGTGGAGAAGCAGGGTCCAGAACACTGATTCCATCCCTGACCATCAGAGCCCGTGGCCAGACCCAAACCCTTGCAGGGACCCGACTCTGACCATCTCAACCAATTCCCACCACATTCCTGCTCCTTCCAGGAGCAGCTGGAGCACTGGGGGTGGTTTCTGGAGCAGCCCTGCAGGTACCAGGCCATGCCTGGTCTCTCTCTGTGTGGCACGAAGCACCGTCCCCCCTCAGCCTGGCTCCTTTTCCAGCTCCTTCAGAGAATCCCAGCGGACGCCGATTCCATCCGACTGCTCTCCTGGACTCCCCGTCCCTGTTTACTGCAGCCGCAGGGACGAGCTGCGGGCAGGGCTGACCTTCCCACATGGTCCTGTCTGTTTAACTCACGGCTCCTCCCAAGGAACATCAGGCAGGGTTCTGTTGCCATGAACTCAGAGGTGACCCCTTCTCAAGGCCCGAACACTCAGGCCTAGATCCAGAAGAAGAAATTATCTAAGTAATGCTAAAAATCAATGACAATTAAGCACTTCAATGCTTTGCAGAGTTGGTCTTTTGAGGTGACAGCTATTGAGAAATATGTGGGTTGTAATGAAAATCTGAATTTTCTGTAACCGTGGCAGTGGGGAGATGGATTGAGCTGACCTTTTCATTATTATTATTATTTCTCTGAGGGCAGAAACAGAAACAAAGTTCTGAGTAAGGAGAACCTTTTCCAGAAAATGTAACAAATATTTCAGCTGTGTGGAGAATGGAAGAGCCATTCACAGAGCAATGGGAATCTCTGGGAAGTGATTGTGTCCTTTCGGCCTGGAATGAAACCAGTATCAAAAATGGGGTTGGAAAGAATATTGAATATACACATTACATGCATTTACTAGCATACCTTCTGTATATTGCAGATCAACTTCCCATTCTGAATGATTTTTGATTTTTATTGTTTTGAACAATAGTCCAAGGCACTTGGTTTGTACTGGACTTTTAATCCACAGGGGCCTGAGTATCTCACAAGATAAATGTGATCCAGTGGAATTTCATTTTGTGTTTGCCATCACAGAGGATTTGTTAACATTGCCTAAACCTTCTGTTCTCTTTCTTGGTGCAAAAATCCTGCTCAGATCTTGCTGGAAGAAGAGAAAAAAAGTGAGGTAGACACACAGCATGAGAAATCCTCACTGAAACACAGACTCAGACACATTCCCAGGCAGCCAAAGCTGGGAACTGTAATGAGCAGCATTAGGAAATATCAATATCATTACCAGAAGGGCACACAAGAGATAGAGAGCTCCAGTTAATATGGAACAAATTTATTCCAGAGCCTGTTACATGAGGTTAACAACAACCAGTGCTATCCCTAGGAGCACCTGGAGCTTACCAGGACAGACACAGCCTGATTTTCTTGGATTGTAGCTTTCATTGCTCCTTGAAACATCACTCTGAAATGGCTCCTTCTCTTCACCTACTGGTAACAGTGCTTTGGAAATTCATCTGGAAAGCACAACCTTTGCCTTTTCCCTGAATTCCAGATTTGCAGGTTAATTTCCAGGGAAATTGTCTTCCCAGCCCTTAGGGAACATGTCTGTGTTCCACAGCAGGACGAGGCCGCAGGGACACTGGAGAGCAAAGGGAGAGGATGAAGTTTCCAACACGTCACAGCTACTTCAGCACAGAGGGCTTTTCTCGGACCAGCAAAACTGATTTTCTTGATGCCTGAATTATGTCAGAAGAGACAATTAAGCATGAAGATCCTTTTCCAGAGCTGAGCTCTTCAAAGCCAGCCAGAAAACGGATAGTGGGAAGATGCATATCATGGCTTCCTGCTGGTCTTTGAAGAGCTTTACCACCCCCATGGCTGAGGGAGCATTTAAAGCCGGTCTTAAGGAGAAGTCTTTGCTAAACCTGGAAAAAATCTGTCCCTGCTGCCTGCTGTATGAACTGGTGGGCAAAGCTCTCTGCTCCTGATTGTGTTGTTCTTGGAACAGCCCAAGCAACCATCAACTCAGCCTTAATACATTCTTTACTGAGCTTGGCTAAATAAGCAAGAGATAAATCTACCGGTAATGCAATTAAGTCATAATTATAAAGAAATACATATGCAATTACTTCCCCATCCTCATTAAAGTTGAATGAATGCTTACGGGTTTAACTACCTTTTAACTACAGAGCGCAGGAAAGTTAATTAGAGAGTTGTGAAATTTTACATTTTAACTTTTCCTAGTGGAAGGGTGACAACAACTGCCTGGGAAACAAGGCCTGGAGTTCTTGGAGAGAAAAATACAGCCACACATTTTGTACAAAACAATTAACAGTGCAAGCAAAGTGTGTTAATAAAAATTCAATTATACACCTATTGCATGTACTATTCCCAACTGATTGCATTGCAGCAGGATTTTTATCTGGGATAGACCCTGCGTTTCCATCAGAAAAATCAACTGGAGATGGTTTCTAATAAAGCTTTGCTAAAAGAGTGCAACAAAGGAGATTAAGGCTTATTAAGAGCTGCCAAATGAGAGTTTTTGAGTGTGATGTGAGAAAGGCCCTGAACAGCAGGAGTGTCGGCACATGGGATCCGGTGTTGGGACATGGAATTCAGTGTTTCCTGAGTTACATTCACCCCTCAGACACCGGGGCCTCACCCAAGTGCCAAAATGGTGGCTTTGACCACTCACTCACCAGAGACATGGAAGGGGCCCTGCTGCCAAGCATGTGGGAATGGGGAGAAATTCCAGTAACACCCCAAATTACACCCTACAGTGCAGGTTTCCTCTTGACGTAGAGCTCTGAGCTGTAGGTTTGGGGTGGCCATCCCTGCACGCAGCTGGTTCATGGTCATGATGGTACTGAGTGCTCCCAGGAAAAGTTGTACAGAGTTTAAATTAAATTAAATTAAATTAAATCACATATGAGAACAGCAGAAGCTGAAGGGCCTCGAACAGGGAAGTTTGGGTTCTCAATCTGTTGCTGTTCTTTAAGCAGTCAATCTGCTGAGCACCAACCAGTTTCTGGCAACACTGAAAATATGCCGAGAAATCCATGTGGCTATGAGTCTTAAATTAAGAAATAGAGAAAAAAAACAGGGAAAGGTCTGGGTTACCAGAGGGACAAGGACACTCAGCAGCTTTCTGTGAGTCCTCCTCCTCATGGAGCCTCCCAGGCCATGACCTGTGAGCTATTCCCTGGTCGCAGCTGCTGGAAAAGAGCAAAGCATTGGCTTTGGGAGCCAGGTACTGTGGCCGTGGGCATTCCTGGGAGAAAAGCTTCCAGAGAGAGAGCAGGAAGCCAGACAGACTGTCCAGCTCAGTCTGCCTCACTCCTGGCACACTGCAGCCACAAAATCATGACCAGAGCAAAATTCCACCCCAGAGACAGCTGACAAACCAGGAGGAAAGTTCAGCACCATCAGGACAGTCTGAATGCTGGCCACAGGAAAAGTGCAGTTTATCAGCTGCACTTTCCCATGGCTGGGAATTTATGGCTGAGGAATCATTCAGGGCAAAGCTTTCCGAAGGTTTCAGGGAGGAGCAGGGTGAGGCCACAGCTTTGGTACCACGGGGTAAGGGTGGGGACAAGAAAACAGGGTTGGGGTATGAGTGTTTGAATGTGCTGGACTGAAAACACCTGGGTATCAACATCTGGTGGGTATCAGGGGTTTGTATCTCCAGGCACAGCAGGATTTATTTGAGAGCACAAGGAAGGAAATTCCTGTGAAATCCTGGGGTCTGTCTGTGCCCATCTGGATGATCTCAAGGGTCAGGTAGAGATTCACCCTTTTTTTTGGTTCTTTCTCTATTTTTTCCCTGTTTGCCCTCAAACACCTCCACCCTCAGAACAAAAGGGAGCTGAAAAGCAGTGGCCCAACACATTTCTGAATCTCCTGGTGATCCTTTGGGTGAAGAGGCTTCCTACTCCATCTGCCAGCGCAAAGGAGAAATAGGAAAGGTCAATCCAACACCTTCACCCTGGCACTGTTTCATGCATACCTTGGCTTTGTTTTCCTCTGAAGCTCAGGATTTCAGCCTCTCAGGCTTTCCTCATTTCTCCTGCCCTCAGCCAGGGTCACCTGGCCCTGGCCCAGAGCAGCCTGGCAGAGGGAAATGTCTCTCTTTTGTTGGAGACAAAGAGCTGAACTGCTTGGAGGGCTGGGAGATTGCAGAAGGCGGTTCAGGAGCTGCTTCTCTTCATTTTCTATGGCAAAACCCAAATCTGAAGATAGGTTTAATAAAGGGCCTCTTTCATCAGCTTCTTGTATTGCTGCACTTTATTATAGCAAATGAAGGCAAACAGAAAGAATAAACCCCTGACTCTGGCTCTTCCCACTCTCTGACCCCCTAGGAAAGAGTTTTTGCCTTGCAGGGGTTTTCTGAGGCCGAGTGCCCAGTTCAGGGTTCAGAGCAAAGCAGTTGCTGGGCACAGGTAGATTCGTGTCACCCCAGGGTTAAACCCATCAGCCTTGCTGCAAGCTGAGTTCAAGATACCATCAAAAGCCACCTCCTGCTCACCAAATACAAACAGATTCTCCAGCACAGGGTGGAATCAGAATCTTTTTACATCTTAAAAGGGTCTGATTTCCACCTGAACTTCTGGGTCTGTTGCACAACAAAGAAGTCACTGAATCAGTCAAAGAAATTTAATTCTGTCATTATCTGGGGACAGAAAGTCACACATTTTTGTTCATAAGCATTCAAGAAATGTTACTGCAAGTGTTAAATTCACTCCAGAGTCCTGCGAGAGATGGGTATCTCTGACTGCCTGGTTATAATTGGAATCACAGAGTTTTGGTGGGGTTTTTAATCTCTTCATTATAGGAATATAATTGTCTTTGGTAATTGCCACAAAGTTGCAGATCTCTCTCTTAGCTCTGGCCTCAGTGCTTTTCTTTGACTTGCAATAGAGGCTTTGTACTCTGAGCAAGAGCTTTTGTAAATGGTGGGGGGTTTGTGCAGCATTTTTAACGCTCTCAGTGACTACACCCTAAAGAATCCTGATGTCAAAGTTCTCATGCGTGAAAGAAAATGGTGTTGCTGAGAGTTGTCTGTGCTGGGTCTGATGGGGGGGTTGGAGGCCAAATTCCCATTTTCCTGGAGCCATAGGGCACCAGGAATTTTCCCTAATAAGCGAACTTGGCCCAGGACAGTGGAGGTGGATCCATCCCACGGCCTTTGGGCAAGGAACATGAGCAAACTCATCTGAGCACTGACACCAAACAAAGCCATCAAAGCCTCAGAGGCTGGAGCACAAGGACCTCCCCAGAACCCAAATCAGCTCTTTTCCATCCTTAATGGCTTTGTGAGATGCCTGAAATGGGCACTGAGGCATTCTAATCCCCTAAATACCATTTATTTACCTTTGTACTTCAGTAGAAAATAGGACAAGGGACTCCTAGAAACACATCCAACCCAAACTGGAAAAAAGAGAAAATTCTCTACACAGAAAAGGAGAATAAACCTGGTGTGTCCTGACACTGCCATGCAGAAACCCTTCAATTTAAAGCAGCATTTAACACACAAAACTGTGCCAAAGGCAACCTGAAGATGTTCTGTCATATCTCATTTATGCTCCAATGCCACAGGAAAAAGGAAGAATTCTCTATCTGCACAGCAGTCCTTCTCTTTCAAAGGCTAAACAAAAATCACCAAGGAACTGGAAGCACTGATGAAGAAGGTGAGATGTGAAATATCCTGATTTTCTAACCCTGTGGAAAATATCTTACTCAGACAGCAGAGAAGGACTAACAGGGCCCAGCAGGTTTTGCTGCAGATATTGGGGACTGCGGTGCCATGGGAATTTGCCAGCTTCCCACTTTGCTTGCAGGGAGCAGGTTGGGGGTGCTGGCTCATCAGCGGTAACAAAACAGGCTCACAAGATGTTTGCACGTCCCCATGGAACCCCAGAACACACTCAGGCACTGCTGGAGCAGCAGTGACACACAGGGACAGACTCCTGCACCTCCACTGCCAGCTCGGAAAATGAAATCTGTGATCCAAGGGAGGAGTGGGGACTAAGGGAGTTCAGCAACACTTTGAGAAGGAATCCCCACCCCTGAGAAGGAAGGGGCCGTTCCCCAAGGCCCAGCTGCCACTTCCCTCCCCAACACCACAGAGGAAGTGTCCCAGGCCAGGCTGGACGGGGCTTGGAGCACCTGGGCTGGTGGAAGGTGTCCCTGCCCATGGCAGGCTGGCACTGGATGATCCCTTCCCAGCCAATCCATTCTAGGATTCCCTAAGGATGATATAATTATTTTCCTCTTACCACCAAGGCAAGTTGTGGAGTCCTTGTCTCCAAACACTTCAGCAGAAAGTCCTGCTCCACTTCTGTCCACTCCATTTCCATCCAGCCCGCAGACAGAATTCAGTTGAAAAATGGAATAGGAAACAAGGAAAATGCTCAGCTGCTCCAAACCCGGCTGGGTTTGAGGAGCTGGGCTCCTGCTACCACTGCTGATGGAACAATTGTGTTTGGCTGCTAGAAAATCTTTTGCATTGAAAATTATTCCAATGCTGTTGTGCTCCATCCCTCAGGAACAAATCCGTGCCTCCACCACAGATTTCTCCTCCATCCCCATCCTGCTGTTTGATGCATTGGGAAAACCTGGGCTGGTGCATTAAAGCTGCCGAGAGCTCTTGTTTAAAGGAGCAGGAGTCAGCGTTCCATGGGCTGTTCGTGGCTGTCAGGGGAAAAGTCCTTCAGGAGGCTCCGGCAACAAGGACTGGGAGAAGCCACAGACATTTTTAGGATGAGAAAGGAGAGATTATTGAAGACAAGGCCTGAAGAAACTCTCTGGATTTACACTCAGCTATATTTTTCCATGAAAACTGAACCATATCTTTCTTGTCACTGCACTGATTAATTAACCTGCCTTTTAATGTCAAACCTGAGTCACTTCCAAGCCAGTTTTGCTGATAGTTTGGACCTTTCATTCCTTTGCAACAGTTAAAACTGATAATGAGGACCATGAGCAATATTCCAAAGCAATCTCTTCAGGTTTACAAGAGGAGGTTTTAAGGCTGCAAAGGATGGTTTGGCTCATTCTACACAACCTTTCGAATTTTCTGACACTGAACCTCACAGAATTTTGTGTTTGAAACACTGATAGGGAAAATGGCTCTGGATGTAAATACCTTAAGTGGGGATTAGAGACTGGAAATTTGTCCCCTGAATTTTCTCCTCTGCCTGTGAGCAGGAATGGACCAAGTGGGTTTGGTCTCCGCTAGGCTGAGTCGTACCTGACTACTGCCAGCATCCTCAGTTTCTCCTCAATTCCTCCCTTCTAATGGTGCCAAAATCCTATTTGCATGATGTCACGGCTAAAAAGGACACCCAGAAATCCCACTAGGCCGCAATCAAAACATCCTGATTGCACTCAGATTTGTTCTGCATTAATTATAACACAGTGCAAACCAACTTCCTATTCCCTGCTTTGTTTTTTTTAAAGAATAATCACCAGAACACTCAGCAATAACAGCACAAAACCATCCAGAGGTTCAGGAATCCCCAGAGTCTGCCTGGGGGCAGAATGACCAGGTCTGGTTTAATATATGCATTAAATACCTGAAACACCAATCTGAAAATCCCCTGAAACTAAAGGGGAAAAAACCCCTTTTCAATAAGAGCACACGACCAAAATGTCAGGGTTGGAGCATTAACAGCATTAACATGGACTGGGAATCCCAGCCTAGAGCTGGCTGGAGCAGCCCTTCTGCTGCCACACTGCTCCACAGCGAGCACTGGGGAGGTACTGAAGCAGCGTTGTGAGGAAAACAGCACAGTTTGGGGTTGTTCTGCCCTGTGTGCCTGCCAGGCTGCCTGGGTCCCCCAGGTCCCTCTGGGGCAGATGTGGCCCTTCGTGATGGGGTTTATTTGGCACGGAGGGATTCAAAGGTTGGACTTTGTGATCTCAGGGATCTTTTCCAACCCCCGTAATTCTGTGATTCTCTGATTGTACATAGAATTCCACATGGAATCATGGAATCCCTGAGGCTGGAAAAGAGCTCCAAGACCATCGAGTCCAACCTGTGCTTGATCCCCACCCTGTCCCCAGCCCACAGCCCTGAGTGCCACCTCCTGGTGTTCCCTGGACACTTCCAGGGATGGGCACTCCAAACCTCCCTGGGCGGCCCCTGCCAAGGCCTGAGCACTCTTTCCATGGAGAAATTCCTGCTGATGTCCACCCTGAGCCTGCCCTGGCCCAGCCTGAGGCCGTTCCCTCTCCTCCTGTCCCTGTTCCCTGGGAGCAGAGCCCGACCCCCGCCGGCTGCCCCCTCCTGTCAGGGAGTTGTGCAGAGCCACAAGGTCCCCCCTGAGCCTCCTTGTCTCCAGGCTGAGCCCCTTTCCCAGCTCCCTCAGCCACTCCTGGGGCTCCAGCCCCTTCCCAGCTCCGCTCCCTGCCCTGGACAAAGTGTTCCAGCCCTTAACCACTGCCGTGGGACAGCTGGGATTTGGGAAGATGCTCAATACAGTCTGCTCTCCCCAAAACTAACAAAGCCCTTACAAGTCAGCCCATTTATCATTCTAGAGGGGAATTTTCTCATCAGTTTTCAAATCAGAACCTCCTCAAATCCCAGAGCTAATCAGCCACTGATTTTCTGCTGAGTTTTGCTCTATAATTTCCAAGGCTGCATCCAGAGGCTGGGCTGGAATGGCAGTTCCTTTGTGTTCTGGAGTTCTCTGAATGGATCTGATTACAGAGTCAGAGGATTAAAGGGGCTGTCAAACGGAAAGGACAACTTCAACAGAGCCAAGTGTAGTGCTTGGAGGAACTGGAGTAGGGAAAAGGAATGCAAATAATTCACCACTAATGCAATTTTTGGTGGTATTTATGCCAGGACTGAACAGCTACTTTGCAAACAGACTTAATTTTGTTCCTGCTGCTCTCAGAACATTTAAATGGCCTCAGTTTTTAAAAATCCTACACTGTCTGTGTCACACTGAGATCTGTCTCTTTAATGCTCAGGAAAAGTGTCCTGGAATGGGCTTTCCTGTGCCAGGGGACCTGACTGAGCTGAGCCAGGATCTGAGAGATTAAAGGGCCTTAACTTGTCATGAAAGATGGGGGAACTTCGAGAGGTGTCTTCATCAAGGTGATTAAAGCTGCAGGTACAGCCTGATGTTCTCTCCACGTGTCAGGTGTGAGAGACACGGAAAAACCTGTTCCCTAAGGGAGAGGTTTTTAGACTGGTACTCCAGGAAATGTGAAATCCTGAGAACACCACAGTGACAGGATTTCTTGACAAGGAGAAAAGCAAACAAGCACTTGGGAGGTAATCGGGAAGTCCCTTTTCAGAAGGTCCCAGGATGACAATAGAAATTCTTGGACTTGGAGACAGGAGAAATATAAGAAAAGGAAAAAAAAAAAGGGGTTTTAAAAAAATTTTTAGGGAAGTCGTTGTTTCCTAATTCCTAATGAGGTCTCCTCCCCATGTGCAAAGGATGGGTTCTGCCCTTCCTGCTCTCACTCTCTCCAGGGCAGGGGTGGAGTCCCCGTCCCAGGAGGGATTTAAAAGCCATGTGGCGGGGGCACTTGGGGACACGGTCAGTGATGGGCTCGCCAGTCCCGGGGCAACGGCTGGACTTGATCTTACAAGGCTTTTCCAACCTTCTGTGGCTCTGCAATTCTCTGCAGTTCTCCAGGGAACATCAGGGCTCTGCACTGCAGCAGTGACTTCACCACTGCCCTGTCACTGCAGGTCCCCAGCAGGACATGTCCGGGGACGTGGCCTTTCCTGAGCTCCAGCTCTGGCTGTGCCTGGTGTCACTCACAGCGAACTCCCGGGACCTGGCACCGGGACTCCTCCCTGTTTCCGCAGCACCCAAACACCCGGGACACTGCTGTTCATGGCAATGGAAGATGCAAATTCCCCCGGGTTTCCCTGGAGCCAGAGCTTCCCCTCAGTCAGAGATCAGCTCCCCTCTCTAAGGGATGATTGCCCCCGCCTAAAGACCCCACCGCATTTGCCCCTCAGTCCCTGGCATTTTACCCTGCCGACATTTCCTGACGGATCCTCCCCGCTCGGTGTCCACGGCGCCCACGGCTCTCCTCGGGCAGCGTGAGGGGGCTGCCGAGAGGCGCGGCCCCGACTGAGCTCCCCCTGCCCGCCGGGGCTGAGCTCCCCTGCCCGGCACTGGGAACCCCCGGGACTCACGGGGACAAGGGCAGGCCCCTCTGCTCGCTGGGGCCACTCACGGGACTGGAGATGAGCCCTGGGGCTGAGCAGTGTCTCTCCCTCGTGCCTGCTGGGTGCCGGCAAGCCCTGGGTGGGAAGGGCGAGGAGGAAGAGGAAACGCAGCGTGAGCACTTGAGAGTGCCCGGGGTTGTTAACTGGGCTGGCAGAATTTCCGCTGCCGCTGGACTCCATTAACGACCGTGGACGAGCTGATGTAACATTGCAGCTGTGCTTTCTGGATTTGAGTTGGTTATTTCAGCGCCGCTCAGATGTTCAGTGCTCACAAAAAACCCCAAATCCACAATCTGAAAGCACCACGCCTCCTGCAATGAGATAAAAATCGAGAAGTGTTGATAGAATCGATCCCATCAGCTCTGCCGGTTCTCAGCCAGCCGGGAAATCCCAAAGGAAAACATCAGCAGCATTTCCAGCTGTGCGAGGCTCCATAACCGAAATATCTCCTTGCCTTGTCAGGAGCACATCCATGTTCACATGGGTAAACTGAGACACCAAGAAATGGATATAAATTATTAATTATTAAGTGAAAACCAGGACCCTGAGGGTGAGATTCCTGGTGCTGTGCTGTTCCAATGAGAGTTTTCTTGTCTAGCCGGGCATTCTTAGAGGATGTCTGAGGTGTTGAGAGCAGCCATCACCAATTAACATAAAAGGTTTGAAGCAGTGAGGATGAGCAGCTGCTCTGTGCCCTGGGAGCTGCACACAGGACTCCAGCAAAGGTGGGAGCATTTTAACTACACCCACTGGGATGTTCAACCATCCCCTGCGAGGTGATGAGCCATTCCCAACTCCCTCCCAGCCCTGCACTCGTCAGTTCCTCCTGGATTCCCCAGGAAGGGGAAGGAGAGCAGGCAGGTCCTCTGGGGAGGCAATAATCCCTGTCCTGCTTCCTGGAACTGCTGGCAACGTTCAGAACGTCTGAAAGGAATTTCTGCCAAGCGTTCAAGGAGAATGAAAATATCAAAAGACATTTGTAAGAACAAAGGGACTAATAGTTCCTTTTCTTCTCTCTAACATTCTGTTCCAATGAATTTTGGATTTGAGGAATGAGTTTAGACCAGGACAAAACTCCAAGGCAGAGGTGGGTATAAGGAGTGACTCCCATCTCTGGGATCAGGGCTGGGGTGGAGGCAGTGTGGGTGCACAGAGGAATTGGAGCCTTCCAGGAGGTGAAGGGGGCTTGTAGGAAGGAGAAGGACTTTGGACAAGGACGTGGAGTGACAGGACAAGGGGGAATGGCCTTAAGCTGAAGGAGGGCAGGGCTGGATGGGATATTGGAAAGGAACTGGTCCCTGTGAGGGTGGGCAGGCCCTGGCACAGGGTGCCCAGAGCAGCTGTGGCTGCCCCTGGATCCCTGGCAGTGTCCCAGGCCAGGCTGGACAGGGCTTGGGGCACCCTGGGACAGTGGGAGGTGTCCCTGCCATGGCAGGGGTGGCACTGAGTGGGTTTAAGGTCCCTTCCCACCCAAACCAGACCAGGATTCTGTGGCTCTGACTGGAGGGTTGTGCTGAGCTGCAGAGCTGCGCCTTGCTCGGGTCGCCAGAGGTGTTTGTGTGGTGGAAGGGTCAGTGCCGGTCTCATTTCCCTTCATCCCCTGATGCATCTCCCAGTCTTGGATGAAGCGATGCAGACTTGGGAGCAATGAGAAAGGCCCAGAACCCAGGGAGGGGAAGGAACAGCAAAGACCAGGCCCATGAAAGAATCAGAAGGCAAATTCCACTGAAATCTTCTCTGAACAAGTGTCCCTGCCCTCCTGGTTTTGCTCTTGAGTTTGTAACACGATGCAGTTTTCAAGTGGATTTTATTTCCCAGACCATGTGCAGTACTTCAGAGCCCTGCAAGGGTTTTAATTCCAGAGCAACTCCTGTGAGCACTGCAGTTGCTCTCCTGACGGGGTAATTGCACTTACAGGGAATAAAACAACAGTTTTAATATTTCTATGTTGTGTCCAACACAAGCAAAGCCCTTTGTTGGCTTCCAGATCCTCATCCATTACCGAACCACGGACTTGTGGAGTTGTTTCAGTGTTCAAAGAGCAAAGGAGACAATCAGTGATCTCTGTTCTGACTCTGCAGAGGCCTCGGCCCCACCCTGGGCAGGGCAGGATGGGAACGGTGCTGCTGGAAACCTGAGCCCTGCAAGCTGCCCCTATTTGGGTTGTTCCAGGTCATGCCACAAAGTGAACAAATGGGAAACCAGGGGAATGCAGAGTGAGAAAACGTGGAAGTTTATTGTCACAGGATAGTTTGGGTTGGGAGAGACCTCAAAGCCCATCCAGTGCCACCCCTGCTGTCGCACTTGGGCACGAAAGAACCACGCAGACACCTTGTCAGGAGAGAAGCAAGGAAAGGCCCCGGGGTCAGAGACCCCGAGCTTTATTATATGTTCTTAAAAACCACCGTGGATTGGAGGGAGAAATTACCACCCCTCAATCACACTGGTCAAAGGAAAAGTCCATCAAACGTCTCCGCCTAGGAGAATGGAATGTAAACAATAAGGTACGGTTAGCAAAACATGGCTATGTTTACAGAAAAGTGCGTGAGAAACTGTTACAGAAAATGAAAACATCGAAGAGCTGAAAACTCAGGGCAACACCTGCCTTGGCAGGGACACCTCCCACTGTCCCAGGCTGCTCCCAGCCCCGTCCAGCCTGGCCTTGGGCACTGTCAGGGATCCAGGGGCAGCCACAGCTGCTCTGGGCACCCTGTGCCAGGGCCTGCCCACCCTCACAGGGAACAATTCCTTCCCAATATCCCATCCAGCCCTGCCCTCTGGCAGTGGGAAGCCATTCCCTGTGTCCTGTCCCTCCATGCCTTGTCCCCAGTCCCTCTCCAGCTCTTCTGTGGGCTCCCTTCAGGCACTGAAAAGCTGCAGTCGGGTCACTCTGGAGCCTTCTCTTCTCCAGGCTTCCTGATTTAAGCGAAGATAACAAGGATGGCCAGAAACAGTAACATTTTCAAGAGTAATTGATCTGTGCTGCAACTTGGGATGAAAGCAACCTTAGAGAAGTCAATATTGCTCATTTTCTGTGAAACAGGTGTGGACTATGTAAATATTTTTGTTTCACTTGAAACTTTGTTTAAATTGGGAAAGTTTCATGGCAGAATTTACAGCTCATGGTGTTGCTTTATGTCATAAATGCTGACAGTGGCTTTGCAGCATCCAGCACCAAGAGCAACATCCAGGTTTTAACAGAATGGAAGTTGCTTTAGAAAAGGTAAAAGTAAAACCTTTTAGATCATCATAGGGAACGAGCAGCAAGAGGAGAATGAAAGGTGAGAGTTCACATTGCAGCAAAAATATAAACATCCCACAAGCTGTGAATTTATTGATAATTTTAATGGAAATAAATTGGAAAAGCAAAATAAAAGACCACAGTTTTCCATTAGAAACACAAGATTCCCAGTGAGCTGAAATGATCCCAGACTTGCTGTGGTCTGAAGCAGAGCACAAAGCAGCAGGGAGCTGTCAGTGTTCTCAAGGGATGTAAGGAGCACAACGAAATCTTAAATCCCATCTCTATCCATGATTTTCCGTAGCTGATGTATTTCAGGACTGTCAGCTCCCACACTCCTGCCAGGCCTTGCAAACCTCTGCTCTCCTCCAGGGCAGTCACTATTTAAGATTCTTAAGCCAAGTTTGAAATGCGGCACCTAAAAGCCCCCCCAAAGCCACGCTCTGACCTCAGCAGCAGCAGCAGCAGGAAGCAGCAGACGAGCCCCGGTGCCCACCCATCGCATCGGGCTGTTGGAACTCATGCAACCCTTTGGTGTTTCGATTGCTGCTGGAATGAACTCAAGCAGTGTTCACTCCACCAGAGGAGGAACAAATCAGCTGAGTGGGATGGAATTCCCTGCCAGGCTCAGGGGAAGCAGTGGCTCTGTGAGGAAGGACAGGATGACAACCAGGGTGGGCAGGGATGAGTCACGGAGGCAGGAGGAGCCCACAGGGATGGGACTGGGTTTGTGGTGGGAAAGCCTTACCCCAGGGAAGCTTCTGGCTGCTCATCCTGGTGCCATCCTTCCCCGGGCTGCTTTGAGAGAGCGGGGATGTTCCCCAAGGAGCTGGTGAGGGAAATCTAGGGAGGAGGAGGAGGAGGAGGAAGAGGAAGAGGAGGAGGAGGAGGAGGCATTGGTGTTTCTCCTCTGCCTCGGCTGCCTTGTGAGTCTGGAGTTCCCTGCAGGGAGAGGTGACTGAGCACAGAGCAGCTGGAATTTCAGCCTAGAGAAAAGGAGGCTCAGGGGGGACCTTGTGGCTCTGCACAACTCCCTGACAGGAGGGGGCAGCCGGCGGGGGTCGGGCTCTGCTCCCAGGGAACAGGGACAGGAGGAGAGGGAACGGCCTCAGGCTGGGCCAGGGCAGGCTCAGGGTGGACATCAGCAGGAATTTCTCCATGGAAAGGGTGCTCAGGCCTTGGCAGGGGCTGCCCAGGGAGGTCTGGAGTCCCCATCCCTGGAGGTTTCCAAGGAACACCAGGAGGTGGCACTCAGGGCTGTGGGCTGGGGACAAGGTGGGGATCAGGCACAGGTTGGACTCCATGGGCTTGGAGGTCTTTTCCAATCTCAGGGATTCCGGGATTCTGTGGAAAAATCCTCACCCCTTTTAAGCATAAACCTGTTTTTGCCAAACCTGACCCTCACCTTTGTTGCTGTCTCTGCCTTATCCTGCTGATTTCCTGAAGATCAGTTGAAAAACAGATGGGAACTTTTCCTTCATCTGGAGCAATTCCTTTTCATTATTTTTACCTACTGAGGATAAAACCTGATCTGCTGAAGGCAACGTGGGTTAATGCAAAAAAAGAGAAAAACTAATTAAGCACACAAAGGTGCCCATCCCCTTCTGCTGAAGAACAGAGAGCAGAGCAACCAGGAGCACCCACTGGCAGTGCAGATTAAATTGGGGTGCTGGCTCCTGTCTTAGAGAAACAGAATCATTTCAAAGAAATAAATTTATATTTCAGCTTGAGCATCCGTGTCTCATCTGGGAATGAAATAACTCCAGTGTAGCAGCATCCCTCTGTTTCTTAGTAACCATGGAGCCAGACTGATGCATTGAATTTCTGTTCTGGCCACATCTTCCTACGCTCCTTGGACAAAGAGCACAGCTCTGCCAGGAACTCCAACTCACGCTGCTTTTCATTTCCACCAGGGGTTTTGTCTGCTCTTGTAGCAACAGCAAATGGGGAGGGATCTCTCTGCTGCTGGACCACTTTGCTCACTGGAGCATGTGAGCCTTTCCTAAGGCAGGATGGACCAGCAGGGAACAGTGTCCCATGGAGAATGGAGACCCTTCCTTAGCCAGAAAGCCACATCCAGATATCCTGAAGGATGAGAGCTGCAAAAACATGAGTGGTGAAATTTGGGGAGGGGTGTCGCTGCTGCTGTCCTTAAACATCGCGGGATGAAGGTTGATCCACCAGGAGCGGGGCAGGGCTGGAACAGCAGCAGCAGGAGCAGGGGCTGGGTCAGAGGCACAGGCCCCACACTGTCATTTATCCGTGGAGAGTGGGGGGAAGACACACACGGATTCAAAGCGAGCAAGGAGCAGACCCTTAGTGAGAAACCCAGTGATCCCACTGGGGAGATTAATGGCACGCTCCAGGAATCTGGCATGGCTGGAGAAAATGAATTGTGAAACTCTTGCAGGTTTGCACATTTGTTTTCATTTTGCACCAGAACAATCAGAAGCTTTTGAAAAGTTTCATTAAGAACAGGAAAAGACCAGTCCATCCTGGGGTGATGAACAGCCTGAGCTCTGGAGTGCTCCGTGGGAGATGGGAGACTCCGCTTTGAGCCCTTCTCTGGATGCAGAGAGAAAACTTGGAATACTGAGTGTTCTGGACATGGTGTTGTCGCCTCCTGGCCTCAAGCCCCACGTGGTGTTTGGTCAGAGGCTGGACTTGATCTCAGAGGTCTTTTCCAAACTCAGCAATTCCGTGATTCTGTGCTACAACACTGATGATACAGGCACAGGAATATTTGACCAAAAACTGTTTCCAAGAAGAGATTTAGTGAAGAGAAATGATCCAGAGAAGGTTTTCATTTCAATTAACAGAGCTTTCTCTGTAGACACACAGGATCCAGGCTTTTAGTTAAATTATCTCTCTTCAGCTCACATTTGCCTTTGTATCCATCCCCACACACTTCTCTGCTTGCTGCACAGAAATCTCAGTTTTATGATCCTTGGATAAATATGAAGATTGTACTGAATGCAGTCTGAGTTCCTGTTTGAAAAAACAAAACTGGAACTCCACATTTTTTACAAAGGTTTTTAATGTCTCAGGATCTTCCAGGTATCTGGATTTTTATCTGATTGTTCTCTGTTATATAAATACTAACAGACAATTCAGAGATAACCTTAAACTGCAGCTCAAAATCTGAATTGCATGAGAGAATGAGACTTGTGTGGCCATTTTCTTACTGCTCTGGGGTCAACAATTGAAAACTCTGTGAATAACATGAGAGGAGTTATTCAGAACTGAGCAGTTCAGGTTGCTCAGAGCAGCTGTGGCTGCCCCATCCCTGAAGTGTCCAAGGCCAGCTCGATGGGGCTTGGAGCAGCCTGGGACAGTGGGAGGTGTCCCTGCCATGGCAGGGGTGGCACTGGGTGGGCTTTGAGGTCCTTCCAACCCAAGCCATGCCAGAATTCCATTCTCAGATTCTACACTTCAGGCCAAACCTATGCAGGTGCAATTCCCCAGGCACTGAGTGCAGGGCCAGGGAGCTCCAGCTCTCACCTCCCCTGTCCTTCCTAAGCAAACAAACAAACTCCAGTAATTAACTGTGAGGAGCAGTGCTGGGAGACATCACCTAGGAGAAGGCAGGCAAGAAAACAAGGAGCCTGAAAGAACCAATCCAGGAAAATAATGAACTTCTCCTGTGGAGGAGGATGCAAAAGGAATCTGGGCACTAAATTCCTCCTTCTTAGAACTGTAGAATCAGAGATTCACTAAAGTTGGAAAAGCCCTCGGAGATTTTGGAGTTCAGTCGTTCCCCAGCACTGCCAAGGCCACCACTGACCCATGTCCTGGTTATTGCCAGTAACCTCAACCACCTTGTCTCCTTTTAGAAGGAAATTCTCCATGGATTTGGAATAACAGAATGGAAATAAGTGGAAAATCAGGCCCTATTCCTTTCCAACAGTCTCTTGAATGGGCTTTGGTGGCACCTTCTTTGCCAAAGTCCAAACCTGTGGAACCAGCCCATGCTGAGTTTCCCCATTATGGTTCCAAGTGATGTTCAGCTGGGGCTACAACACTTCCCCCTTTCCCGGCAGCTGAGAATTATTCCCTTATTTAAGTCATTAAATGTTCAAACATTTTTTGCCACGGGTCAGAGCGCCGGCCTCAGATTCCTCCCAGATGGGGATGGTTGCCAAGGCAACAGCCAGCATCACCTCTGCATCCTCAGCCCTCCCCAGCAGCGACCGAGGCTCTTTCTCTCTGGGTGAGCTTTCTGTGTGCTCAGTTACCGATGCCCACTGCGAGTGATCTGCGTGCTGCTGAGCTGTTCTGACAGGACAGCAGAGTCATGGGTTTGGTTTTACTATTGCTGGAGTCTGGGGAATTTCAGTCAGCACATTCAAGAGGACTGGGCTCAGGGATATTTTTCCCTAAACCATCAGGATGAGCTCTGACAAATGATGATGTGTGACCACAGACTCAGCCTTTGCTCTGTGCCTGTGTGAGGCACTTGGGCTCAATCCCACCCGGAGTCATCCACAAAATCTGTATTGACATCCAGCTAGCCACTCTGACTCCTTTCCTAGCCAAAGGGGAGGTTTGTCATCCTTCTTTCCTTCTTTCCAGTATCTGAGACCGAATTATCTGTGCTGGGAAAGGAAAAGGCTGCCTTGGCTCAGCTGTTGACATCCGCTCTCTGGACACCTAAAGCGAGATGAGATGTATCTCTGTGCTCAGACACTCTGGGCTGATGCTCTTTGTCCAAATGTGAACGTCCTCAGTGTTGACATCTCCATCTGAATGAGTTATCTGGATTCTCTTGACAGTTAATGGAGAAAAACAGGCCCCAGAGGCCACAGTTCCCTGCACTGCAAGGGGGATGTGGGGGTCAGACACAGCAGGCAGGAAATGCCCTGTGCTGTACAGGAGACCAGACAGGAGCCCAACCCAGCTGCCCTTGTGTTCTTCCTTCATATGTAGGGGAAATTCAGTAAGTTGAAGGCAGGATTGGAGAAATAGGGCTGAATTTCCAGGAAATCGCAGTTAGCAGTGGTACAAACCAAGGTGTGGAGGCTGTTGCTCAACAGACACATTTCCCTCTGTTCCAGCGGCTTCCACAGATGTTCCCGGACCCTTCCTACAACTCTGGTGAGCAATCATTGAAGGGGAAACACAGAAATAGTAAAGGCCTCTTCCAGCTCGCTTTCCATCCCTTCTTGGTTTGTCTTCCATCTGCAGGAGGTTTCATCTGAGAAGACCAAATAATCCCATAATCCCAGAATGGTTTGGGTTGGAAGGGAATTTACAGATCGTGTAGTTCCAACTTGCTGCCATGGCTGGAACAGCCAAAGCCCTTGGGATCTGGTTGTATCCATTATTTCAGTGATGCTCCTGCCAGACTGTGTTTTCTTGGGCAGCAAAAGATCAAATTAGTTTGCACAAAGTTGGATTTTTCGAATAAAGTTTTCTGCCAAAGTTTTTAAAAGTGAAGTGGAAGGGAATCAGAGAGGCTGCTGCCAGCAAAGGCTGCTGGAGATGGCGATGGAAATGCCAGGGAGGTTTGTGCAGTGGCGCCTGGCCAGGGCTGCAGTGGATGAACTCCAGGATAACTCCACACTCGAAGCACCAACAGCTCCCAGAGTCCACTTGAGACAGATGGAAACAATTCCCCCCGAGCTCCTGCACCACAAGTCCCCTGGGGCACTCACAAGAGCCCAACAAAATGCATTTTGCAGGAGTTTATTGCTGCCTTGGCACAACTGCTGCGCTGTACCCAGAGCTCTTTATGAACTCCACAGCACAATGGACTTCTCTCACTCAACCTTGGATGAGGTTTCCCTGTGCTGGAGGCATCACCTCCCGTGTGGGCCATCCAAACATCATCCTGGGAACTCCTTGGCTTTTCCACACTCTGGGGAGGACAAGGAGATGAATTTGGCACCTCTGTCTGTCCCCTAAAGATGAACCGCTGGACACAGCACAGATGCAGCCAGAGGAGAGGGAATCTTGGGTTTTTCCTGTTTGTGCAAATCCCAGACCTGCCCTTCAGGACCAGGACCAGGTTTCAGCCATGCCAAACTTTCCTGGCTGCTCCCAGCTCAATTCCATTTCTCCACTGCTGCCAGGGGAACTATCAGTGATTTCCAGGTTTGCCTGGGGGATGAGTCCTCTGCAGAATCACTCAGTGGGACGTGAAACAGAACCTTCTAAACCTCCCAACCTTCAGTTTTGACAGTTTTACCTCCTGTTGTGATGGTTCTTGTTTTGACAATTTCTGTTGGGCCACATTTACAGCTCATATCAACAGAGTGGATCTGGACTGGACTCAGAGTGTTTTGGACATGACACATTTTTACAGGGAGTACTTGAAGAAGCTCAAGGACTGTCTGCAAGGAATACACATTTGGAAAAGGTGTTCTGCTTGTTTCTCCAACTGCAGCAGCCGTCACACACGGATCCACACCCAGGACTTTACTCAGGAGACACTCCATGAGCTCGGGAAGTCTTTATCAGGGTGGGGAGGCCCTGGCACAGGGTGCAAAGAGCAGCTGTGGCTGCCCCTGGATCCCTGGAAGTGTCCAAGGCCAGGCTGGACCGTCCTTGGAGCAACCTGGGACAGTGGGAGGTGCCTGTGCTGGGAGGACCTGGAGTGCTCTGCCAGGACCAACCCTGCAGGGCACAGATCAGCCAGCAAAGGAGTTTGTGGACATCTGCTGGAAGAGCTTTTCTGGTTTGGTCTCAGATGGTTGGAATCCTGGGAGCAGGGAGCTGGGACAGCCTCCCAGCCCAATCTGTGCCTGACCTGGAACAGCCGTTCCCACATAGCACTTCCATGGCTGCAGCTCCCAGGAAGTTATAGAGGAACAGAGAACTGATCTCCATTCCAGACGGAGCAAACGAGGCACCAGATCCAGCACATGGCACACACAGGGTGCCCTGGTGCCTGCTCGTTGTGTCCCTGCAGAGCAGCTGCTGCTGAACTCTCCCAAAGCAAGGACTCAGCTGAAGGGAAGCACAGGGAAAAGGAACTTTCTGTGCAGGTCTGGCAGCGTGACCCAGAGCTGCTTTGGCTCAGCCTGGAGCACGATGCCGTTCCTCCGTCACCCTGCAGCGCCCTGTGCCTGACATGGGCAAAGCTGTGTCCCAGACTGTCCTTGGGCACTGCTGGCAGTCATGGGGAGCTGCTCAGGTCACTCCAATTTAACTCTTTCTCTCTACAGTGGGATGGGAATTGTTCCTTGAACTGCAGTAGGAATTCCTGTAAGAAAAACCTTTTGGGACTGGTCCAAACCCAAGCTGGTTTTTAGACCAGATCTAAATCTCCCACAGGGTGTCCTTGAGTCCTTATGCCCGGGGTTCACCGTGACTCAGCAGTTCAGGTGTTGGGAGGGCCCAGAGCAGTGCAGGAAAGCCCTGGTGTGGATAATCCGAGCAAGATTCCCTCCTGCAGGTTGACCTTTCTGCTCCAGGCAGATGATGGAAAGTAATGTTTGAGTCAGTCGTGGAGTCCCCAGCCCTGGAGGGAGTTAAAATCCATGTGGATGTGGCACCTGGGGACATGGTCAGTGGTGGCCTTGGCAGTGCTGGGGGAACAGTTGGACTTGATGATCTCAGAGGGTTTTTCCAACCTAAAAATATCTGTGATTCTACAGTTCTAAGAAGGAGGAATTTAGTGCCCAGATTCCTTTTGCATCCTCCTCCACAGGAGAAGTTCATTATTTTCCTGGACTGGTTTTTCCAGGCTCCTCATTTTCCTGCCTGCCCTCTCCTAGGTGATGTCTCCCAGCACTGCTCCTCACAGTCTGGGTGTGCAGTTAATTACTGGAGTATTTGTTTGCTTTGGAAGGGCAGGGGAGGTGAGAGCTGGAGTTCCCTGGCTCTGCACTCAGTGGCTGCTCTGCAGCTCCCATGCTGAGGGCAGCTCAAGGCTAAAGCACCAATTAAATTCCACTTGAACCCTCCAATAATGCCAAGAAAAGAAGGAAAGTGGCTTCACCCTTGCAACGCTCCCCACGCTGAGGGGATTTCACCCTGTCCTTCACACCGACCTCTCCTTGAGCTCCCACACTCCCCTCCCAGCTGCTGCACCAACCCAGCTCCTCCTCTGCCTGGAGCAGATCCCCTGGGTAAGGAATGGAGGTGCTGGAGGAACCCCTGCCATGGCCACGGCTTAGACTGAGCCCCCCCTGCCCCTGGGCAAGTCCTTCTGCCCATGGAGCAGCTTTCCCTCTCCAGAAAAAGGGGAAGTCACTCTGGGGCTCAGAATGGGGAGGAAAAAGGGGACCTGAGTTGGAACAGAGGGAGCCAAGGGCTGGCACTTGCCCCGAGGCTGCACAGAACCACAACCACAAAAGCTGCAGCGTTGGGAATTCCAGCATGGAGTGATCTGACAGACAAGGATGCAAACAGACACGGGAACAGGCAGAGAACGGCCAAACCCAAACCCCAGTGTTCGTGCAAAGAAACACAACCCCCCTGCACCCAGATACCAGGTTTATATTTGTGCTGGATGGTTTTGGTATATGGATTGCTCCCATCCCTTCAAGATCCTCTCTAGAAAGCCCCAACCATCAGATACCAGCTTGGCCCTCATGTCACTCCAGCACAGGCTGAACCTGCCAGAGTCATTTGGCACTGAATTTATGCACGACTCAGATCAAGTAAAACAAACTTTTTCTCCTACTGAAAAGAAATTTGGTTCTCTGCACGGAACATTCTGGAAGTTTAATGCATGTGAACACCAACACTGCACTCACGTAGGTGTTATTTATATACAAACACTTCACCAGCTGCCCCATTAATAAAATCTCAAGCTGTTTTCCTGGAAAGAAAATGAAGATTTATATCTTTGTTTTTCCCATAGACATTTGAATTTCCGTGGACTGGCCCACAGGGTGCCCTGAGTTTTGCCTGGTGCACACGGAAGGGCATCAACCCACCCCATGGGAGAAGCTGCGCCAGCTTGAGTCCACCCTGACCTGCATGAAACTGCTGAAACAGGGGAAAGCTTTGACCTTCCCAAGGAGCTCTGGCAAGTGAGGCCCTGGCACTGGGATCACTTGGAAAAAAACAGCCCTCATTTTGTCCAAGTGCTGCCTTTCCCCTGCAGAGAGCAGTAATCATATTTCTCATCTGAATTTCCCCTAAACAGGAGTTATTGCCCATAGCTTTGATTTGTGAGGCAATTAAGCAGGTTGGGACTTTCTCCTCATACTTTTCCCATTTTCAAGCTCGACTGCTGACTCCAGCAGGCGCAGCTTATTTGTTCTTGCAGATAATGTCATTTTTAGTGCTAAAAAATCATCCCTGATCCCATGGATCCAATGGCCCATAAGCTCTGATTGTATTTTCACAGATGCATTTCTGTGAGGCCAGAAGGAAATATTGTCATCCCCGTCCTGCCTGACCTCCAGCGGGACATGGGACACGGAAATCCCCTCTGTAATTTCTGTGCTGCGCCTCGTAATCCCTGCTTCACTCAAAGCCACGGAGAAGCATCCATCCTTCCCCGCATTTCTGCAGTAGGAATATGCCACAGCACCGAGCAAAGTAACTGGCCCACTTTGGGATGGAAGGGATTTGACTGACCTGTATAAGGATATTTATCTCAGATGTATTACCCCCAGTCTTTGACATATCTGGTGCTTTTCTGTGACTGATGAATATTTAGTGTAATAATATTTTTCCACCAGCAAATTTATTGGTCTTGAAATCACTAAGGTAGAGCTGCTCAGGAAAGAGTTGCATTTGTTTTGCAGGCACAATGGCTTGTTCTGCTGCTTGTAACTGAAAAAAAACCCTGCTCATGAAATCAAGTTCAACATTTTTCATTTCTCCTGCTGGAACTTTCCAATCAACAGAAAAGGAGAAATTTTATGTAACAAGGATTTTTCTTCTGGTGTGACATTTTGATTTGTAGCTGCCAACATTTCACTGTGTTTATTCTCACCTTTAGGAAAGGGAATAGGAGGGAGTTTACAGGAGCAGCAGGAGACAAATCCCCCTCTGACCAGGACCACTGAGCCAACAGATCATGGAATCCTGGAATATCCTGAGTATGAAGGGACCCCAAGGATCACCCAGTCCCACCCTGGCTCCGCCCAGACACCCCAACAGCCCCACCCTGGGCATCCCTGGCAGCGCTGTCCAAACGCTCCTGGAGCTCTGGCAGCCTCGGGGCCGGGCCCATTCCCTGGGGAGCCTGGGCAGTGCCCAGCACCCTCTGGGGGAAGAACCTTTCCGTGATCTCCATCCCAAATCCCCTGTGACACCACCTCAGGCCATTCCCTTGTCCTGTCCCTGTCCCAGGGAGCAGAGAGTGGAGCTGCCCCTGGGGAGGAAGGAAAGGCCGTTCTCAGCAGGTTTGGGGTTTCTGGCAGACGGGGCTTTTGAGCATTTTGCTGTCAGGTACAAAGGCGCACTGATTCAGAACTCTGCAGATGCAAGGTGTTCAGCAGGATTATTTTCTCTTCCTTCACAATATTTTAATTACACTGTAGCTATAATTAGTTGAGTTAAAATAGAATTTATAATGCATTTGAAAGATCTTTCCCTGCCTTCCCACATTTGCCCAGACTTCTCAGGTGCTTGGGGAAAAAAAAGGCAAAAATCAGGAGAATTTGGTACGTGTGTGCACTTAATGAAGGCAGTGCAGTCCCAGGAGCAGCACTGCAGGGCCTGGACCCATGGATCTAACTGCAGAGCAAGATGCAGGGAAAAGGGATTGGAGGAGCTGGATTGGAGGAGCTGGGTCAAACACTGCCATACACAGCATTTTACTGCCCTTCCAGGGATCTCAATCCATCTCAGCCAGAAGAGCTCTTGAATCTGTAAGAGAGGGGTACAAGGGAGCTTCTTAAATTAACAGCAGCTTGAAGACTGAAAGTCAATGAGGCAGAAAAGAGCAGACAGAACACTGCAGGCAGCACCCTCTGAGCAGTCTGGGGATAAAACTGCTCAGGATTGTTTGTCCCAGGCACTCTTCCATCTCCACTCACTGTGAGCTCCCAAACATTTGATCTCCGATGATATTTCAGCTCCCCAGCTGCCTTCTGGCACTGCAGACAGACACAGGAGCACACCAAGGCTTGAGTTCCCCTTGCTTTTAGCATGGACAGCTCCTGCAGCCTGAAATATTGCTCCGTTGTGGCAGCTTGCCCAGCTCTGCTCCTGGAAGAGTCCCTGTCCTGAAGGCTGGAGGAGAGCAGGAGTGTTCCAGCATCAGACATGGCCAGATCAGAGAATCCCAGACTGGTTTGGGTGGGAAGGGACCTTAAACCCATCCAGTGCCACCCCTGCCATGGCAGGGACACCTCCCACTGTCCCAGGGTGCCCCAAGCCCCGTCCAGCCTGGCCTGGGACACTGCCAGGGATCCAGGAGCAGCCACAGCTGCTCTGGGCAGCCTGTGCCAGGGCCTTCCCACCCTCATTTAAATTTTTTTCCTTATATCCAGTCTATATCCATCTCTTTCAGTTGAAAACCATCACTCTTTGTCCTATTGCAACAGGCCCTGCTAAAATGTTTGGCCCCAGCTCTCCTTGAGCCCCTTTAGGCCTTGCAAGGGGCTCTCAGGTCTCCTTGGAGCCTTCTCCTCTCCAGGTGAACACCCCCAGCCTGGCTCCAGAGCAGAGGGGCTCCAGCCCAGGAGCATCTCCGTGGCCTCCTCTGGACCTGCTCCAACAGGTCCATGTCTGTCCTGATGCCACAGGGACACCTGAGCGTGCCGCAGTTGGAAGCCGGGGGTGAACTGAGGCAGAGAGGTGGGAAATGATGGGGCCCATCACTGCCTGAACCATGCACAAGTTCAAAGAACAAACTGCAGTCACGACTGAGGAACTGCTGAAAAGGCCTCGTGAGTTTGGGTTCCAACCCTGGACTGGCTCAAGTGAAATGAAAGTTCTTCGGACTCTTCAACTCCACTTCTAAATGTCCCTTTTGTGACCGAGGCTCCCAGATCAACTCCTGAGGATGTGATTTCAGTGTCTGTTCCTGCTCCAAACCTCAAACAGTGACAGTGCCCTTTCCCTGACACCTGGGGTGACAGCAACAGCCCTAAATCTCACAGCAACAGGGTACGGACAAACCCTGGCTCTGGGTTCCAACCCCAAAGCCTTTCAGACAACCCGACAGTGCCTCTGACTGATCGGGGGAACGTTTTTCAGCAGTTTTTGGTCTTCACTGTTTCGGAGCAAACGGTGATTTCATCTGCAAGAGCAGCTCTAACAATGAAGTGTCACTTTTAGATTTGCTGGTTTAAACCATGTAGCTGACACTGACAATTGCTTGAGAGATAAATTCTAAAAAGGCAACTAAAACAAGCTTCTAATTATGTACAGATCCTGCTCTGGTGTTGATTAGAATTCCCAGTCCTGCAGAGCAGGGTGTAATTATTATTTTCTCACATGTTGACGAGGCAATAAAATATTAGAACAGTTGAATATGATGCTTGTTTATCAGAAAGTAAAAAATTGTGCAAGTCTTGAGTGATGAAAATGTGAGTCCATGACCACGATTGAGGGCACTGGGATTCCAAAGGATGGACCTCATTTCAGATATTGCTTCCGGGAGGCAGCTGAGTCAGCACGAGTGCAGGGAGGGCCATCTGTGGTGAGAGCTGAGCCCCAGAAACTGGGTAAATGAGTCTCATTCCTCCTGTACAGAGAAGAAATGAAACTGATGTTTGGAGAGGGGCCCTCTCCAAAAATTGGGTTGAAATCGGCCCTGGACAACCTGATTTCCAGAAATCAGAAAGTTTGCAGAGAAAAATGGAAGTTTAAAAAGCGGCAAACTTGGTTTTCATTAAAAATTTTTGCCAAAATTTTCTGATATCTTGAAAAAGTGTCTGTGGCCTTGAAGATTTTTGTTTGTCTGGATAAAATAATACAATTAGGGAAGTCTGGCTCCTTCCAGGAACATTTTTCCCTCATTAAAACTCCTGGGTTTCTCTTGAGAAGCCTCATCCTTCTTTGAGTGATGTTGATTTGAAGGACTTCTTAGAATCAGGTCTCCATCAAGTAAATCACCTTTGGCCACCAGCTTTGGTCACCAGAGCATCCAGAACTTGCATCCAGAACTTCAGCTGCACTAGCAGCTCTAGATGGTGTTTCTGACAAGGTTTCCTGGCTTCAGAATGGAATAATCTTCAGCCTGTGCTGGATTCTTACACTGAAAAGCAGGTCAGAAATGCCCAGCTCTGGCATAGCCCAACTGGAACATTTCATCAGGAATGCATTATTACTTTTTCAGAGCCATGTTTGGCTCAAAAACACGGAGAGTCTGAATTTAAAAGAAAGCTTTTATTATCCAGCTCTGAAAGAATGAAAGGATTTTTCTTCCCCAGCCAAGTAAAATCACAAAATCCACAGATCTTTGCATTTTTCAATGTTTTCCATCCTCAGACTGCAATCACTTATCTCTGCTATTTTAACAAGCATTAAAGAGCCCTCATCCACTCAAGTGGAAACCTGGAACACTAAGCTGTGCACAAAGATAATTTATTGACCTACAATATCCAGCAAGGTTACCAGGTTTGGATTTCACCCATTTATTCTTTTCCTTGCTACTTCAAAGAGAAAATTAAGACAAATTATTATTTGTAAAAACAGTAAACTGGGTCATTGCAAATGTCAGGGAGGAAGCATTACAGCAAAATCCCCACCATTAAACTGCCAGGAGGAATTATTTAGGATAACTTTAGAGTTAAGTGGAGTGGAGTGTACTTTTAAACTGCACCTCTGGGAATTCATTTGTACGTTTTCTGTCCTTTTACTCAATGTCGTGTGTAGAACTGAGGTGGGTTTTTTTGGTTAATTGTACAGGTGGGGACATTTATCTGCTCTGGCTGAGCCAAACAAAACCCATCCGAGTGGGCACCTTTGTAATTATCAGAGAGAAGGAGCAGCCCTGAAGGGTGAGAGATGTCTCTCTGGGGAAGCGGATGGAGGGTAGGGAAGATGAATTTCCCTCTAGGAGCATCTCACTCCTCAAGAACTACAAAGCAAGCCCAGAATGACTCCTTCAGACCTGGATATCTGCATCAAGATGAGAGGAACCCTGGAGTCAAGAAAAGAAAGTTGTGGGAGTCGAGGCAAGGCAGGATCACGGCAAGAAGGCAGCGGCTCAGGGCACAGTCTGCTTCCAACTACACTGAGCTGGGGCTTGGGAAACCCTGGGAAAGGGGGAGCTGTGGGATTTGGGGCAGTGCAGGCTGACCTCACTTCTTGGAAGTGTTTTTGGGTTCAGATGAAGGTGATGCTCTCCCTCAGCAGAGTGTGAGCAGGGAAGAGACAAGACCTGCACACAACCAGCTTGGAAGCTCCTGCAGGCAGGAAAAGCGACCTGGAAATCCAGAGAAGCCAAGAGCTCCAGCAGGGATAACCAGAGCTCAGGAAGGGCAGGGGGTGCAGGGCACCTGACATACAACAACAGTCACAAGGATTCCAGTGGGAATGGGACTTGAGGGCAGCTATTTTTTCTTACTGTTAGAAATTATATCACAGAATCCCAGGATGGTTTGGGCTGGAAGGGACCTTAAACACCCTCCAGTTCCACCCCCTGACACGGGCTCACCTTGATGCTTTCCTATGCTCACAGTGAGCCTTGGGCCCCAATGAGCAGGACCTGGAGCTGGGGCCACAGAGGGTCAGGATGGAGATCAGGGAAAGGTTCTTCCCCCAGAGGGTGCTGGGCACTGCCCAGGCTCCCCAGGGAATGGGCCCGGCCCCGAGGCTGCCAGAGCTCCAGGAGCGTTTGGACAGCGCTGCCAGGGATGCCCAGGGTGGGGCTGTTGAGGGGTCGGGGCAGGGCCAGGGTGGGACTGGGTGATCCTTGGGGATCCCCTCCAGCCCAGGATATTCCAGGATTCCATGACCCAGCACAGCACCTGCTTGGCAGCCACTGAAAGAGGTGCCAAACCCAAAGGAGAACCTTTTGCAAGCACAAATTGAGACCATCCTTTGATTCCATTACATCCCCCAGCCTTGCTGCCCTCACTGTATTTTCCTTCTGATAAACCCTCTGGGAGGGCTGGTTTTCCCTTTAATCTACAGCTGATTGAGGAATCTTTTCTGACAACGAAAACTGTTCCATTGTAACTTTTAGTCATGAAAATAGAGCCTTCACCTCCAGGTGCCTGCATTGTCTTGACAGAGTTCCAGTCATAAAAAGCTCTTGTGCAGCTCGGGCTCTGATGGATTGGAAGCCATAAATCTCATTGTTATTGGAGCCACAGTTCTCCACGCTCAGTGCAACAAGTATTCCCCAGCCATAAATCCTTGTCTCCTTTTCCAAAAGAGCCCATTTGGAATGCTTCAGCAGAATCTGGATGATTCTTTAGCTATTTGGGTGCTTCTTAAAAAAGCCATTAGAGGCATTCTCAGGGAGAAAAGGAGTCTCCCGGTGAGGCTTTGACAAGAATCCCAGCATTAACACAAACCCCGTTGCTGGAGATGCAAGGGAAGCGGTTGAACAATTTTATTCTTTATAATATTTTCCTTGTTCTCTGAACATCCATTGATCAGAACTGGAGACCATACACTTTGAGGTTCATCGCAGATTTCAATGAACCTCATTTCATTTCAAATGAAAACACAGAAATAACAAACAAACATTCTTGACCATGCGTAGAGTGATATTTAGACGTAGAGATGAAACAATGAGACTACCTTCCGATCAGGGCAGATACTCCCAAAGTGATTTTGAAACCCTAAAGCTTTCTGTGAAAAAGCCCTTTAAAGCAGCATTTCTTTATCTTTTGTATAATTCTGTACCAAAATAATCCCTGAAGCAGATGGGACAAGTTATTTTTTTCCAGCAGTAGCATCTAAAAGAGTTAGTTCAGGTTATGAATTGGGAAATGCATGGATCAGTTCTGAATTCTGGCCTCTTGCACTGAGTGAAAAAACAGTTTTAAACCCATGCAGAGCCCGAATGATGCTTGATTCCAGCTCTGTGTCCCTGAGGAGATAAAACACATCCCAAAGTGTTCCCAAGGCCAGAGCCCTGGGAAAACTGTGGGAATAAACCCCTCGAAGCAGAGGGCAGAGCTGGAAGGAACGAGCAGCACAGACACGGAACCTTGTGCTCAGGTATCCTCCTTAAATCAGACCTTCAGCAAAGCCAGGACCTCTCCAGGACAAATCTTCTCATTTGAAAGGTGATCCATTGGAATCCAGACAGGGAAAGAAAAGATGCTGAGTGTCATCTGCTTCCCAAGGGTGGAAAGAAGAAATCCAGCCCTGAGTCAAGGCAAGCACTTGGATGACTCAGCTGACAAAAATATGGGAATTTTTGTTGCACTGTCAACACATTGCTTTGTTAAATGGTAACGGAGAGCCTTTGACAGTTCCTGGGTGTGTTTGGGTCTTTGTCAAGAAATCCTGGGATGTCAGGAGAGCTGGCCACACCCATACTGCAAATACAGGGGATCTCTCACTTCTTCACTGGTTCCTGAAGACACCAAGAGCAAAGTCCTGCTGTGCTCCAGCAGGGCAGGGCAGGACAAGGGCAGGAGAAGGACAGGGAAGGACAACCAGGGAGCCACCTCAGCAATGCCACAAGGACACAATTGCAGGGAAGGAAACCACTCACCTAAAATATTTCCAGTTTAATTTATTTGGGAACATTAATCCCTCTAAGCTCCAAGTCCTTCCAGACACACACCCCCAGAACAGCCATTACAGGTCTTTTCCTCTTACTCAGCAGGAAAAGGCACCCGGGATGATTTAATGGCTGCAGTCATTAGCTGCATATTGATGACAGGGGGGGTGATGCCAAATCCCGAGGCTTGGCAGGAAGCTGGAGATCCCATTAGAGCTTCTGTGACACTTGCAAGACCAGAGTGTGAAACCTCCTTACTACAGCATTAAAAAAGGGGTTTTATTTTCTCCAGTGAAACCTTTTTCTGACCAAAATAACATCCTCAGCTCCTGTATTCCTTGTTCTTTAGTGAGGGACGTGCTGCATATGTGCGATCTCCTGATGCAAGTCACAGCAAACACAACCTCCCCTGCCCTGTGCTCCAACAGGGATCAGCAAAGCTCCTTTCCTTCCCAAAACTCAGGGCCATGGGGCAAACAGATGGTCAGGGCATGGAACAAGCAACAGGAGTGTTCCCAGGACACCAGACTGGTGAATAAATCTTGGCTTCTCTTACTGGTTTTCTGGTACTTCAACTTTCCCATCATTCCTGGGTCTCACTTTTGAGCTTCCCCTGGCAACCAAGTCAGTGGAAAACTCTGCTGGAGCAAAAAGCTGCATTTCTCACCAGTTCACAAAAGAACTCAAAGAGCCACTAATTATCTCAGGGCAGTGACACCAGGAGAGCCAGCAAGGGAAGGACTGTCCTGGGGTATCTCCTGGAACCCATGACTCAGACTATTTTCAATCAGCCTGACTTTCCCTGCAGGAAAAGCAAACCCTCGCCCAAACCAGATCAGACTGATCAAAAGAAGTCCTCCCTCCCTGATAAACACAGATCACCAAGCAGGTGGTGTCTGAGCAAGCAAACTCTGCTGGCAGCACATGTGGAGCTGCTGTGACCTCAGCCACGGCGAGGAGGAAGCAGATTTTCTCTCCAGATGGCAAGTTTTACTTCTTCTAATTACATATCTGTCCCCAAACACCTGAACACCCTCCACAAACACACTGAAACACCACTTGACAGGCTGGCAAGTGGCAGTAAAGTTTATTTAGCTATTTAGCCGTTTAAAAAATGAGCGTTTCAGCTCTGCTTGCTGCCTGCTCCCCTTCTCCAAGCAGCCCTTTGCAGGCAGCGTTGTACAGCTCTCCTTGGCTGCATCAAAGGGCATCTCTGGAATAAAATCTTTCAGAAAGAACAAAATAAGCTTTAAAATTAATCCTGGGATTAATTAGGGGGAGATAGGAGCCTAATTAAAGGCTGATCCCTTCCCAGCCCCGTGCTCTGACGCAGTGAGGATGGGCAGGTTTTCAGCAGCACAAGTCGATAGATCCCCACTGACTTCCCAAAGTCAATCTATTCCTCTTCTATTCCTCTTCTCCTCAGCCTGGCATCCTCGGAAATCAGTGCTGAGACTCCCAATGAATTCTGTGGCGCCCTGGGTCAGGCCAATAAGAATGATCCATGCTTATTAATTCTTTCAGTGTTTGGCAGCTCATTAGGAGATTTCCCTCCTTGCACCCTCCACTCTCCTGTTCAAAGTGCACAGAGGCAGGTCCCACAATTTCTAAGCACTGCGAAGTTTAAAGGAACAGTTTTCCTTTTAATCCATCCCCCTGTTTGACAGGATGAGCCAATAGAAAGCTTTATTTATTTGTTAAATCACTGCTTTACTCAATTTGCAGGAAAAGTCAAAGAATCACAGACTCATGGGATGGTTTGGGTTGAAAGGGACCTTAAAGATCCTCTCATTCCAACCCCCTGCCAAGGGCAGGGACACTTTCCATGAGACCGGGTTGTCCTGTCCGAGGTTTGCTGGAAAAGAGAGTTATCATCTCGGGTTCGGAGATGTGCCCAGGGAAGAAGGAAATTCCTTCTCTGCCACAGCATGCTTGAGATGTCACAGGAGACTTTTTTTCCCCTTTTTACAAAGTGGCAACTAAACTTTGAAATTTGAAAAACAGTTTTGGATCCATTTCTCTGGATCCACATCTCTGCTCATAGTGAGCAAGGACAGGATCCAGGGAATGGCTGGAGCTGGGCCACGGAGGGTCAGGATGGAGATCAAGGAAAGGTTCTTCCCCCAGAGGGTGCTGGGCACTGCCCAGGCTCCCCAGGGAATGGGCCCGGCCCCGAGGCTGCCAGAGCTCCAGGAGCGTTTGGACAGCGCTGCCAGGGATGCCCAGGGTGGGGCTGTTGGGGTGTCTGGGCAGAGCCAGGGTGGGACTGGGTGATCCTTGGGGATCCCCTCCAGCTCAGGATATTCCATGATTCAATGATTTACTCAGCCTCCCAGGCCATGGAGCCTCAGGCTGGGGTGTCAGACTGTGTGAAATGTAAGTTTGGTGTGAATTAGTGGCTGTGAGTTTAAACTGAGGAGTTTGATGGTTTTTGTCAAGCTGCTGCTGATTCCCTTACAGCTCCAAAGCTGTCCTCTGTTGTGTTTCCAGAGGTGGAGACAGGCAGAATTCATCAGCCACCGTTCCCAGCCTCGCTGACAGCTCTGACACAGACACAAAAAGCCAATACCTGAAGTGTATCCAAATGAGATAAGAATCAGGGATTTTGTGATAACCCAGTGCACAAGTCCCTGTGCAGGGCTGGTGCCAGGCAGGTCTCTGTGCTGATTCCAAATCCAGCCGCAGTTTTTATTGACTGAACAAACGCCAGAAAATCATTTCACAAACGTCAATGGGCTTGGAAGAGAGAATGAAAAATTCATCTCGGGAAGGAGACAAATGAGCTTAACTCATCTCTTCTCCCAGAGTTAACGTGTATAAAGGATTTTATTCACCATTGCCAGTGTCAAATCTGTGCAAATTGCTGTACTGCAAATGCACCTGCCTTGGACAGCCTGTTACAGTCCAGGGGCCTGGCTTGGAGTTCAGGGAAACACTTGGTCAGAAAGGGTCCAGTGCAGAACTCCAAATCCCTTTCACACATGAATTTATATGGAAAACAGAGTGGGGAAGTGGAAACTGCCAAGATGGAATATTTACAACTCTCCTTTTATTTCAAAATGTTTCTCTTCAGACTTGAAAGGACTCTTCTGTGAAGCATTTGGAAAATGAAATATAATTTTAGACCCAGATCAAGGTGCTCTTGGTGTCAAAGTGTGTGAATCAAATCCTCCCGTCTCTCTCTTCATTTCGAGTTGGAAGTGAAAGCTTCACAGGGGTTTAAGCAGAAAGTCTCATTGTGGATGAAGAGAAATTTAATTTTGTCAAGAATGTCAATTTTCATGTGTTCTCATCTGCCCTGAATGGGAAAAATATTTAATCTCTCCAGCAAAAACTGCTTTTACATGCAGCAAGGATCTCATGTGCAGAACATTCCTGTCCTATAGCCAGTCATGGAGAGCCAATGGTTTTACCACTTCAGGGCAGTTCCACTTTATGTCTCTAATCCTGGACTCCCAGGCCAAAGGTACCCTGACTATGATGAGTTTTTCAAAATATGGCTCTTATGCTTCACCAAGGCAGAAAATTGAATTATTAGGGTCAAGTGCAGTGCAGTTCAATATCATCCCTGCCCTGCTATGGGGTGCTAAAGAGTGAGAGCAAAACTGGATTAGCCTCGTGACCAATTTCAAGCGATGATGGTGTTGCTGATTTGGCAAGCTGACATTTTCCACTTAAGCCTGGAAGGATTATCCAGCCGGACTGGAGAGCAGCACTGTTTGCTGTGGCCCACAAAGAGCAGAGGCCTGACATCATCTGATTTGAGAAGAAATAAGACTTTTGCCCACTGTCCCCAGTCTGCCACTGTTTGTCTACAGGCAAGTCATTGACTGTCTGAGCTTCAGCTGAAGCATTTCTAGGAAGCTGGGAATTATCTCACCCTGAGGAATGCTGCGAGTCCGATCTCTCACCCCTGATCCTGGCACAAAGCTGTTCTTCACAGCACTGCACACACTGTAGGAATGGGGTGTTAAATTGTGTCTTTTTAATTTTCAGAAAGTCCCCTGGGTTTATGGTCAGACCAAGGCAGAGCAGAAGTTTCCCCAGGCTGCTGTATGTGTTTGCAGACCCATAATAATAAACCCAGCAGCTGTAGGATACATCCCAGTCCTAACCCACACCCAGGTCAGAGGAGGAGCAGGGGAGGCTGGAATTGGTTCTCCACAGACACCGAGCACATTTCTGCCCAAAAACCAGGCCACAGACATCATGCAAGGCACAGCATCACCTGGAACATGGAGAGAAAAGGCAGCTACTGAAATGCAGCTGGAAAAGCTTTGATAAAAGAAAAGTAACTTCCTCTTCAGCTCAGCTGTGGGACAGGGGTTTTGCATCTCCTTCAGCACTGAACTTCTTGGCAGCTGTTTGGACTGGATGAAAACCACCCTTCCCCCACAGGATTGTAGGACCCTTTCCCAGGGTTTCTATGGAAACACAGCTGCTTTTAAAAATATCTGCTCCTTCCTCCAGTGGAAGAGACTCAGTGATCTCCTCCTGACCAGTTCTCCCTTTGGATGGGCTGTTTGCTCATTGTCCCACCACATCCAGGCTCTCCCTCGCTCTGGCTTGGCAGAGGTTTTGTTACAGGTTAAAGCAGCAGCTCAAGTGAAAAAGCTGGGACACAACCCAGACCACGAAGAGGCCCAGCTCTCAGGAGACAAAAACCAGGAGCTATTTGCAGAGTCCTCCAGTGCTTGTTGAGGCCACAGCCTGGGGGTCCTTCATCCTGCCCAGTCCTGCATCCATGAGGCAGCTCAGGTTCCTTCACCACAGAGTCACTTGGCAAAGCCTGAAGGACTTTGGGGTCTGGCCCAGGTGCATCTTTGCACCCATTTGGGGTGAAAACCTGCCAGAAAATAGCTGTATCCAGTTTGGGATGCAGTCTGGACAGGCAGCACTCCTGCCTCTCCCAGCCCCTGACCACACTGAATTCAGCATCAGGAAGGGAACCGCTTTCTTCCCAACACTCTCTCCCTCTGCCAGGCACCGCTGCCTGCCCTGTTTGCCATAACAACCATTTCCAGGCACTCCTGCATCCCAGAAGCACAAATCCCAGTGCTTTATATCAATCCAAACAGTTCCACAGACAAAACCTCTTGTTGGCATCTCCACAATCCCTCCTGACTGAGCAGTGATGGATGTGACACATCACAACCACCCTGCTCGGACACTCTTTCTCGCTGAGCTCCTGCCAAGGGGCCGGAAAGCAACGTTGGGAAGTGGAAGGCACTTCCAAGGCACATCCAGAAGACATCCTGTGATTACCAGCTGGCATTAAAGCACCAGTTGTTACTTCTCCACCCATCCTCTCACACACCCTCAGGCTTTCTCTAAACACACCGGGCTGCAGCACCCGGCACAGGGTGGGCACTGGCTTTGCAGGTGTTCACATTGTATTTTGTCAAATACTTGCTCTATCTGGCTCTCCACATGTTGGGGACAGAGGGAAAGAGAACTCCAAGACACCAAGATCTCCAGGGATGAACATGGAGTTTTGCCTCATTTAAAGGTTCAGACACCTGGAACGAGACCCTGCAAGGAAGATCTTGCATAGAAAATGGATCTGAGCGACACAGAGCTCAGGGAGGGAGCAGAGGGTAGGCAGATCCCAAGCAGGGGCTGGAGGAGCAGCAGAGGATTTGGCAGCTCCAAGGGATTTGTGGAAAAGCAGCACCTGAGCCCTACCCCTCTCTCCTGGTGACAGCTCAACACACTCAGGCCTTGCTGATCCGTACTTGTGTCTGTCTGTGCCTGCCTGGGGAGGGGCTCAGCTCTCTGACCCTCCACAAGTCCAAGCAAGCCAGCCAGTTATCCACAAAATAATGAGATTTGCCTTTAAAGCAAGGAGATTTCAATGACCACGAGTCCCTTTCATTTTCTGGCTGGATTTTCAGCCTTTTCAGTCCCCCTTGCAGCCCCTCCTCTGCAGCTCGGAGCACAGAGCTTTGTAATGACATCAGTGGGCAGGTTCACATTTCAGCTGAGGAGCTGAGGCTTTTAGGAAAACACGAAGTTTTGCAAGACTCATAATGAAATCAGTAGAGCTGGCAGCCGTGTAATCCGGAGTGTACATTCCCAGCCCCTTTCCTGGCAAAGGCAGCTGGGGAGCCGATAACTCCCTGCCAGAGCTGAAGTTTGTCCAGATTATTTAGCAAATACACCCAAGTACTTCAGGAGAGAATCCACAAACAAGTCACTAATCCAAAAGGAGCTGAATTCAAAAGGATGAGTGCAAGTTTGCTATTCCTGGCATGCTCGGGACATAGAGATAAGAGGAACTGTGGGGGTAGGATTAAACACAATTTGTGCTTTCAACCATGCAAGAGAAAATGCATTTGAGCTGTGAGAAAAGCAACACCACTGAGGAGTTTTTCCACTTAAATAGCCCACGAATATCCCCCAATGTTTTATCTGACTCTTTCAGCATAGGGCAGCCTTCCTGCCAAGCACAGGAACGTTGCACATTCCGAAATGGGGACAAAAAGGCTGTTTGCATAATAGGACAAGACACTGCTGTAAATAACTTCTGGTAAAGTGAATCCCAGGGAGCCCAGACTGCAGTACCTGTTGCACGGCCCGTTTCATATTGCTTTAACATGTCATTAATATGCACCTCCCCGAGGCATCCCTGGGTTTGCTCATGAAAGATTAAAGAGAAGGTGATTTCTACCAATCCCACAGTTTTTCCAGATGCTCTCTCCCATTTTGCTGGAGGAGACAAAGGGCACTGCCTCTTCCCTCTCCAAATATCCCAGGGATGTGGTTTGTATCCCAGAACAAACATCCCACAGCAGGGCATTCTTGTGGTGCACAGGGGAGTGATTTGGATCAGGGAATCCCAGAATCCCACAATCATTAAGTTGGAAAAGACCTCCAAGCCCATGGAGTCCAACCTGTGCCTGATCTCCAACTTGTTTCCAAGCCCAGAGCTCTGAGTGCCATGTCCTGGTGTTCCTTGGGCACCTCCAGGGATGGGCACTCCAGACCTCCCTGGGCAGCCCCTGCCAAAGCCTGAGCACCCTTTCCATGGGGAAATTCCTGCTGATGTCCAACCTGAGCCTCCCCTGGCCCAGCCTGAGGCCGTTCCCTCTCCTCCTGTCCCTGTTCCCTGCGCCGGCTGCCCCCTCCTGTCAGGGAGTTGTGCAGAGCCACAAGGTCCCCCCTGAGCCTCCTTTTCTCCAGGCTGAGCCCCTTTCCCAGCTCCCTCAGCCACTCCTCATGGGATTGACTCTCTCCACCCTTCACCTCTGGGATGGCAGGTATGTGCTGTTCCTGCCACCTTTCCTAAATCTTCCCACTCCAAGAGCCCCCTAGGCAGCATTTGGGGTGGAAAATTCCCCTGCAGCTGTTAACACCCCCTGAGCCCTCCCTCCCAGCTGCCGGCTTTGGTGAGGTGACTCCAGGCCTCTTGGCAGGAATAAAGGCAGCAAACCCAATTTTGGCTATCAGCCTGTTAAAAGCTGGTTCATGGACTACATGAAGCGATACCTGAGGAGAGGGGCCCCAAAGCCTGTGGTGTGAGCAGCTCTGGAGACAAACCTGGGGGTCTGACAGGGATTTGTCTCCTGACTCCGGACAGCCGGATTCCTGCCCCAGAAGGGCAAAGCCAAGACAGGGAAGGGGACGGGCAAGGGCAGTGGCCCAGTACTGCTGGTGCCTCGGTCTCCTGCTCCTGTCAAGTGTAACACAAACTCACAAGGAGTGACAAGGGCTCGTTGAAGTGGAGTAAAATGAGTGCGATTCTTTCGACAAGTTTTTTCCCATTAGAAAAATGTCAACTTTTTTTACATCATAAGGACATGGAGGATTTCCATTAAATTGAAACAATTTTTTTCTCTCTAAATAAGAAACAGAACCTTTCTTGCTTTTGAATCAGAGTAACTTTTTATTTAGCCCTAGTGAACTGTGACATCCAGCATGTAGTAATGGCACCTGCAACCCCAAGCCAGCTGACTCCCAAGTCCCCGGGCCATCAGTCGCTGTGACAAGATGCTCAGGGCAGGATCAATCTTTCCTGCTGCATTGCTGGGCAGACACAAACTCCCCAGACAAGCAGGTTTTTGCACACGATTCCTCTTTCTGCAGCAAGCTCCGAGCAGGAGGAGCTTCTGTTCCAGCAGTGAGAGCCTTCCCTGCCTCCTTCAGCTGCAGCCCGAGGGGGAAGCCCTTATCTTCAGTGAGCACCATCCCTGAGGGGCCAGACAGAAAATCAATAGCAGTGCAGAGATTTGCTGGCTCTGAAGAGCCGAGGAGATGGAGCCCATCACACATGATTAGATGTGCTGATTATCTGCTGATTTTTAGCAGAGGGACTCCCTCAGCAGCTGCTTCTGGCTTCTCTATCCCTTCTCTGTCCTTCTCTGCCTCCGCTGTCACTTTTCTCAGCTGCGTTTCCCTGTTTCCACGTGTCCCTGAGCTCTGGAACCTGTGCACAAGTTTTCTTCGGATTTTGGAGAGAGCCAGGCAGCATGGAGGAGTGGTGGCTTCAGACTGCTAGAGGGCAGGGTTAGATGGGATACTGGGAACATGGTGAGGGTGGGGAGGCCCTGGCACAGGGTGCCCAGAGCAGCTGTGGCTGCCCCTGGATCCCTGGCAGTGTCCCAGGCCAGGCTGGATGGGGCTTGGAGCAGCCTGGGACAGTGGGAGGTGTCCCTGCCCATGGCAGGAGGTGGGACTGGGTGGGATTTAAGGTTCCTCCCCACCCAAACCATTCTGAGATTCCATATTTCATAAATTCCTTCTCTTGGTATTCTGGACAGTGGGAAGAACATGGCATCAAGTGACCACAGAGACGAACCCATTTTCCTTCCAGCCAGGCTCTCCTCTTGGCTGCACCACAGATCCATGGGACAGACTCAGCCTGAACTCCCCTTGTCTCCATTCTCCTCCTGCACCACATAATTGGTACCAGTTAATTAATCCCCATCTTTTTCTTGCCTTCTCTACTTAAGCTGCAAAACATTGGGCAAGAGGCTGCTGTGGTTCTTATTTAGTACAGCCGTGTTCTGCCCGTCCACAGGGCTTCCAAACACTTTAATGCAAATTTCAGGAATCTATAATTAGATCTGTAGCCATACCTGGTGGTGGCTCATAAAGCCCATCCCATGTTTCCATCACTTTTGTGGCAGTGCTGAGCATTGGCAAAATAATAAAAGCAGTGGGTGTGGGAGATAGCAAAGATTTCACTGCCAGTCAGGGGGGGAAAAGAAGAGGAAAAGAGTGAATTCTGCTGTTATTTTTCTGCAGTCCATCTCCTGTTAACTGTGAGCAGGAGCAGGTACAATCTGAGTACAGCACTCCAACACCTTTGTCTTTGTGATGTTTACAGCTGTAAAGCAGCCAAGGATGACAAGCAATTTCCCTGAAGAGTTCGAGCACTTGCAAGCCCAGTCACATCCACAGGAGCCTCAGCACAGAATAAGAAAATTACACTGCAAGGTTCCTGCTGAACCCCAAACCCAACCAGGACCCTCCTCTGGATAAGGCAGGAGCCTCATTGCAGGGGGAATAGAAAATTCCTGGTTTCAGCTAGGCTGGAAATCCTGGTTCTGACTTTTAGGCTAAAGGAAATTACTTTTTGGTTTGTTTTCACTCTGGAAAGGCAGGAATGCTCCGTGGCTTACAGCTTTTAACAGATTAGAGAGCAGAGGGTCCTGCCCCAGCATCCATCTCCTTTAGCACTGCCTTAGAGAGAAGCAGGTACTGCCCAGCAGTTCAGGTGGGAAGGAGGCTCCCAAGGAATGGTTACAGGTACTTACAATACCTGTGTGTTAAATAGACTCAGCTGGCACTGGAAAAAACGACGTTCACCCCAAGGAAGAGTTTAGACACAAGCAGATCTAGCTGGATTCATGGATACAAGAGAGAGCAGAGAAACCAAGAGCCTGCAGCTGGAGCCCTGATCTCCAGAGGGAAAGGGTCCTGCCACCCCCTCCCTGCCAGACTTGAGCCCCTCAAATTCCATCAGCTGCCTCCAAGGAATGAAACTTGCCCCTGTTTTTCTACTGGTCCCTAGGAACAAGGGGGTGCCTCACTGGGAAGATACTGCAAGAAAAGTAGGGAGGACTAAGCAGCCTCATTAGCAGTTTAATTGCATAAAGAAAGTCCCTAGAATAACTTCTGCCTAGTGAACAGCTTTTCTTTTCAATTAAGGAGGAAATATGTACCTGCTTAGATAAGGTGTGTGCCACTGGGATGCTCATTAACCCCAATGTATTTGCTTTGTTGGACTTGGCTGATAATTAAAGTACTTCCTTTTGCTTCCCTTGGGAATGAGAAGGTCTTTTCGCCGTGGATAATCCTTGAGACAAGCGGCTTGGCTGGCAGGATGTATCTGTGAGGAGCAAATTGCGTTTCTGTGGAGGAGCCAAAGCTGGGACCTGCCCCAGGCAATGCTTCTGGAAGCTGAGCCTGGATTAGAGTGGAGAGTTTAGGGGGAGAATCTTCCCCAGCTCATGTTTTCAGGGGTTTTGGGGTCTCTGTCCTGCCTCTGGATGCTTCTGTGGTGACATCCTGTGGTTCAGGGACACTGGAAAGGGACAGGATCGAGGTCCCAACCAGACAAACCAGGCACCCCCATCCTGCCACCAAGGGGCTGCTGTCAGAGTCCTGCTGAGGAAACCGCTCTCAAAAGGGAGGAACTCTCTCCTTTCTTTCTGTCTCTTCCCTGATTCAGGCAGGCCCAATGGTTATTTAGGCAAAATCCCCTGTACAACCCCCGCTCCCAGCACAGAGCTGCCAAAATCCCAGCTGGGTTTGGGCACCCCGGGAGTGAGTGGGACCCCATCCCGCAGGGCAGGCCCGGAGCGGGGCTGGGAGCACTCCTTGTGTGCTTAGGGTGTGGGAGTGTTCCCTGTGCCCTCTAAACCCCAGACTGCGCAGGGAGGCCTGATTGAACATAGAGAGGGAGGATCCTCCTTCCCTGCAGAGCCGAACAGCTCCGCCTGCACCCAGACACGCTCGTGCTGCACCGGCCCCAGAAACCCCTGAGCCCTCAGGGTACAGCCGCCAGCTCAGAAACCCCTGGGTTAAAACCTCCCCCGCTGCCCTCGGGCCCCACGAGCCGCAGCTCCCTGGCACGGGGAGATGTGCTGCCCGTAGCTCGGCACCGCCGGCTGCAGCTGGGCCTGGCTGCAGCTCCCTCCTGCTAGCCGAGGCCCGGCTCCTGCTGGGGTGATTGACTCAGGTGGGCCTGCTTCAGGAATGCCTCTCCTGGTCTGCCGGTCCCCGCCCTGAAGGGGTGTCCGTGCTCTGCTGCCGTGGGGACCGGCTGCTTTGATGGGGGTTCGAGCCATTAAAGGCTGCAAAAGGCTCCAGCCGTGCTTTGGGCTGGGGCTGCCGCGGCTGAGGTGACTCTGGGGATGGGGCAGAGGCAGCTCCTCTGCACCCCTGGAGCTCTGCCTGTGCTGGGGCGTGGTGGTTTTTCAAAGCCTGCGTTCTCTGAGCACGACCTGGCAGAGCCTTCACGCCGAGATGACTGAGCAAATTCATCAAAGGCCACAAGCCCAGAGCTCTGAGGTACCAGGTTTGTCAGTTCCTTGAACAGTCCTTCCTCTTTCAAGCTTTCCAAAGGCACCAGCCCAGGCTGTCTGTGCCTGTTCCTGCTGCAGTGAGGAAGAGGGATCAGACCTGGAGAGATTTCCTGTGTGTGTGCTCCAGACTGGCACTGCTGCCTGCACTCTGCTTTCCAGCTCAAGGACTAAAGCTGAGAAAGGCACTTTGAGCCCAAACCTAGCTGGATGGCTTCCATGCCAAACTTGTGACTTACACACGAGATTAATTCTTACCTCCCAAATTTTTTCATGTTAAGGAGGAAAAGAAACATTCTGTCAATGTCCAGTAAATGATTTCAGAAGGAGATTTTCCACTGGAGGGAAACAGAAATAAAATACAGCAGCCCAGGATTTCAGCATTTAACTCGTTCAGGGCTGGACTGCTCCACACCCATCAGAGCCATCACCTGCTTTCAGTGAGCACCTCCTGGTCACAAGTGTCACCTGGGTGACAACACAGGTCCCTTTCAGGCACGGCAGCTCCTGTTCACCTCCAGAGGTGGAAACAGCTCTGTCATTTGCCAGAGGAGAACATTCAGCCAGATGCTGGCGTCTGGCACAGCTCGGAGTGTTACAGAAATCCTCATTCTCAGGGAGGTGTGAGTTCTCCTGCTCCTGGGAAGGTGTCCCATCCTGCTCCCAGGGAGGTGTGAGTTCTCCTGCTCCCAGGGAGCTTGTGTTATCCCACAGATGTGCCCCATGTAGTGTGTGTGGAGTGAGCAGGGGCCTGTGCCGGAGGAGGATGCCATGGTCTGTATGCTGCTTCCTCTGGCTCAAATTGTCTGTCAAACTTTGCTAGGTGCTTTTCCACATCAAACCTAAATCTTTCTTCCTACAACTTAAACCTGTTATTCCTCCTCTTGTCCCCCATGCACCAGGAGAACTCATTCTGCCTTTCTCTTCTCTGTTCTCTCCTCCGCACTTGAAGACTGCATTAATCTTTACAACCTCTCTGGCAAACAGAGCATTGCCATTATCTCCAGCAAAAGGATGGGAGCAGAGGAGCTGAGGATGGGGTTTCTTGCTTAATTTTAGATATCCAGAAGTTCGGAGCCTAAACTGGTCCCGTGATGCTCTCTGTGGTATCTGGCACAGAGTTCCCCAGCTGGGAATGTCCTGAAGGGGCCTCCCTGTGCTACCCCTCAATTCCCTCCCTTCAGCGCTGTCATCTTGAACTTCCCCATCACAGAAGTTTTTAATGAAGGACGGGATTAGGGGAATGCAGGGCGCTGCTTTCCAAACACCTCTGAATTTCTGTAGCCCCCATGCACGCAAGGAAGGGTGGAGAAGGGGCCATTGGAGAGGTTGTGGCAGCCAGTGCCACATGTGCTGCTCAGCATCTGAGGCACATCCTCGGCTGAAATATTGATTTAGAGGCAAGACTCAGGAAAAAAAGCTATTTTCAAGTTTACTCAAAAGTGTTCATGTGCAAAGCAACTGCCTCACTTCATCAGCGCAAACAGCTTTATTGGGTGCTCCTTCCTTTTGATTACTTTTTAACACTAAGTCTGTGATTTGTTTGAAATCTGGCAGCAGAATAAGACTGCAGCAAGGAGAAGGTAAAGCTCTGTCAGTCTGGAGAAAGGGAGATGGAGTCAATTTTTCCAGTGTAAAAAAACTGAATTACTTTGGTACTAATACATGCTGTAAATTCAAGCTGTTAATTGGAAAAAATAAGAACATAAACATTTTAGGGGTTTTTAGTGTTTGTGTCAATCTGGCACTTCGAGAACAAACAAGTGCTGATTATTTTTCATTTGAAGTGATGTTTCATTTCAAAACCTCCTTCAATTGGACTTATTAGCTGAAAATTGCTCAAGAAATGCCAGAATTGTAAGAGATTTATCCAGTTCATCTCTAAGGGGTATTTAAATACTTTTTCAATTCATTAATGATATGAGGATCATGTTTTTTCCTCATTTCCTTTAGTCACCAGCCAACCATCCAATTGCTCTTTTGCTTAGCTCAGTGCAGGTGTGGAGGGAAAGGGAGTTTCAGCCCCTGGGAAAGGAGGAATAGATAAACTGGGGTTGGGTTCCCTGAGCCTGCAGAGAACTGCCAGTATGGGCTTAAAAAAATCCTTACAACCCTGTCTGAAAACCCCAGCTTTTTGCCAGTTGCTCTTTGTAGAACAAAGTAAAACCAAATGGAAATTATAATAAAACAAAAACAGTAAAAAAATGGGGATGTGGAGAGGGAGAGGGAATTCTCTGAGATGGGATATTTTGGTTTGAAGTGATTTATTCTGTGTAGGGGTTTGCATAAAATAAAACAGAAGGTTATAAAAAAAAAAAGATAAAGCTTATTTGACATCAGAGTAAAACAAAACCATCCAGGCTTTGCTGTACCAATGGCAAACAGAATATTCTTCCTCCTAAACTTACTTTCTACAGTAACGAGACTCTGCACTTTAGCCCCAAATCCCAATAAACCAGACAAGAGCTAATTGAGCTGAAAAACCCTGAGCCAGCTCTGCTGGTAGAGCCGAGGCCTTTGCCAAGGAGAGCTGTGCAGGATGGCAGCCCCCGAGCCCAGACAGCTCCCACCCAGCTCGTGGATTTCTCTGCTGGCACACGAGAAGCTCCAAGTCCCAGGCCCGCTGGCTTTCCCCATGGAATGTTAATTCCTGGGCTTTGCCTGTCCCATGCTGTCCCTGGCACAGGGACATGGGCAGGGTGTGGTGGTGCTGTGGGATATTCCCACTCCAACTGGTCCCTCCTGGGAGCTTGGCTGCCTCAAGCCCCAGCCAAACGTGGTTTAGCAGGGCAGCCTCCAAACCCACTTAATGGGCCCTGTTATCCTGCTGACCTCCTTCCCTGGGAAGTCTGCCAAGGAACCGAGGTGGGGCAGTGCATTCCAACGGCTGAGTGGCAGCCCAGCATCCCACCAAGCACAGCTGTGTGTGGTGTTCCCAAACTGTGAGCCAGCACGTGGAACCAGGAGTTTCTGGCTCTTTTTGGCTCAATTCCCAGCTCTGGTCCAGCTAATCCAAAAACAGGATTAGCCATGGCAGGACATCTTTTCTATCAGGAGCTTGATGTAGTTCTAAAATAATCAGGATGTAAAGCAGATTCATTTTCTGTGCAGATTCATTTCAATCTTTCTCTTCTAAACCCAGGCACGAACACTTGGATGACGCCTCCTTTTCTCTGGGAATATGAAATCTCTGCAGCACCTTCTAGCAAGTGTAGTCCTTGGCCTGGGTCCGTGAGATGGTTGGCCTGGCTGGTTGGATCCATAAGAAGTAACTCCAGAAGGCAAACAGTCCCCCAAGATCTGCATCTTCTGGGGTGGTTGTGATGGGCTTCAGGGGCTGCATCAACTCCTCCAACCCTGCACTGACACGGGCTGGGAAATGTCTGTTCTCTACAGCAGAATTATTAAATATTGGGAAGGAATTCCTGGCTGTGAGGGTGAGCAGGCCCTGGCACAGGGTGCCCAGAGCAGCTGTGGCTGCCCCTGGATCCCTGGCAGTGTCCCAGGCCAGGCTGGACGGGGCTGGGAGCACCCTGGGACAGTGGGAGGTGTCCCTGCCCATGGTAGGGGTGGCACGGGATGGTTTTTAACATCCCTTCCAACCCAAGCCATTCCATGATTCCATGATTGTGGGGCAACTGAACCATACTCCTGATTTCCACAGCTTCCTAAAATATTACCTGGTAATAACAAATATCCTCATTTCCACCCCCCCACCCCCCCCCTTCCTGGTGTCTGTCCTGAGGTTCTGCATCTGGCAGTTGGAGGGATGTTCCCAAAGACTCAGGAAGGGCAGACTCCTGGGCTTGAAGAGGGACTGTGCTCCCAGGAAAGTTTTTAGTGAAGTCCTTGCAGTTGTCATCAGTGTTCATTCACTGCCAGTATCATTCGTGAAACACCTGGATAAATACTCTGTTTCCAGCCCATTCTGTACCAAAGTGGGGGAACCCAAATCTCTCCCTTTCAGCACATTCCACCAGTGTCAGAGCAGGACTGGGAGCAGATGCCACCCTGACCCCTCTCCAGAGGAGGCTAAGCCACCTTCACCTGTCCGTCAGTTCTGTAATTCTGCTCAGCCCAGACAGGAATGTGGTGCTACGGAGTGAGGGGACAGCCTGAGCTGTCCTGAGCGAGAACCACCTGCAGCCATCAGCCAAATCTTGCAGCCATCAGCCAGACATCCCCACCTAGAGCCACAAAGGAGATGTCTCGTGGGAGAGCAGTTTCTCCTCCTCGCACTGCACCTAAGTGCACCTCACACTGCGCTTTCACATCAGCCCAACATACAATAAGAGATCCCACCACAACCCTGGGAATAAGGAACCAAGGGATGCATTCAAGAGCATTTCAGTGTCTGCACTTTGGTGCCCACCTGGGCCAGAAACAAATGATGCAGAGGAGCCATGTTTGGGAAAAGTTTTCCAGTGATGATGTGATGTCATGCAGCAGTTGAATCTTCTGGGAGCTGGTGGAGGAGGTCTTGCTCTTGACATTGTATTTTTTGGTTATTTCTTAACCTAGAGATGACAGCTCTTCCAGGGAACAGGGAAAGATGACATCCAAAGGCTGTCTGAAATCCAAACTTGGGTCTAATGATCTCTCCTCAAAGCACAGACTCTGAACTGGTTCTTCACAAGAGCCTGAGGGATTCAGTGCAGTGGGTGCTCTGCTCCTCCTGCAGTGACTCCTGAACCACTGTCCTCTTCTCACAGCAGTGCCTGAGCAGGTGGCACCTCCTGGGCAATGCCTATGCTGGAGACACCCACAGTGACATCCCTCTCTGGAATGGCTGGTCCGAGCTTGGGGTGGTGCCAAGTATCGGGTTCAAGGCTTCTCCTCCTCCCTGCATGGCCACACCACACACCTGTGGTGTTTGGGGCTTCATGTTACTCCCATCCAGTGGCAGCTGTGGAGAAAGGAAACACATGACACTGACAGAATCCTTGCTCCTCCCATGCCAACATCCCGATCTGCCTGGCTTGGGGAGGGGTATCCAAGTTAAAGGGTCATGATCTCCTCTCCCTTTGGCATAAAGACCTTTGCACTGTTTCCTTCCATCTCTTCTACCTCGCCTCCCCCTTTCCCTCCACAGCAAACCACATTCAAAAGGTTCAGGTTGATCGTGTCAGTGCTTTGACACCATCCCGGGGTTCTGGTCTAACAAATGGGGGACAGACTGTGCCACATCCCTGAGATGTCACTGGGAGAGTGGCAAACACAGCAGGCCTGACTCCTCCTGGGACACACGTACCACACACACTGCTCAGCTCCTCAGTGGGCAGCAGGACCACACTGATGGGAGGGCTGAGCCTCCCGAAGGAAGAGCAGAGCTCGGCTGCCTCCTACCTCTAATTTGCTGGGGGAGTGTTTGGGTGTTCCTGCCAGGAGCAAAAGGACCTGTTAAAAAGAGCAAGTCTGTAAATGGGCATTTCACAGATGGTCACCCTGCTCATGAATGGAACCGAGGAGAAGGGTCTCCTCATCAACACACGCAAAAAGAAGGGGACTCTCCTACTGTAAACTCCAAAGGGATAAAACTTATTCCAAATCAATTCTTTGCCCCAAAAGAACATGACTAGGTAGCAACACTCTTAACAGTGTGTGCTACAACAAAGACAATCCAAACTGGGTTCCTTCAGTGAGAATGTCCTGCCAGCTCAGAGTCCCCCTGTCCCCTCTGAACAACCATGGTGGGTGCAGTTCCTTTCAAAAGGCTGGGAAAGCCCAAGTGTGACAGCCCTTGCACGGTTCCCAGGGCCTGCGTTGTGGTCACTGCGGTGTGAGGGAGCGGGAGAGCAGGGAGAACTCCCTCGGATCGTCAGGGTTTGAGGGCAATTGAAACAGGGCTGAAAAGGTGTTGAGGTTTTCCTATAGCTCATCAGCTCCAGAGGATGGAAACTGCCTCCCTGTTCTTCCTGGCAGGCTGACGACATCGTCCAGCTGGTCCTTCTGTGGCAGAGGTCCCAAGGAGGGTGAAAGATTCCCAAACAGGCCCAGAGCCCCCAGGAATCCTTCTCTGCTGGGGATCGGCAATCCAGATGTTGAAAAGGCTGTGGACAGTGGGCTGGAGGAGGAGGGAATGCTGTCAGAGTCTCAGGAACTGTCATTGCTGAGTGTGGTCTCAGGAACATCATAGCCCATCTGTCAGCTCACCTGGAAGGATGGCGTTGGTGGCAAGTCAGATGGATCCTGGGCTAATGAGTTGGATGTGGGCAAATTGATCCCAGAGAATGGACTGGTCATGGAATAAAGTACAGAAGTTGGTTTAAGTGTGGTGTGTTTGTACCTTCCCTTTAGTAACCGTGGTAGGAATCTCTTTGCCCTCTCCAGCCAAGGTCTCTTTGGACAAGCCTGTTGGGAACTCCCCCTGACCCAAAATCTGGTTATGGCCAATGCCAGGGGTGGGATTTTTACACCTTCTCCAGCTCATTCTGCACTCAACAGTCTCTGGGACTGGTCCCCAGAACACATAGGTGGGCTCTGGCCACTCCAGCTGCACCATTCACAGCCACCATGAAGCTCCCCAGGCTGGGGCGCTGCAAGGACCTGCCCCAGGTTTGAACTGCAAAGAAACCCCCAGGGCACAGCTCCTCTGGGCACCTTGTGTCACTCAGGGAAGGATGGAGGTGGGAGCTAAACTGCTTCATTCCCATGGGATGCAGAGGCCAAGTGCTTCCTGCCTGACACTCCGCTCCCACAGGAGCATCTCTGATGTTCAGTTTGTGCTCTCAGACCTTGCAGGTTCTGTAGGCTCTGGGCCAACTCTTCTTGGTGATGCTCTGACGTCGCTGCTGCTGCTCTGCCATTGCTGCTCCAACCCAGCAAAGCAGAGATTTTCCCATAAAACTTTGTAATTGCCCCACTCCCCAGACTTGGATTCTTCCTGCGTACCAACTGTGAAGGAAACGTTTCTATTTTTAGCTTGGAGGTGTTGGCAGGAAATGCAGAGGATGGATCTGCATTCCAAGCAGGCAGGTAAACGCCCATCCCGGGCCTTCGTTCCATTCTGCCTGTTCCAAGGACTGCAAACCTTGGTGCTCAGTCTCGTACCCTGCTCCCCTGTCAGCCACTCCCAAATACAGGTGAGATGGAGGAACAGGGAAGGGTTTTCATGAGGAAGTGCTTGAGGGATTGAGAAAGCTGTACATGGGCTGTGCTCAATAATGTCTGTGTTTAAAGGCTGCAGTGCTTATTCTACCAGTTTCCTCCTTTCTTCCTTTCTGAATATTATTTTCAAACAGGGGAAAATCTTTTCCAAGGTCAGGGAGAGGTTATGCTTTCAGATTTTTGCAGTGCATAGCTTCAGGCTGGGTTAAAATTCCCATAATGATCTGAGCCTGTCTTGCCTGGGATTCATCTCTTGTGCTGTCTTTATCTCATCCCTTCCTGAGTCCTGGTGGATGGTGCAGCCATTGTGGCATACCAAGGGCAGAAGACAGTTTTCCCGGTCTTTTTTTTTCTTTAACCTACACTAGTGGTTTGTTGTCTCTTTTTTTCTTCCTCGCTCTGTTTTGTCAGGACTTCTGGTTGACAGAAATGAGCTGCTCAGCTCTGCAGTCAGGATACTGGGGGAAATGCAGCAATTCCTCTTCCAGGGGAAGTTGGACACTCTCTGAGTATCAGAAGCACCCATCCCTTTTTTCCAGTCTAGCAGATTCCTCTACACTGGCTCACTTCGTGCCACCTGTGTCATCTTTCAAGTTATGACCCCAAAATGGGGCAAAAGCACCTCCCCACCCCTTTTGTGGGATGCAAATCCAAACACTTGATTGTATTTGGGAATCAAAGACCCATGGGATTGAACTGTGGGAAAATTGCCTGTAAATGTGGCACAAACACACTGAGCCTTTCTCTGTGGTGCTGCAGCTCCAGCCCAACCATCATCTCCCATCACAAACCCCTTGATTAGGGAGCCACAGTCTGTGGAAATGCTTTGGAGAGGAGAAGGATACTGTGCGCTGATAAATAATGGGAAGTGATTATCCTGCCCGGGCCAGCAGGGAGGGAGAGCTGCAAATCCAACAAACAGGTACAACTGGCATCCCTGGAGCCAAGCACATGGAAGCGCCTAGAACTGAACTAATGACTTCTGGAAGGTCGGGCTCTCGGGGGAGAACCTGGGGTACACTTTGGCTTCTCTCTAGATTTAAGGCCTTGACCTAAGAGACTTTGTCTCTACTCTCATGCTCTTAACACGGGCAGGTGACCCTACATTTGCAAGGACAGAATGTAGCACAGATAAATTGTTCTGGTATTAGCTAAGCCTTGAAGAGAAATCACTGGATAACAGGATGTCATGGATATTCACTGCATGGACAACTGCCAGGCCCTGCTCGAGGTCCAGCTTTCATCCCACTCACTTCATATGGACACAGCTACCTGGTTGCGGGTGGTTCATAGGCTGAAGGGCTCTCCTCACTTTCCCATTTAAGATACTATTTCCCTCCCACAACCTTTGGCTTTGGCCAGTTTGTCCCAGCAGCCCCCAGCTGTGTGTGAAGGAGCTGCTGGGTCACTAATGATCCATTCATGGACAAACAGCCCCTGCCAGGGAATGGTCATTGTGGTCACTGCTCTGGAGTTGTCATTGCTGACGATATATGGCTGCTGCCAGGACTGGGTGCTGACAGAGGGACAGGCAGCCTGAGGAAGGTCAAGGGAAATCCATTTCTTGTCTGCGTGATGTGAATTTCTCCATGTACAAGTGCATTAATATTCTTGTGTCCCTGTTTGAGATGCTTCGCCTTGATCTGCCTTTGCCTTTTCCCTCTCAGTCCCAGTGGTGTCCTCCACTTGTCCCCAGGCCAGTGATAACCCCTGCCCCTCCCTGCTCTCTCTTCCTGCAGTGTTCTCATCCCACGGCAGAAACAACATGAACACAAACACAGGCAGCAAATACAAAAGAGGATGATGCTATTTCTGCATTCAGCAGGAGCCACCAGGGCTGGGCTGGGAATGTGCTGGTGCATCTCAGTTGTTGTGCAGCTGCTGTTACCTCTGGCGTTGAAGATTATCACGCTCCTGGAGTACAGGAGGGAATTTATCCCTGGCTCTGTGCTACCACATCAGTTTGCAGTGTGTGCACAGTCTGCCCTCCAGATCCCTGCACTCTGCATCCTCCAGTCAATGCTGAGAGGGAATAAAAAGCACAGGAGAGTCAAGGTACCGGATTCCCCTAAATGATGCATCTATGCTGTGCTCCAAAACAAAAGCAGAAAGTTGCCTTGTTAATCTCAGCTTCCCTGGAACCCAGTGCAATGTCTTTATCTGTAATTCTTTTTCTACCATCAGGAAAAAAAGTCAAACCCTTTTCACAGAATCACAGAATCGTTGAGGTTGGACAACATCAAGTGCAACCATCAGCCCAGCACCAGCACCACATTCACCACTGACTGTGTCCCCAGGTGCCACATCCACACATTTTTTGAACACCTCCAGGGATGGTGGCTCCACCTCTGCCCTGGACAACCTGTACCAGTGCTTGATAACTCTTTCCATGCAGAACATTTTCCTAATATCCAACCTAAACTCACCCTGATGAAGCTCTAGGCCATTTCGTCTCATGCTGTCACTTGTAATGATGCCATGATGATTTTTCGCTTTTTCATATACCCTTCCACACACCCTTTTACACAGCTTTGCATGTATCCTTAGTGCTTTTAGTCCGCATACTTGCAATTCCCCAAGTCTGATAACCAGCTTAGACCCAAAGTTCCATTAAGCCAAGAGACCAAACATCTTGGAAATCCCGAAGTTGGGTCAGAAAGCCCCAGACACCAAGGTCCTCCCCAGAACACATTCTGTAAACCGAGATAGGCCCATCCAGGGGGAACATTCCTCAGGACGGGGGCTTCTCTTGAGCCTCTCACTGGGGAATCTTTGATAGATATGCTGATGTGCAAGGTCTATAACTGTATACGCGAATTATCATGTGTGTGCATCTTGGGGGGTGCATCTTGGGGTGGGCATCCTGGTGTGCATCTTTCGGGTGTGCACTTTTGGTGTGCATTCGGGGGTGCTTTCTGCCTGGATGTGGTGCACCAGAGGATCCTTAAATAAATACCGAGGTAAAACCCTTTTTCTCCTCTAACTGTGTTTGGCTTTTAATTCTAAGCCTAGGGAAAGGCATCAGTAAGAGCCTCATCCCACCTCACTACAACAGATATTTTTTAACAGATTCTTTGTAATTTCCCAGGGGGAAGGACAGGGCTGTATTTGCCCTGCAAAGAGCTGCACTATAACCTGTTAACCACAGAACTGGATTCCAGTTGTGCAAAGACAATGATGATGGCCAGTTAAATGCCAGGATCAGCAGCAGAGATTGCACGAGGATCCAGAAAGAGCCAAACACGCCAATAAATCCCACTGAAACAGTGCTGACAATGACAGAGCCCTGTGGCCGGTGGGACCTGGGGCTGTAATAAATAAATCAGTGCTTTGTGGCAGCACAGGTCACTCTCAGGAGCTGATTTTCCTCAGTGCAAGGCTAAACATCTTCAACACAGCTAAGAGTTGTGCCTCAGAGAGGGGGTCATCTGCTGCATATCTCCTCTCATGGAGAGCTTGTGCTTTAAATGGCTGTAAAGAGTTACAGGTCACAGTAGAAATTCTCCACGTTTCATAAAATCCTAAAATGGCCTGAGTTGGAAGGGACCTTAAATATCACCCAATTCCCAGCTTTGAGAACACTGAACTTCAACAGGACTAGGACACCCACACAAAGCTGCTCCATGAACTTTCTCTGTGGGACATGGTCACATAAGACAGAAAGAAAACACAAAACTCAGACCCGTATGGAGACAGAAGAGCCCTCTTTGTTCAAAAGTAAATTGGGAAACAGTTACATGGTGGAGGGGAAGAATTACAGTAGCAAGGAGGGAAGACTTCTCTTAATCATCCCATGTTAGATCAGTGAATTGGAAAATCATGGCAAGTCCGCCAGAGGATAAACTGCCCAAACCTGGTATTAGCTGCAGAGCCACAGACTGTTTAGCAGCTGGGACAGAAAAATGCATTGCTTCCCATAAAACTTGCCTCCCAGAGAATTACAGCCTCTTATTTGTCATGCCAGGGTGGGGGTGTGGGGGGACAGGATTGGAAATAAATGCTACAAATGCTCTCTGTTGTGAGTAGGGAGTGAGTTTATCTCCTCTGCCCAGAACATAAAACCCACAGCTGCACGTGGGAACGAGGATGATTTACAGCCCATCCCTTTGGCTGAAAGCCTCCTGGAAGGGGTGAGGTGTTTCTTCTTCGGCACAAGTCTGACCTTTGCCTTGTGTGGGTACGGGAGGAATAAAAGTGAAAGCCCCTTGAAAAGAGAGGAAAAACAGAGTTTTCCTCAGACATACCTTCCCAGAGCCATGCTGGCAGATCTGCAGCGCATCTCATTACGGTGCCATGGAGCCCTTGACAAATGCATCTGGGAAAACCAATTCCTCCTGGCTCCAAAGCCACAGGGCTGGTGGGAAAATCCTCCAGCGGTCAGGAGAGGAAACTTCTGGGTGCTTGGACCAAGCTCTGACACCTCCCTACCCCCTTGTATCCTGTATTTCCTCTTCTGCCAGGAGTTTATCCCATGCTGGAAGCCAAGGTGGTCTCTTTGGTTGCACACCCCCATGGCAGCCCATAAACAGGGGCTTTTGCAGGGGTTGAACCATCAGGGTGGGATTCAGGAGACAGTTTTCTCTATCACAAGTGGGTTGCAGAGCCAAAAGAAATCTCTTCTCTCTTATTTCCCCCAAGGATAAAAAACAAGGATAAATCATCCCTTGGGAAGAAGGGCTGTGTATGGTCCACTGATTAAGAAATCACATTCATATTATTCCTGTTTTAATAACGACAATAAAGATTCAGAGCTTCCCCTTCTGTTTGGGGAAGGTCCAGTTTGGTGTGAGGAGCTCCAAAATGGAGCATTTCTTTGAAGCACTCTCAGACCTCCTGGCCCAAATTGTAGGGCCTTTTCACTGTCTCCCTTGAAGGACGTATTTAGAAGATTTGTGAGCGGTCTGAGCCCACACCTGTCAGGTTCTGCCTCAGAAGTTCCTCATGGCTCCTCAAACTTCCCTTCTCTTCCTCCTGCTGGAAGCTGCTGTGGCACAGAGAGGTCCCTGCTGCCTCTCAACACTCCCATTCCTTGTTTGTTGTTAACTTTTCCTTAGGCTTCCCCTGGGCCATGTCTTGCCCAATAGAGCCATCAGCAGATCCCTGCAGCTCCCAGAGCCAGGGCTTTCCTTACAGCTCCCGCCTTCCCCAGCACAGATATCTCTCGCCACTGCGGTGTCTGCGGCCCCAGCTCAGCCCAAAAGCGCCTCAGAGGGTTTTCCTGTGGCTGAATGGGGCTGGATGAGCCTTCTGGAGGCTTTTCCAGGGAGGCAAAACAGCTTTTGCCTCACTGAGTTTCTCTCTGCTCCACTTCCTGAGGCTCTTCTGAAATCCAACATCCAGAGACAAAATAAAACAAAACAAATCCTCCCATCCCAGGCTGTCACTCAAATGGGTTTATACCAATAGGGAAGGCATTAGTCATTAATACCCCAGAGCAGTCACCAAAATCCCAGAGTTTGGATCAATTTTTGTGTATTTCTGGCATGTTTTCCCTCCGTGTGTCCGTGGGATGTTGTGTATCAGGGGGTTCAGCTGGCTCCCAGCTTATGGAGGATCTTTTGGGGTTTCTGTTCTCCTGAAGAACCCTCCCCTATTTCCTGTGGATGCACAATGCAACGTGAGAGCTCCCCCAGCCCTGCTGCTCTTCTGCTGCTGCCTGGGGATTGCCGGTAGTATGGAAAGCCCAGGAGACAAGGATGCAGAGGATACAGAGGAATGATCCCACATGTGGCCGTTTTTCCCAAGGTGCTGAACATTCTCCTCTGCACTCAGGCTTTGCTCTGGTGGCTCCAGCCTGGCAAAACCCCCCAGCCCTGGCTTGGAGGCTGTGCATTCCCGAGGCTGGGATGGGCAGGGGCTGTGGTGGGAAATGATCACAGAATTGCGGCTTTGTTTGGGTTGGAAAAGCCCTCTGAGATCGCTGATTCCAACCGTCCCCCAGCACTGCCAAGCCACCACTGACCACATCCCCAGGTGCCACATCCACAAGGCTTTTAAACTCCTCCAGGGATAGGGACTCCACCACTGCCCTAGGCAGCCCGTTCCAAGCCCTGACCACCCTTTCCATGAAGATCAGAAAACTCTTGAGAGGAAAATGTGGTCTCATCTCATTTCTAACATTTCATAGCAAAATGTCAATTTGATTTAGTGAAATCCACTTCAGATCAGAAGTCCGAATGAATCACCTGGGTTTTCTTGTTTAGTTTCAAAAATGCTGAAGTATTTTACTTGAGGCTGATAAAACAGACAGTTCCAACTTGTCTCTTTAATCCATTTTATTTTTAACAGGTTGCTGTACTGAAATATTGATGGCATTTTATAATAGTAAAACCACCTATTATATACTAAATATCCCCTTAATATATGTGCTTGGAAACCTACTTAACATCATATTTAATACAAATTCTTTATAATCTATGAAGCCCAGTGTAACACAGTATAAAACCCAATCATGTTATAACACAGTTCCATATTTTATGGTAATAAAGGAGTAAAATGCAAACAAGCCCACGCCAGTGTTACCTTCGTGTTGCTCTGATTTTTATTGATGGATTTTACATGCACCACAGAGCAAGAAAACGTGAATTGGTCCCAAAAAGCTGCTTTGCCCGGGTGCTGCTCCGGCAGGACAGGAACCCACCCCAGAGCAGCAGCATTTCCCAGGGAGCAACAAACCACGCAGCTGGAAGATGCCAGCTCAGGAGCTCCCGCCATTCCAGGCCTGTCTGGCCAGGGAGAGAAAGGGCTAATAGCCTCTGGCTCAGGTGGAGCTGGGGGGGCACTGGCAGCATTCCTGTTCTCTGGGGCCGGGGATCCCATCCCAGGCACCACTCAGACCCTCCTGGCTGCGCTCACCTGGGCACGCCAAGGAGCTGATCTTTGCCCTTGTGTCCTCCAGTCTCAGCTCAGTGGAGACAAGAGGGGTGGGGGTTAAACTGCGTGGTAGGAGCCACTCTCTGAACGAGAACACTTGGCTCATCCAGCAGGGGATAGCACAGCCCAGAGCCATAAATAATGCATGGATCCCTCACACGGAGCTCGATTCAGCCTCACATTCCTCAGAGAGTCAGCAAATACTATTTTTCTCTTCTCTTTTGTGTGTCTGTGGAGTGGTGGGTGGCTTGGGGAGAAGGGAAAGCTGCTCCGAGGTGCTGCATTGATCTGCTTTTACATCTTCCTCCTCCTCCTTCCCCTCTCTGCCTTCCCAAAAAGCCTCCTGCCCGAGCTGTGTCAGACCAGCAGCACTGCCAAACTGCTCCAGAGGGCTGGAGTTGCAGCTGGATTTGGGAAGGAGATGGACTTAATGTGTTCAGCTAAATGCAGGTTTTAGAGCCCAGGCCAACAGGGCAAACTGCAGCTCAGCCTGGGACCGCTCCTCCCAGGAAAATGAGGCACAAGAATTTGGCTGCTGGACAGCGGCAGGGAAAAAAGCGTGAATTTGTCTCCAGCCTAATGAAAATGCTTCCCTGAAAGCAGGTTTGGAACTCGCTGGCATTGCTAAGAGGAGGGATCCAAAACTCACAGCTGCTGAGCAGGTGCTTGAAATCATAATTCATTGGTGTCCCCTTCTCTATTGCCCAAACAGTAACGAGCTGCTCAGAACCTGGAACTGCTAATTATGTGTCTGAGATGTAAAAGGAATACCCAGGGTGTCTTCGTGCTATTAAAATAGCCCAGACTGAATTGCTGTCAGACTGTCCAAAAAAAACCTGGGATTACTCAGTAAGACACCAGAGTCTGAGTGGATAATGAGGTTTTTGGGACCCCAAACATGCTAAGAAGGTGCTCAGGACCCTGATGCTCCTCCAAGTCCATTTTTTTGGAAGCAGCTTGAGAATTTGGACCTCCACTCCCACGTTCCCCTTGCGCTGTCCTCGTTTCTGCTGGAGTGCATCCCTTCAGGTAGGATTTGTGATCCATGGCTCGTCCCAACTGGCCGCAGCTTTTCTTCTGGGCCTTAGTCCCACAGAGCAGCCAGTGGAGAACAACTTTATTAAAAGCCACAGTGGTGTCACACTGACATGTATTTCTTCTTCCAAGAGCATCCTGAGATGACTTCAGCTCTGACCTACTTTAAAGCCAGGCTGATTTTGTCCAAGCAGCAGCTGCATTTGAAGGCAAAGAGATGGAAGGAAAAGCTGCTGAAATCCAGTTTCCCGGTCAGAGGTTTCTGCCCAGCAAGACAGAGCTGCTCGACTTTGTAGCCTACTCTTTTGTCAGCTCCTTGGTTTTCCTGGCACATCTTTCCCCGGCTCAGGCTGCAGCCTTGGCTCTCCCAGCAAAGGACAGGGAAGCAGTCCCTGTTTGGCACCGCATCTTTTACACAGCCACCAAATGGGAGAACTAATTAACTCCCACATGTTAAGCTACAGTAATTATGAATTTGCATTGCACTCTACCAGCAGAGTGGACTGGGTTCCCAACACCCTCTCAAGTATTTCCACAGTCCCCGCATTCCCTTTTCAGGTGAGTCCTGCATCTTTAGAACAATCCCATTCAGCCTTAGGTCTGTCTGTATTCCTTCTGTCTCTCAATGCCTTCCTGAGGATCTGGGGCTCCTGGGATGTTTCTCGAAGACTCCTCATCACCATACATTCCATATATCCTGGTTTGCTTCCATTCCCCATCCGGATGATGGGAATACCAATCAGGACAACAAACCTTGCGGTGGGAGCAGCAGTGAGGTGCTCCAGGGTGGTAGCGACTGAGCCTGTATTTGGATTTTAAGGGAATTTCAGCAGGGCCCTGATTATCTCTGGGATTTTCCATTGCATTGGCAGGAAATATTCCATCCATGTGGCTGCCGGGACTCTCTTGCAAGACTCCCATTCACAGAGTCCCCTCCGTCTCACACCACAGGCGGCGCGTGTCACAAAATATATCCCTGATTTGTTCCTGAGCTTAATTCCTCGCCTCAGCTCGTGTTGGAGGCTGCTGGGGTGTGGGCTGGCTCTGCACACCACGCACACTCCCTGGCAAATGCTCCAGTGAACAAACATTCATTAAAAACCAGCAAATGTGAATTATAACTGACTGCATAAAGGTGCTGGTGAATTGACAACATATGCCCAGAGTCACAGCAAATGATCCGGAACACAGCAGCAGGAGATGGAAAGCTCTCACTTCCCAGTCTGACGCGGATCTCAGGGTGATGCTGAGCTGTAGGTTGGGGCACATCCTGCATGCTCGTGGCTGTGTTCACAGCATGAACCTGGTACTGCTGACCAGAGGGGATTTCAGTGTCTGAGGGAGCTCCAGCAAAGCCACCCCCACCCTCTCTAACAGCTTTATTGCCCCTCATCCCGAACAGCCAGCGTGGATTTACCCCTTAGGCTCTCTGCACTGGCTAAGCAGAGCATTCCTCCTTCTATAGCAGGAGCAGCCCAGCTCTAGCAGCCTGATCCATCCTTTACCTCAGGATAATCCCTCGGGAGATGGGGCACAGGTGAACCTTGCAAAGCACCCGAGGGTGCCAGCAGTACCAGACCTGCCTGCAGCACAAACAAGTCTTAGCAGGGTCACCACTGCCCTGCGTACAGTGGAGATTTTGGGCTCACAGTTTAGGACTCAAAAGGGACAGGATGGACTCAGAGCAAACTCCCAGTGCTGCCACTAAAACCAAGAGAAAGGAGGTTGATTCAGCACAAAGCTGGGCTGCCAGTCCCATCTTCGTTACCTAAATACCCCTAAGGCAACACGAAGTGGGTCTTAATTAGTCCACATCTGGACCTTGGTTTGTCCTAAGAGCATTCCCACATCCCTGATGCCAGAGCTCCAGCTCTCCCACTCCCTCCCTTCAGGGATCCCAGATCTTCCAGGAGAGCTGAGTTGCAGTTGAAGCCTGAGCCACAACCCTGTCAGGCACATTTGCTGCGGCTCCAGCTTTGCCGGGGGTGTTTCCACACAGCTCTAATTAACAGCAGTGACAAGCACTTTTGAGCCATGGAGGGGAACCCCGGCGGGCAGAGTGAGTGTTCCTCTAACTGCTCCCGCAGCCTTGTCTCTCTAGGAAACCGGAGGGCAAACTTCCAAATCTCTTCCCTCTGCTGCAGCACATTCCAGCCCTGCGGGGGAGCTAGGCTTTGGAATGAACACACAATGCATTTGCTCTCCCTCGTTTATGGGATAACAGAGCAGGTGCTCTGTTTCAGGAGACAATAATCAGAGTTCCCGAGTGGGTAAAATCGAGCCCAAGTAACTCATTTCTGCAGAGGGAATTTATTAATATATTTTAAAAAAAGGTTCCACTTTCTTTCTGTGTTATCAGTACTGGTCAGAATCAACTGAGCTGATGCTGTCCCTCCTTTTTCTCTCTTGCTGCTCAGAGACATCGTAAATCAGAGAGAAAATTATATTATTTTTAAGCAGCAGAGAGGAGAGACCCCATTTATGCTCCATTTTTCTGTGCTGTCTAATACAACAGCATCCCAGGGGCTCCCAGATGGGATATGAATAGAGATAAACAAAAATCCAACCACTTCTAATGCCTTGACTTCAGTCAGATTGGCCATTAACAGGATCCCAGGGTGCTCTTACCCTCCCTTGAAGGGGAGAAATTGAATAACACTCATGGGTGTTCTCAACATTAACATTAACCTGTAATTTTAGGGGGTTCAGACCAGGGAGTGTCTGCAGTTGAGGTGTCTTGCACTCATGTTTTGGGCAGATTTTCACTGCAGGCATCATGAATACCCTCAAGGGAAGCTGCTGTAGCCTCCACGTGGGATCTTCCCCCAGCCCTGGACAGGGCTAAGCACCCACAGGATTTGCACCCCGATGGACTCAGTATTCCTGTCTCCGTGCAGACATAGACAGGGGCTGAGTTAATCGAATTCCCATAACTGACAAGCTGGGTATTAAAGTCTTCCCAGGATCAAGAAACACAGAATTGACACTGTATGACTCCAGAAACTGAGAGGAAAGGGCTTTCCAGGACATGGCTTTGTTTTTCCAGGTTTCCCAGGCACCCCACCACGCTGCTGAACCCGGGTGAGAGGTGCGTGACTCCCACAATCCAGGTGTACACCCAACCCATTCCTTCAGTCCAGGGAAAGGTTCTTGTCCATGGACTTGGAGAGGTCCTTGAACACAGCCTCCTGTTCCTGGCAGCAACCTCACACCACCCCACCACCGAGGGATGATCCTGGTTAAAACCTCTTTATCCCCATTACTTCAGGATTTTGTCCCTTCAGAAAATAGCAACAATAAAAAAACCTTTCTAATTTCCAGCATCAAGTTTTCTGTGACCAATTTGCACCATTTGGTCCAAAGCCAGCACCGTGGTTTGGCTGAAATAACTCCATTTCCCCCTCAGTCCTCATCCCCTTGATGGATTTCTCCAGAGCTATCCCAGTCCTTCACACAGCCTTTGCCTGGCTCACTTAAACAAGCTCAATTCTCATAATCTCCCCTCCTAGAACAGGTGCCTCTTTTCCTTAATCCTCCTCCCAGTCTCGCTCTGTACCTGTTCCAGGCTGGATTCAGCTGCTTTGGGATGAAATAATTGCCTTTTCCAGTGGCATTAACATTTCCTGAGCTCCAGAAGAGCTTTGTAAAGAGCCTTGGCAAGGTACCGTGAGTTAAAGCAGCCACTTAATTAAAACCTCCACTAGTCAGGACCTCTGCCACATCATCTTGGTGATTTACACAACTGCACCCAAATGCCCAGGTGCAGAGCACTGGGAGCACTGCCTGTATCCCCCAGGGATCCATGTGCAGAACAAACAGGCGGGGATGGAGCACAGAGCAGGTCTTTGCTCACTGATGTTTCAGATCTGTGCTCTTCAAATTATTCTTTTTAGTGTTCCATGATCACAGAATCATGGGATGGTTTGAGCTGGAAGGGACTTTAAAGCTCTTCTCGTTCCCACCCCTGCCATGGGCAGCGACACCTCCCACTATCCCAGGTTGCTCCAAGCCCCGTCCAACCTGGCCTTGGACGCTTCCAGGGATGGGGCGTCCACAACCTCTCTGGGAAAACTGTTCCAGTGCCTCCCTGCCTTCCAGAATTGGTCCAACCTTTCCCTGCATTGCAGAGCCCACGGCCCCTGCGGGAGGAGGACAAAGGTTTGGCAGAATGGATGAGGAGAAAAAGCTGAAGGTCAGGCAGTGGTTTCAGGAAGGTCTGGGAAACCCAGCTGGCAGGAGCAGCTCCCAGCTCTCAGCTCTAAACTTCTGCCGTGGATGTAACTCCACACCAACAGAAACCTCCCCTCTGGAGCTGAGCCCGAGCTGCTCCACGTGGCTCATGACAGGGAATTTGGTTTCTGACGAGGAAACCTTTTACACTCTGAAGTCTTAAATATTATTGTTCCCTGTTGAGTGTGGGTTAAAAGAGGAAAGCAGTGATACTTTTCTCACTGGCTCTTTTGCAGCCCTTCTAACAGCATATAAGAACAATAATGAGTCACTCAAGCACTTTAAGCAGTCAGGCAATGATAAATGAGACCCACTAAAACCCTTCTGTCTTTGCCAAGGGCACTCTGGATTATACTTGAACCTGTTTTAACCTTAGCACTTAACCTTCTTTTCCACAAAGTTGCCTTTGCACGGCAACAACCATGATGGAGCTCAAAATAACAAGTCAAAGGAATGGTTCCCTGAGAGGAAAAGGAATATTTGCTTTACAGTTGGGGCTGGGGTTTAAGTGTAGTTTATGTGCTTGCTAAACCTCAGAATTTTAAAGGAATGGGGATATAATTCCATGTTCTAGTAAAGGAGAGAGGAAAGGTATGAAATTCAGCGTGGAAGTATTTTTTTATGTCAGCTTGGCATGAAAAATGTGGAGAAAGAATAGAGATAAGCATTTTTTACAGCAATCATAGAATCCCAGAATCACTGAGGTTGGGAAAGTCCTCCAGGATCGTCAAGTCCACCCTGTGACCGATCCCCACCTTGTCCCAGCCCCGAGCACTCAGTGCCACCCCCAGTCCTTCCTTGGATACCTCCAGGGATGGGGACTCCAAACCTCCCTGGGCAGCCCCTGCCAAGGCCTGAGCACCCTTTCCATGGAGAAATTCCTGCTGATGTCCAACCTGAGCCTCCCCCGGCCCAGCCTGAGGCCGTTCCCTCTCCTCCTGTCCCTGTTCCCTGGGAGCAGAGCCCGACGCCCCCGGCTGCCCCCTCCTGTCAGGGAATTGTGCAAGCCACAAGGTCCCCCCTGAGCCTCCTTTTCTCCAGGCTGAGCCCCTTTCCCAGCTCCCTCAGCTGCTCCTGGGGCCTGCAAGGAGTGGGCTGGACATGCCAGTGTGGCCCCTTGGGAATATCCTCTGCTGCTCCCCTTCTCCTCCCTGCATCTCCTCCCCAGTCCCAGCAGCCCAGGCACTGCTCCCAACCATTCCCCTTCCCCCAGCCCTTCCTCCCTCTCCAAGTGCACACTGGGAGGGCAGAAACCCCCAGTTTCTGGAGACTCAGCTCAGGAGCAGGACACCAAACCTCTGTTCTGGGAATGTCCAGCTGGATCTCAGAACCAGGGAATTGTTAAGATTAGAAAACACCTCTGCGATCACCTGGTCCAACCCAAAGCACCACCACGATGTTCACTGTTAACTCCGTCCTCAAGTGCCACATCCATAAGTTTTTGAACACTTCCAGGGATGGTTGGTGAGTGCCCTGCCCTGCCCTGCCTCAGAGCCAATGCTTGACAACCTTTTCTGTGAAGAAATTTTCCCCAATTTTCCCTAATATCCAATCTAAACCTCCCCTGGAGCTGCTTGATGCTGTTTTATCTCTTCCCCTCAATATTTTAGGAACGTGAGATTCCCTGTGAGTAGCAAGGATCATATGCCTAAAACTGGGATTTACTGCACCACTGTGCAATAAGTGATACAAACTCATTTGCGTCTTTGAATCATCACCACCTTTAACAATCAGGTGCCCACACCTTGACTGACAAACACCACATGGATGAGACCATGGAGAACCCTGGTGCACACCAAAAAGCTGGAATATCTCACACCTGGATGTGCCTGGACTGAGAGAGGAGAGGAATTGTTCCAAGTGAGAAGCACTGCAGGGAGATGGAGCTGCTCGGGCTCAGCTCGGAGGAGGGGTGAACCAAAGGGTTTCTCAGCACTAAAGCCACAATGCTCATTTCTGGTTTTGTTGGATTTAATGAAAGTGTGTCTTTTTTGAAAGACAAGTGTCATTACAAGAACATACTTGACTCAGACACTTATTTCTCCTCTTGGCAGAAAAAAAAAAGCATGGAAAGACCAGGATACACAAAGGGCTCACAATAACTGTGTTAACAACTGTTGTGTTGTGTTGTTGTGTTAACAACTAAGCTCTTCCCCAGGTTTCAATATTACTTTGCAAATGGGGACTGTACTTACCTGCCTGATTTACAACAAAATAAATGCACACCATATTTCCCTGCTCCTGGTGACTGAACTGTCCTTGCTTGATCTCCAGAAATAGTTTGTCACGTGAATTTACCTGTGGTAGCTGTGCTTTAACCTCCCGTGTTAGACGGGTTTGGAACACGGAAGGAAGATATGCTGCAGTTAATTGTTCCAACAAACAGCCACGGGCACACCCAGTGGAGGAGTGATTTAGGCTCAGAAATACCCAACAACATTTAACAGCATTCCAAAGTGGAAGGGAGGTGGACACTTTACCTCAGGACGCTGTTCAGCCTGCAGGCACTTGCAGAAGCTGTCTGGGGTTTGCAGAGCTGGGAGTAGCTGGGGTGCTAAGGTACTCTGTGTATCTGATTTTCAAATGCGGTAAGAAAGGCTTTCAAAATGCTTTTTGAGTGAAAAAAATCTGTTTGTAGAAAAATCTGTTTTGTTTCAAATCCTTCCGAACAGGAATGATGGATTTTCTCATGTCTGCACAGAATCACAGCCCATGCCATTCTCTGCAGCAGGTTAAAGCAATTCCCCTTCCTTAGTTAAAGTTTAATCAATTTTAATAATAAATGTTTAATAGCAAACATAAACCAGGAAAACAGCCCTTGCCCCGAGGAGCTGACAGTTTTATTGCCAATCTAAAGAGTGGAGTGAGAACCTTGGACTGCGGGTTGTGGAGGCTCCAAGCTGGGCAGGATTTCCCACCCAGGGCCCGAGGAGTAGGCTGCAAAGCTGAGGTCACTGCACACATTCCAAGTCCTGCAGTGCACCTGCAGCACTGTGGACCTGCTCCCACTGCTGGGAAATGCTCAGAATTTGAAATAGAAGAATGAATGAAGCTTGTGTTCCTGAGGATTTTGTCTTCTAACCTCTCCGTGCTCTGCCCCAGGCTCCTTAGGACCCCCACAGCACCATCAGAACAAACCAGGAGGAGCTGACCTGCACACCCAGGACCTGCCTTCACACACACACCTCCCCTGGGATGGTTCCCCGTGTCCCACCGGGAGAACAGCTCTCTGCATCCTGGTTGGGTCTCACTTGTGCTGCCTGTGCTGCCAGGGAAGTGTGAGCTGTCTCATTATTGCCAGGCTGCTCCTGGAGAAAGTGGGGCATATGTGTTTGTTGGCCAGCTGGTCCCTGTCAGACACAATGTAAAACACAAGCGCTGACCCTGCTTTTCCTCCCTGGGCTCCAGTTTGGGTCTCTCCAGCTGCCAGCTTTTATGAAACTTGTAGAAATCAAATGGTTTTGAGACTTCTCCTGTTCTTTCAAATGGAGGAAAATTGCTGAAACCTTCTCTAATCAGGAAATAAGCCTAAAACCATCTCCAGAAAGCTCAGAGGTCGGGCTGTCAGAAGCATCTTGCTCTTACTGCCCTTTGAAAGGGGGACTCATTTGAAAGCAGTAAATTAAATCCCCCTATTCAAGGAAAGCCAGACATGAATATATCTCAGGGTTCCCCCTCACGAACCTCAGGTGACACCAGGGTTTGCCTCAAAACCCCCATAAAATAGAACCTGGGTGCACCTGACCTACAAGTGCAAGATGTAGAGGCTGCACATGGTGGAAAGTTCCCAGGTTCTGCATCACTTTTCCCATTACTTAATTCCGAACCAGATCATCCATTTAATGAGGCATCCCAGGGTTTCAATGTTTTATTTTGCACTGAGATTTTTATTTTAATTAATTTCATGGAAAAGAGAAATGCTTTAAGACAAAAAGCTTTCATTTTTCACATGGGAAATCTCATCCCGGGAGACACTTGCACATTTTTCTGGTATCGTGCACAGATACCATAGAAAAATCCTTTCCCTCTTGGTCTGTTTTTCCCTGGACAGATGCAGAGGTACAGAGGCATCATTACAAGACTGACCTCTGAGGGTCTTTTTGTTCTACCAAGAGATAATGAGGAGAGAATGATTTTTGCAGGGATGGGTGCAGTTGTGGGGGCTAACAGAGGGATCTCACCCTCATTAATGTCTTTGGGAGGCAAACTCCCCTGGGGTTCCATAGACGTGGGACTGCTTTGTCAGCCTGGAACTTGTCTCCTCCCACAGCTCAGCCGGAGCTGCCACGTGCACCCCGGCACCTCCTCTGTCCATGCCTGTCCCTGGGATTACAGGGCCCTTCGAGGGTGTGGATCAGCTGTGTTAATTCAGCTGCAAACCTCGGTCATCCCTGACAGAAACAAATCCATTCATTATTCGTGTGGATGTCACACCTATTTCAGGAGATGCTCCATCATAATTTAGCATTAGTTAATGGCCATTTAGAGTGATCCTGCAGCATCTGCAGAAGGGGTGGTGGCTGCAGGATCCGAGGCCGGGGTGGAGGATGGAAAATGCAGCTCAGTCAACAAGGATCAGTCTTAACGTCCGGCACAGCAGCTCCTTCTCCCCAGCATGATCTCCGCACCTTCGTCATGCTATCCATAGAAACTGTTCCAATCTTTTACATAAAGATTGGTTTAGATGGGAACGTTGTTTGAGAAATGACCACAGCAGCAGTTTTCACAAAGTCTTTTGGGAAAACTTGCCTCTTTTCATTTAAAAAAGAAAAAAAAAGGAAGAATCCCCGAACAGTAAATGCTTCAAAGAAAAAAGGAATATATCAGGATTGTGTGACTGCTGTACTCCGCCAGCAGCTTCTGAGCAGAAGAGGACACGTTATGTTCTGTGAGATCCTGATCCCCAACTCTAACCCTAATCCCACCAGTATATCCAGAGAAAAATACCAGTATGTTGAACAGAAACTGCAGTTCTGAACAGAATTCTGGTTCACATGTTCACAGAAACACCAAGAAATCTGGTGGTGAGTGTCAGCTCCCACCCAAGGTCCCCTTCAGCTAAACCATCCCATTCCAGATGGCTGAGAGTCCCTCCCATCTCCCAAACTGTAATTCCATCCCCCATTCAAGGTCAAAGTGACGCCTCTCTGACATCCTGGTTCAGCTTTCACAGGTTCCTCCATCACTGGAGAACTGCTGAGGAGTTCACAGCTCTGCTGACACTCCACTGGTGACAGAGCCACGAGCTGCTCTTCCAAAGGCTTGCAGGAGGCACTGGAAGGGATAGAGAGACTTTGCTGCATGTCTCAGCATTCACCGTCCATTTCAATGCCAGGGAGCAGTGGAGTTTGGTGTTGGAAGTTCGGAGAATCAAGGGTTAATTCCTCCCACTGCTCATTAACTCTCCTCTGCAATTAATTTAGTCCTGCCTATGGCAACTGTGGCGATGTTTGCTGGGCTGTCATTGAGCAACCCCACGTGAATCCTGTCCTGGCCTGGCCTGTCCTCTCCTCCTGCTGTTCCAGAGCTCCAGCTCATCATTTTTTACTGACCTGGGAGAAATCTCCTGTCACGGAGCCCTTAAATTGCCCCTCTCACAGTAACAGAGCTGAATCACCAGAGCGCATTTGCTGGGGTTTATTTATTCTCTTCTCCTGGCCTAAGATTAATGTCCCTCAAACCTTCAGGTGAACCAACAGTTTGAATCACTGTTATGGGATTCAGCCCCTTTCGTAAAGGGAAGTCCTTGCTCGACTCCTCCGCTGCACGAGCGTGGGATTTTAGAGAGCCTGGACAACACGGATGGAACAAGAGACCAAAAAATGTTTGAATGGGTTGCTTTGATTTTCTTCTTCCAATAGTGATAAAATCTTTTAAAAAGTAAAATAAGTTTTAGTAATTTTAAATTTTAATTTAATTTTAAATTATTTTAATTTCATGCTCATCTTCATATTACATTTATATTCAGTCTTCATCACCATTGAAACAGCATCATGAAAACTCAATTTTATAGAGCAGCTAAAACTTGGTCTCACTAAAATTTCTAAAATTTTTGGACCTCCAGTGGTTTGGTTTGGGGGTTTTGGGTTTTGGTTTGGGATTTTTTTTCATATAGGCAAGGAGGACAGACTCAGAACTATTGGTTTCCCTCAGGAAAAACTCCAGTTCCCAAGAAACTCACAGTGGAAGTGAGATCTGGACAACCTTTGGACCGACTGAAAGGGAAGCCTACAGAGCTGGCATGAGAGAAGAGCCTGGGATCCCCTTCTCGTTCAAGGTCAGACCGATGTGGGGGAGTACCTGGGGAGGAGATGGAATTTGACTCAGACTTTTTCACTTCTGATTTTCTTTTCATATTTCAGTGCCTGAGGAAATCACAGAGCAGAACTGGCTCCTCTGACAGGAGCAGACAACTGAGCAGTTCCTCTTGCACCTGAAAATCCCTGATGGCCCCGTTCCCTTTGGTGGGCTCCTCTGTGGAAATCCGAGTGCAGATTAAACCTCCTTCCATCCGTCTCATCCTGAGCAAACATATGTGCATTTTCCATTGCCCTTCACTCCTTCACTTCACTCTCCTTGCCTTAACACACAGGCTGAATCCTTCCTTCCATGGCACAACAGCAACAAATGATCAAAACAATTCAGCTTTTCTTCAAGTAATGGTGTGTGTAAATATTCATGGCTGGGTGGAAATTGGTTCTTGATGGCCCTGAGCACACTGGTGTCAATCTGCTGAAACGACTCAGTCTCTTTTACCTCTACGGGCGATTTTGTTTTCCTGGTGCAGGTCGCATACATTAATCCATGGCAGATGAAGTCAGACATGACCACCTCATCTACCTCATTTTCCCTCTTAGCTTGTTGAGCTTCTGGTGCCTGAGAGGTTTCCTCATGGATTTCCACAGCTCGGGAAGTCCCAACAAGCTTCTAGAGGACCATTCAATTGTACTCATCCCTCAGTAAAGTCAATCTGTCTAAAGCTTTTCGTCATGACCTCTCAGCACATGCAGGTGTCAAAATAGACACTGACTTTCACAACCTTCAAATTTAGCCACAGATCACGATTTCCTCCCTCAGGAAGATCTGAATCCTCCCAACTCCCAGCTCTCTCATATCTGTGATCACTTTGTAAGCAAGAAAGTTTTCCATGGGTCTGTTTTCCCAAAGAGCTCTTCCTGTGGAGCATTGCAGGGTCTCAGCAGCCCAGCAGGCAGAATGCTTTTTGTATTTTTGAGTCCCATATAGAGCTGGTGTAGCTGTGGCAGCAGCTCAATCACCTGACACCCTGCTCACACCCACCTTATCACAACACCTTATCACCTTTATTGCCCCCACCCTGGCCACGCCAATGGACGCAGAACTCTGCTGCATGGCCAACCTGAGCCTGGCTGGCACTCCAGGCGTAAATCCCTGTGACAAATGCCTTTGGGAAGACACAGGAGGGACTCCAGACTCTGCCAGAGGAGATGGAGATGCCTCGCGTGACCTCCCTGTCCTGCCGCTCCTCAGGAGCTGCCGGGCACATTTTCTGTCAGCAGGAGCTGAGTGATAGATTTGAGGGGTTTTTTTTCAGGGAATCTCCACTGTCTGCTTCTAAAGCAAATAGGGATAGTTTCAGGAAATGGGAAAAGACAGGGGTTTGCTCAGAGAAACTGTGGCGGACTCATTATGGAATCAGAGCTGTGAAAGCCTCGATGCTCAGTACAGACGGAGCTGTCAGCAACTCTGCATTCTAGCGCAAGTTTTGTCCTTAGGTCAATAATGCAAACTTGAACTCATGCACAGAGTTCACAGAGAGGAAGGTGATCGTCTTCCCAAACTGGCTTTCATTTCTCAGGAAGGCTGAGGGTGACCTGAGTGTGAGAGCAGGTCAGAGACAGGCAGAGCTCCTCAGGGTTAGAGCTGTGGTTTCCATCTCTGTTGGTGACACGAACAATGGGATTGAGGGCGCCCTCAGCCAAGCCTGATGACACCAAGCCGTGTGACACGCTGGAGGGAAGGGATCCGGAGGGACCTGGACAGGCTGAAGAGGTGGGAATGGGTGACCCTCACGAAGCCCATCAAGGCCAAGTGCAAGGTCCTGCAAGGCTGTTCAGCCAGAAGAAGAGAAACTCCAGGGAGACTGAGCTCCTTTAGAGCCCCTTCCAGTGCCTAAAGGGATCCAAGAGAGATAGAGGCTTTGGACAAGGGCCTGTAGGGACAGGACAAGGGGAAATGGCTTTAAACTGGAAGAGAGTAGGTTTGGATTAGCTATTAGGAAAACATGCTTCCCTGGGAGGGTGGGGAGACCCTGGCACAGGGTGCCCAGAGAAGCTGTGGCTGCCCTTGGATCTCTGGCAGTGTCCCAGGCCAGGTTGGATGGGGCAGCCTGGGATAGTGGGAGGTGTCCCTGCCCATGGCAGGGAGTGGCACTGGATGATTTTAAGGTCCCTTCCAACCCAAACCATTCCAGGGTTCTATGTTTCTATGAAAAAGTTAGATGCTCCAAAAATAGGAAAAGGATTTAAGACCCAGCAGGTCTGCACCTGCTTTTTGTTATAGAATCAAAATTCAGTTTGGAGGGGACCTCAAAGAGGCCAGAGACCCTCACTGAAGTCAGACCTGTTCTTTCTTTAATCAAGTGGGAATTTCTCCTGTTTCACTTCATGACCACTGGTTTAGATTTTTACCCATTTCTGTCCGTGGGGATCATGGAAATGTAGTCAGAACCTCTCAGGGAGGGTTTAGATTAAACCCAGAGCAGCCACACCATGGTTTTTCACAGGGCATCACTGCACTTGGTCAGATAAGCACAAAGATCCCTCAAGAGGGGACATCTGGGAGGTTGTTTGTTATCTGCCAAGAAGGCTCCAAGGGACACTTGCACGGGGGGTATGAAAGAAGTTCAGGACAAGCTGTGTTTTTCCACTTTGCCTCTCCAGCTGGAAACCAGGCTGGGTTTTTTATATATTCCTTGTATTTCCTGGCCTTTACTTCTGGCTTTGGGCGTGACTAGATAAAGTCTGGTTCCTGTAGAGAGAGCACAAGTACCTCTGAAAGTTCCCTGTGGTTTTACCCTCCACCCACTGCAGACAGAAAACTGTACCCAGGAGAACTCATCCAGGGCCAGTTGTCAGGGAGACCCTGTGACATGAACTGTGTTAGCCACAGAGAGCCACGGGCGAAGGAGGCACAGGACATGGCGGCTGGCAGACATTTATCACATTTGTTCTCTGTTGCTGACAGCGTCGGCTCTCCACAGCTTTGGGCACTTCGGTTCTCAGTGCCTGTCTGGGAGAAAGGAGCTGAGGCACAAGAAACTGCACTCAGAGGTATTTCCAACAGGATGAAAAGCCTCACGCAATTCCCAGGACAGTTGTGATAAAGCCTGGCAGCCCTTGAACATCTCCTCTATCCTTGGAACTCCAGTGACACCCCCCCTTGCTCATCAGTTCTTCCCCATCCCAAGGGCAGATTTGCGTTTTGCTCCAGCTCCAGCTGCTGTTTGGAGTGCAAATCCCTGGGCAGGTGGGGTGTGGAGGACAGATGAGCTCTCACTTGGCCTCCTGATGAATAACTCTGATTAATGGGAATCACTCAGAAGTGAGGAGTGGTTCTTGCTCTCCTCCAAACCAAGTGCCAGCTGCTCCAGCAAGGGAAAGCTGAGCCCACAGCTGGCTCTTACACACACAAATTCTTTGTCCTTCCTCTCCCAGGGCCCCCCGTGTGCTCATGTCCCTCCTCACTCATCCCCTCTGCTCTCCAGCTGGCTCTGACGCTTTGGCTGAGCCTGTTCCTGACATTTCCCACTTGTTTGAGTTATTCCCCATCACAAAGCCAGAGTGAGGGAGGGCAGCAAGGCATGCTAAGAAACAGCTCAAACCACATCCAAACGCAGCCCTTTTCAAAGATCATTAAGGAGGACTTTGTCACTGTTCTGTGATCTGATCAGTCCGATCAGCGTCCCAAGTGTGGAGCACCAATGTCCCAAGTTAACCTACAGCTCATTTCTGCAGTTTCTCTCCTCTGGAGGTGTTTCACCCGATGTTCATACTTCTGGTATTACAGGATTTAAAACTAGGTTTGCCATGAAAAGGCCTCACTGAAGTTCAGCAGCCTTCATTAGATTTTAACTCTGTTAACCATTCCAACCCAGGAATGATTTTTCATGAGCATTGATCCCAACTGGAATCCACCCATGAAACTTCCTGCAAAATTTAAAGCATTATCCTACCATCTTTTAATAAATAAAGGAAATACAAACCCCATCAGTGTCACAGGGAACTACCACACCCATAAATTCTTACAGGACAGAGAAATTTAATCCAGAAAAGCACTGGGTAGAATGAGGGTCTGCATTTCCCAAAGGCAGAATTTGCCAGATACCTGAGCCGGGAGCAATCTACCTCCTTTTAGACACCCAACGAGACACCACCAGCAGCAAAACGATAACCCTGCACTCCCTCTGTGCCTGTGCCCACACCCAGACTCTCAACCTGCAAAATTGAGATTTTCCTGTGCAGACTGGGAAGGCTGCACAGAGACTTGATTTCCTACTGGAAGAACAGCCTGTTTGTGTAAAAGTTATCACTGAATTGCACATCTCATTATTGCACATCTCATTATTGCATCTCAGATTGTGGAGCAAACTTTGGAAGAAGTCATGATTCTCCAAAAAAATTGTTAAATAGAAAAGTAATGTTTTTCTGACTCAAGTACGCACTATCCTGACTTTTTTTCTTGAAGAAAGTGGAAGTTGTATAACAGGAGATGAGAATGGACTAGTTAGTCTAAAAAGCCAAAGCTATTCACTAAACATTGGCCTGACAGATACACTAGAAAGAATGGCAGAAAAAATATGTATAGAGAAAGCCAGATAGACTGACAGAAACTCGTGTCTTAAAATAGCAATATTCACATGAGATACCCTCCATTATGTGGACCCTGTCTGTCAGAAGAATGTGTATTGAAAATAAATGAGTTCTATCCTTCAATTGTCATGGCCACTGGCAATAAATAGACACCTGATGAGGCAGAGCAGGCACAAGGGAAAAGTTTGTGTTAGCTGGAGTGATTGGATGCGTGAGGAAGCACAGCCCATCATTGCATTTAGCAAACGGCCCGAGTGAGGAGCATGTTCCCAGCCCTGACACCAAGAACAGACACCGAGAACATCCCCCAGAGCCACGGCCGGGCTGGGCTGGGCTGGGCTGGGCTGTGCTGCTGGGGAGCATTTCTCAGCAAGGGGGGCCTGAGTCATCCCATTCCCCTGCTGCTCACATTCCCAGTATCCACTCCCAGGCCATCCCATCCCTCACTCTGTGTTTGCCCCATGGGCTGAAAGGGTTTTCAGGGGTTTTCTCCCCATTGCCCCCCACCATTTGCTGGGCCACACACAAAATCCTCCTGCAAGGCTCCCCTGCCACTGCCCAGCTCATCCCAGGCTGGAACAGTGAAGGACCATGAGCCACACCAGCAGCCCCAGGAGGAGCCCGAGCTTTGCCAGGCTCAGCAGCAGTGGGATGGGAAGAATTTGATGTCACATCAAGCAGCAGGAGCACAGCTCCTCCAGGAAAATGCCATCTGTGAGGTCATTTCCAGCCAGGACCTCCTGGGGGGAGCAATGCAGAAAACAAGGAGGGGATTTCCTTGGCTGCTGCTCTTATCAGGCTTTCCTCCTCCAAATACTCCAAGAGAATGGCTTTGCTAAAGCTCGTTCTGCCAATTTTCTCTTCTTCACTGCTTTGCCTACAGCAGAGCTCTGCATTATCTTCTCTGCTGTTCTGTGCGTGGCAATCCAGCGCAGGATCAGCACATCCTGCTAAGACCTGGCTGTTTCCTCTGGGGCATCTCTGCAGAAAAGCTGTGGGGACTCATTCCTGTGGGCAGGCCTTAATATGGGAGATGTTATCTGAGAGGCATTAGAGGGAGAAGGAACAGGAAGTGTAGGGAAAGCACAGCTCAAATCCTGTTAATAAAGCAGTGGCAGAGGATTTAAACAGGGCAGTGAAGGAGGGTAAAGTCACGTTTCCAAAGTGGCAAGATGCTGCCTTTGCAGCTCCTGCTCTCCATGCAGCAGCAGCACTGAGGGCTTTGTTGAGGGACAGCCTGCACACAACACCCCCTGCAACAGAAGGCAGAGCTGACCAGAGGCAGCACAGCCCTGGCTCCTCCAGCAGCACCCTATTGCAGAGTTCCTGCTTGGTGCAGTCCCCTGCTGCAAAGCTCCTGCCGCCTCTGCTCCCAGCTGCCAGGATTTGGGGAGCGGATGTAAAAACCTCGTAGTTCTTCGCCCTGCTGACGTACTGCAGAATTGTTTCCCTTCAGAACCAACCCTGTTTCCCTTCAGAAACAAATCGGGCTTCAGTGACAACTCTTCTCCAGCGGGTGCTGCAGCAGGATGGATGTGCTGTCACTGAGCCCGTGTGCAGCTGCAACAGGTTGGTGGTGATTAAATGCAAAATTCATCCAGGACATGAGGTTCTGATTCAGCCTGGAGGCAGCTCACAGACCTTTACAGCGTTCTCCCTGTGGAAACACCTACTCATCCTTCAAACAGACACTTTTTGCTGCCTTTTATCTCCGAAAGGTAAAATCTGGAAGGAAAACAGGGTTGTTGTGTCCCTGTTGAGTGCTGCTTCCTGGATTTCCATAACCTGGGGGATTACCTGGAGTCACTGAGACTGAAGCCCTGCCTCTGTGAGAGACAATGTTGTCTTCTGGCTCAGGTAGGAGCTGCTGTGCAGAATGGGCTGAAGTACTGCACTCAATCTCTCACTTTGACAAGGACAAGTGCTGTCAGTCCGTAATATCCTGTCTCTTTCTAGCTGGCCCTGATCTGTTTCAGCAGAGCATTTATTTGGCAGACAGGAAATGTTTGTCTTTCTGGAAACTACAGTATCCCCCATGGAAAAAAAACTTAAAATCATTGTTTCAGAAGCAATTACCTCAAAAACTCAGTAGCCAGGGTGACACCCTGCTGGGTCCCAGGGGGGCTGCCAAGAGCTCCTGTCTTCCCCAAAAACAGGACCTGCTTTTTAAAGTCCTTTTTTAAGCCCTGCAGGTGCTTTGAAAGTGCTGGTTGCTCCCTGGCTTTGAGGTTTTTGCTTTTGGCTGGTTCTTATTTCCTTCTTGGCAAGTCCACAGGCAGAATACCTCCTGCTCTCCACACTTTGCTACAGTCAAGGGAGGTTTGTCCATCCTCTTGGGATCTGACCTCACTCCCCAACTCTTCTGTCCACTGGACTTTTGCATCTGTTTCTCCTTTTTTATCCCATTCTCCAGACTTGCTCACACATGGCTTTTCTTTAGCAATTTAGCTTTTCTTTTCTCTCCTTGGAACTTGGTTGACACCTTCCTACAACTTGGATGACCCAACCCCTGCTCAGACCTGCCCAGGGAGCGGAAACAACGGTTTGCCTGGATATCCAGTTTGAAATAGGCACAGCATCAGAGTTATGCACAGGCAATAAAGGAGGCATAAAATTCTATGTTCCTGCTGAGAGGTTTAAAGAGAGCACAGTCCAGGGGATGGCAATGACTTTGGAGCCGGGTTCAGTTGGACTCATTTGCTGGGAGATCCAAAGCAGCAGAGACAGAAAATATTCCCTTCTCCCAAAACCAGGCAAAGATCCTGCTGATGAACCAGGCGATCGCAAACCCTGCCCAGGACCTGCTCTCCGCAGGACACACCTGAGCAGAACAAGCAGCAGCACTCCCAAGAAACAACCACCTGAAACCTGTAACATTCCTGACTCCAGGATCACAGAGCCAAGGCACTGCCCAGAACGGCCTGAGAGCACAGTGGGGCTTAGCCCAGACCCCAGCACCCCCCAGCTTAGCCAGGATGGGGCTCAGTCACCTCCGCAGCCCCTTGCCCAGCCCCCTCACCTGCCCCAGCAGCACAGGGCCACTTCATCCAGACAACCTCCTCGTTATTTTTATTTTACACTGACACATTTAGCACCACAGCACCCAGGCCAGCCTGCACTGCCATCAAGGTACCAGACAGAAGCTGGAAACTGAGCAGCAGCTGCTTCCCTCAGGATGCTCAAGTACCCGCCTCACTCCATCTCAGAGCAGACAGGGATCAGAGCTCAGCCTCGTTGCTTTTCCTCTCCTTTTCTTTCCCTCCTCTTTCCTCTAACACAGCACAGGAAGGACACGGCACCAGGCAGGTACCCAGCTGCTGCCCACACTCCACAGCAAACCAGGATTTGTGAGCCACGAACGCCAGGAACAAGCAGAATAATTTCCCCTTCCGCAATTCCAGCAAAGCTGCAAACACCTGGAGAAATACAGCTGGACACCGCTCAGACCAGCCCCGAGCACCTGCCCTTCTTGCTGACTCTGTCCAGCCCTCTCTGCTTCCTTCAGCTGGCCAACATCCACTGGCCACGGCACGATTCCCCCAGGCCCCCTGCGATGCTCAGCAGGACCCATCTGACCCCAAGCGGCCACATGGGAGCTGTGGGCCTTATGCAGGATGGAGGCTGGACCTGCTACAAGCCCCTTGCAGGTCTGACCCCATGAAACCCCTGTTAGGACTCCAACAAACAAACTTCAGCTCAACAGGCTTCCTCCTGCTCCTCCTCTGCCATGCCAGAGCCTGGCAGCCACTGCGTTATCACACCGGGCCCACACAGCTTGGCCAGTGACCTCCAGGGCTGTCCTGGTCCTGCAGCACCACAGTCCACATGCCCAGAGAAGAGAAAAGCAGAGTGTCTGCTCATACTCACAGTTTTGAAGTCCTTGTGGTTGCACTCCTGGCCTCTGAACTTGCAGTACAGCATCATATCCTTCAGGTCGTGGCCAACCCGTGCCAGGAACTCCTGCATGCTGAAAACTTTGGGTTTATACTGCTTAAAGTTGGCCTTTTCTTGGAGGATGGCTAAGACAGTGGGGTCAGCCAGATGAGGGTTGGGGATCTGCAGGTTGACATCCAGCAGAGCCAGGAGCTCCCCGGCGTGGTACAGGTCGTTGGTGGTGAGCCGGGAGAAGCGGAACTCGTTGAGGTTACAGATGGTGACAGCAGGAAACACCAGGCTGTTCGCCACCACCTCGTCCACTTTGGTCACGTGCTGGTAGGAGAAGTAAAAAGCCATCCTGTCTGAGCTCTCCACCAGGAGGAGACCCAGCGAGCCCACAAAGGCCAAGGTCCAGAGCAGGCGCCGGATGGTCACCGGCCCATAGACAAAGACATGACGGATCCCGTGGAGCGTGGTGGTGTTGGCAAAAATCTGGATACTGGAAGGCTGCAGGCTGCCCATGCTGCCCTCGCTGGTGCTGTCCTTCAGATCCATGGTTCAGTTAAACCCTGGTTCTGCTTTTTGGGTCAGTCTGGAGCCAGAACTGGGATCTGGATCTCTCCCCTCTCCTCTCCAAAGTAATTAAACCCTTTTAGGGGCAGGCGAGGGAAGCAGAGTGAGACCAGCTGCTGCGAGCTTATCCCACGATCTCAGCAGTAGCCTCGTCGGGGTAAATATTTATATAAAATCCATTCAAACTCTTGCTCTTGATTTCCTCGGTGCGATAAGGAGGGCTGGTTTTATTTAGGGAGACACCAAGGTGATGTGGAAGAGATGTGGGTGGGCAGCGAAAGCTGAGCCAATGGCAGTAAAGTCCTCCCCCTGCACACACACACAGGCACACACGCGCCGAAGGGGAGCTGAGATTAAGCGAGCGAGCCTAAAACAAGTGGAGGCATCTCGCAAGCTGTTAACTAGTGCGGAAAGCCGAGGATGCTGCTTCCCGGATGTCTTCAGCCCGACCGGGAGATGCTCCTCGAGCTCCGGGGATTCGACTGCAGGATTTAGGCATCTCTCATCCTCCTTCCCTCTCCATTTTGGGCAGAAAACACCACCCCGAAAACCCAGCCTGTGCTGCCGGTGTCATTTGCAAGGGAAAGGTGGGCAGCTAATTCAGCAGGAGAAATAGGAGAGCAAAGGGGGGAAGGAAAAGGAAAGGCTAAAAAATAAAAGGAAAGGCTGAAAAATAAAAGAAAAGGGGGGGATTTCTGCTCAGTTCCGTGCACGCACACACGCAGATTAGAAAGCAGCGGCATGAATCCTTCACACGGCAGCTCCGAGCAAAACCCAGGCAGGGCAAGACACGGGGAGGGGCAGCGGAGGGGCTGCAGCAGCTCTCATCTCTCCTGTCTGTCTCAGAGCTTCCCTTCCCTGCAGGACTCTCAGGGAGAAGCGCTGGGAGCCGTGAGTCACACACGGATCCGGAGCCCCGCGGCAGGCAAGGAGAGGGGCTGCGACCCGGGACCCGCAGCTCCAGCCTGGGCTGAGTCTGGACGCGGCTGTGCCTCGGCGGGGCCGGGGGAGGCTGTGCCCAGCAGCTCCTGAGCCCCCCGGCTCAGCCCCCCGAGGTTCGGAAGGCTCCGAACCAGCAGGATCTCCAGATGTTCTGTTTGCCGCTGGAGGGCAGCTGAGACGGATGTGTTTGGGGAAGGCGCTCCCAGAAGTGCGTTCAGCCGGGAGGTTGGGACGGAGGAGGGGGTGGAGGGGAGGAAAATTGGGCACGGCTTCCTACCCAAGACATGCTGCAGATCCTGGGGACGATGCCTCTGTACAGGAGAGCGTCCGTAGTGCCACTGCAGGAGTGGGAACGAGGTGTGAGGTGCTGGGTCTGAGCAGGGCCAGAGCAACTCCCCTCCATATCGGCTCCATGAACAGCAAGGGTTTTGCTTGGTTTTCTTTCAGATCCAGAATTAAACCCCAGGATTTCTGTCTCTGTACAGCACCCAGCCCTACGGCAGGTGAGGGTCCCAGAGCATGGAAGCAGCCAGGAGGTGACGTTCCCAGCTGGGATGAGGTGGGAGCAGAGGGTTAAAGCACAGGCAGAGCCTGTCACGGTCTGCAGGGCAATGCCTGATGACTCTCAGCCACCTTAAAAAATTATATGGGATAAAATGAGCCCAGTTTCTGGATTTATAACCCTGAGTGCTGTTACCATGACATCAGACCCTTTGCACCATTAAGGCACCTTCACCTTTCAGGTGCTTGACTTCACTGATGGACCCCCAAGACTCTTGTCCCCATGCCATGAGCCACCTGTCCTCCCCCTGACGGTTTTCACCCAGAGATAAGATCATTTCAGCTTTGCTGTCTCCACATTTGGCCTTGGCAGCCAAAGCCCAGATGTGGCATCCCCCAGCATGGATGTTCTATGGGAATATCTCTCAGTCTGAGCTACTCATCCCAGCCCTGCTGCAACGCTACTCTCTCCATTTTTACACCAGGGAATCTGAGGCAAAGAGAGGACAAAGGACTTGGGAACCCTGAGCTGGATTTCCCAGGAGGACTTTTCAGCATAGCAGGTTGCTGCCCTGAAGCTGAACCCTCCTTCCGTAGCCGGAAGGCTCCAGCACTGTGTTCTCATGGATGGCTGGGGTGCAGAGGGAGCAGGAGCTGCCTCCAGAGTCTGGTTTCCTCTTGTACAAATCCACATCAGCCCTGAAATGCAAAATATGGTCCCTCCTCCTGCATCCGTGCCCGTGAGTGAAGCCAGGCTCTCAATACAGTGCGTTGGTGGCTAAACAGAGCTGTGTTCCTTCTGCATTCCACAGAAATTCAGCCAAGGAGAGAGGCACAGACCTCCTGCACCTTGTGGTGCCCTTTCCGGGAGGGTGGGAAAAGCAGAGCTGAGCACGCTCAAACAAGCTGTGGCCCAGAATTAAAGCAGCTGAGGACAGGACGGCCACAGCACCCTTGCTCCTGGCTCCAGACCTCGCTGCCTGCCTCCCCTTGTGCTCACCACCCCTGCATGATCAGGGACAAGACCCTTCCCGTCTAAAAATTTCCCGGCCGGAATGGGCTCCCTTTCCTACCCATTCCCAGCTCATCTGCAAATCCCCCTCCCGTCCCCCCGCGGGCGCTGGCCGGCCCGGTGTGTTAATGCTTTCATTTGTTCCCCGTTAATGTTTTCATTTGCTCCCCGCGCGTGCTGCCTTTGCAATCCCGTTTGCTGTAATTCACACCATAAACCATCTGCTGCCTTTTATTGTTGAGCTGTGCAGGGAGCTTTGGCTGCAGCCTGGAGGGAACAGCCCCGTGCCCAGCGGAGCTGCCTGGCACCGGCACCGGCACCTGCACCGCTGTTCGTGGGGATGGGCACAAACCAGGGAGACAAATCACGTAATCATGGAATGGTTTGGGCTGAGATCATTTCATCCCACCTCTGCCATGGGCAGGGACACCTTCCACTCTCCCAGGCTGCTCCAAGCCAAGTCCAGCCTGGCCTTGGGCAGTTCCAGGCATGGGGCAGCCACAGCTGCTGTGGGCACTGTCACGCTCCCGTGAGGGCCGGTGGCTCAGGCTGTGCTCAGGAGCTGCCATCAGCCACGATGTCCTGGGAGCCAAGGAAAGCAGTGCCTGGGGATGGGCTGTGGGGTGGCACCAGCAAGGGCGGGGGACATGGGATACAAGGTCTGGTAAGGGCTGATGGCCCCTCTGGCCACGCCTGTGAACGACGCCTCTAAGGGGACACGCAGGGGGAGGACAAGGCAGCCTGGCCGGCCCCACAAACCCCCTGAGGTGGCAGAGCTCAGCTAAGGACACTGCCCTAGGGAACGCCCAGGGAATGCGGAGCATCCCTCGCAGGTGGAGGAGCCGCTGTGGGAGCTCATAGCCCAGTCTCGGCCCCTGGATGTTCCTCTCAGAACGTGCTGCTTCGAATCTGCTTCAGCAGGCGAGGCAGGCAGGGCCAGAAGACATATCCCTGAGGAAAATCCCCTTTTCCCCCCTTTGCAGAGGTGGAGGGAAGCGGAGAGGGCGAGGCTGGCTGGGGGACGCGGGAGCAGAGCCCTCTCTCCTTTGCACAGCCTGTGCCTGCCCTCTTGTGTCTCCAGCACTTGCTGCAGTGCTCGTGATCCCACCCCGCAGCACCGGGAACGGCTCTATTTCGAGGAAGAAAAAGGGATGAAGAAGGGTCCCGACCTGTGTGAGCCCCTCTGCTTCCACAGCTCCGCCTCAGCCCTCCCAGAAGCACAGCCCAGGTAAAGGGTTTGCAGTGAGAAAGGCAGGACTGACCTCACAGACAGAGCAACGCCGTGTTTCACAGAGAAAAGGAGGTGCTTTCATCCCCCACGTGGCTCAGCACCTGGTCCCCATTGCCCTGGGCCAGAGCCCTCTCCTTAGCCCTGGAAATTGCTATATTTTCTGCCAGTTCATTGTTTTGATGTTTCCCTCTGGGCTTGAAGAGAAAAATGATTAAAAAAAAAAAAAAAAAAAGGCAAAAGCAATGATGGCTGCAGTCCAGGGAAGAGGTTTGTCTGAAAATCACAGAATCATTTACACTGGAAAAGTCCTCTGCACCCATTGAGTCCAGCTGAGTTAACCCAGAACTGCCAAGGCCACCGCTGACCCCTGTCCCCAGGTGCCACATCCACGCGGCTTTTAAACCCCTCCAGGGATGGGGGCTCCACCCCTGCCCTGGGCAGCTGTGTCAGGGCTGGACAACCCTTTTAGTGAAGAAATTTTCCCAGTCTCCAATCCAAACCTCCCCTGGCCCAGCCTGAGGCCGTTCCCTCTCCTCCTGTCCCTGTTCCCTGGGAGCAGAGCCCGCCCCCCCCGGCTGCCCCCTCCTGTCAGGGAGTTGTGCAGAGCCACAAGGTCCCCCCTGAGCTCCTTTTCTCCAGGCTGAGCCCCTTTCCCAGCTCCCTCAGCTGCTCCAGATCCTTCCCTGGCCCAGCTGCAGATCATTCTGTGGTTGCATGGAGCACCAGGAAAATGTCCCATCAGCGTCCCACTGGAATTTCAGTTTCACAGGATGCTGCTTTTGCCATGGGCTTTGAAGGAAAAAAGGACAAGCATTTGGAAGGGAGGTCACGGAGCAGTGGGCCAACTACAGTGACTCCTGGAAGAAGGACTTTGGTTAAGTTAATCGTGATCTGTAACTCTCCCTCCATTTCTCAGGCTTTCCCCAATCATTTGGACTCTCTTGTCACTTAAATTTTTACTGCCAGTGTCTTCAAGGTGGGGACACAGAGCTCCCCTGAGCAGAGGGCTCAGCTGCTTAAAGGAGTCCACCTTTCTAAAGAGGAAGATAATGCTGAATGTTGATGTTTCCCCTGAAATTAAATCTGATCACTTCCAAAGTAGCTTTGGATCAGTTAAACAGCTTTTTAATATATAGAGAAGATTGAAATTTTTATTCGATTTCAGGGCATTTAATATTGTGCTTGGATTTATAATGGGGTATAAAATGAAAGTAATGAAAGCAATTGAAAAGAAAAAGAAGTCTCCTTGAAAGAAAACCAAAAATATTCAAATGGCTGCATTTTGGGAAATGCCTTCTAAAGGAATATCATAGAACCTTCTGGTTTGGGATGGAAGGGACCCTAAAATCATCCACTGCCACCCCTGCCTTGGCAGGGACACCTCCCACTGTCCCAGGCTGCTCCAAGCCCCGTCCAGCCTGGCCTGGGACACTGCCAGGGATCCAGGGGCAGCCACAGCTGCTCTGGGCAACAAAGCTGCTGGAAAGTAAGACAGTCAAATGCTCCATTTCCATGCCCATTTCCCTCCAAAGAAAGGTGATGATGAAAACATTGTATTGGCAGAGAGCTGAACCAGCATTTTCCAGTGGAAGAATGATGTTCGGGTGAAGATTTCTCCCCCAGCAGCAGAGAGGAATCTCCAGGTGCCTTCCTCCTCCCCCTCTTCCTCTTCCTCCTTGTCCTTCACTTCCTGCTGAAATATTAATGCATATTAATAGTCCCCTGGAGGCTCTGGGCCCCAGCGAGGAGATAGTGGATTTTCAGAGGTGTTTCTCAGCACCCAGAGGCTGCCCTTCTCCCTCTGACATTCCCAGCTCCTCTGCAGTGACAGGTTCACCAGCCCTCTCTCCGGGGCTGTGTTCATCGGGGTTCCAAAGTGTTTGTGTCAGAGATGACTCGTGTGGCACCTGCTCAGCTCCAAGCCAGCTGGGACACCCCAGGGACTCTGGCTTCATCCTCCTGTGCCTGTCCTTCACTGCCCACCCTGAGCAAGCCACGGTGTCTCTTCATCCTATACAAAATGAAAGCAGTGCTGCTGTCCTGTGTCTTGAGTTTTAAGATTTGGGGACGAAAAAATGTACTAAAAAATTATATTTTCCTTTGGTGCCTCTCCATTTAAATAGCCCTGGAAATCCTACTTGTTCTCCATTAAGTTTTACACAGTATGATTTTCAGTTATATGTGTTAGTTCTGCCTGATACGCTTGTTCCTCAGAAAGTCTATAAAACCACCTTGAATTACCCATGAATAATTCAGGTTTAGGACCCATTCCAGGCCCTTGTTTCTGGATAACTCCAGACATTTGTTCTTGTCAGCATAGGAAACAAGCAAGGAAAATTCACCAATTTTTTTCATTCTTTTGCGCAAAAAACATCTTCATTAGCTTTCCTTTCTTTTTAACTTCTCCTTCAGTGCCAGTGCAGCTCTTAACTGAATTTCTCCAAAGGAGACAGTTTTCATGGGATTACAATTCTCAGAATAATTAGAGAAAGAATCCCACAAATTAAGAAGTCATCCTTCCATTGCCATGGCAACCTTGATTGTCCTTCCTCAAGTGGCTGAACTGGGAAAACAAGAAAAAACAATCTCAAAGCTAATTGCAATCCTGGTGCCAAAGGAGCAGAGCTGGGAGGTGACACAGGACAGATGGTCCTTGGGGGTCCCCAGCGGGGATCTCTCTGTGCCAAAGATCTAAAGGTGCTGGAGAGTGTCCAAAGGAGCGACATGAGGATGGGGAAGGGTCTGGAGGGGCCACACAAGGAGCAGCTGAGGGCACTCGGCCTGTCCAGCTGGAGCAGAGGAGGCTGAGGGCAGAGCTCAGCGGGGGCTGCAGCTCCTCTCCAGGGGCAGGTCTGATCTCTGCTCCCTTGTCCTGAGGGACAGGACAAGGGAAGGGCTGGAGCTGGGCCAGTGGCATTTGGGATGGAGATCAGAGAAAGGTTCTTCCCCCAGAGGGTGCTGGGCACTGCCCAGGCTCCCCAGGGAATGGGCCCGGCCCCGAGGCTGCCAGAGCTCCAGGAGCGTTTGGACAGCGCTGCCAGGGATGCCCAGGGTGGGGCTGTTGGGGGGTCTGGGCAGAGCCAATGGGTAAAAAACTTTTGTTTGCATTTGTATTGAGAGCAAATCCCAGCTTCCACTGTCCCAGGTTGATCCAAACCCAATCCAACCCAGCCTTGGGCACTGTCAGGGATCCAGGGGCAGCCACAGCTGCTCTGGGCACCCTGTGCCAGGGCCTCCCCACCTCACAGGGAACAATTCCTTCCCAATATCCCATCCAGCCCTGCCCTCTGGCAGTGGGAAGCCATTCCCTGTGTCCTGTCCCCAGTCCCTCTCCAGCTCTCCTGGGGCCCCTCTCGGCCCTGCAAGGGGCTCTGAGCTCTCCCTGGAGCTTCTCCTCTCCAGGTGAGCCCCCCCAGCTCTCCCAGCCTGGCTCCAGAGGGGCTCCAGCCCTGGAGCAGTTCCGGGGCCGCCTCTGGACTCATCCCAGCAGCTCGAAGTCCTTCCTGTGCTGGGGCCCCTGACCTGGAGGCAGCTCTGCAGGGGGAACTCCCAAAGGCAGAAACATGAAGTGAGCCAACTGAAAGGACTGTTTGCTGTGGGGAACAGATTGATACACTGGAGATGTGTCCTGTGGCATCACTAGAACTTTACAGAAATCAGAGTCTTGGATAAGGGGTGAAGTTTGCTGGAGGTCACACAAGAGGCTTTTGGCTGGAACATGTAATCTAATTTTTACTCCCCAGTATGCTGGATGGGCCTAATCCTTTCCCTCCTCTGGAATGCTGGGCGAGTTAGTCCATGGTTATTCAATGGGCTGAGAAGCAGCAGGGACAGGAACTCGACCAGATTATTGTATTTACTCTCAGCAGGATTCTATCCACTCCAGAGGAGCTATTCCTGCACTGAGAGAACAAAACTCATCTTAAATCCTTGCCCTTTCTAAGGGGGAAGAACACACGGAATTTCTGTGTTCCTTTTGGATGTGATTTAAGTCAGTGCAACAATAATTGCACAGAGCTGCTTTCGGCAGAGCTGAGCAGCTCAGGCATTTTGCTCCATGGAGCTGCCCCAGCTTAACAGGTCCCTTCAGCTTGTGTAAGATGTGACAGAAGAGGGTCCTAGTCTGAGCCCTTGGCCCTGTGCCCATGTTCTCTGAGAGGGTACCTGAGGTGATGGCTGAGAGAAAAGGCCCAGAAAAGTTAAAGAATAATTCTGCCTGCTTTCAGAGAGAAAACAATTGTAAATTGGTCTAAATAGATCTTTTATCCAAGTTCATTTCTGTCTATGAATACTTCCCTGTGATTTCTGTCTATGAATACTTCCCTGTGAGGGTGGGGAGGCCCTGGCACAGGGTGCCCAGAGAAGCTGTGGCTGCCCCTGGATCCCTGGCAGTGTCACAGGCCAGGCTGGACGGGGCTGGCAGCAGCCTGGGACAGTGGAAGGTGTCCCTGCCATGGCAGGGGTGGCACTGGGTGGGCTTTAAGGTCTTTTTCAACCCAAGCCAGTCTGGAAGTCTCTCATGGTATGAAATGCATCACCAGTTCTCTACCCTGCTGTCTTTGCTGGTCTCCTCTCTATAGAAGGGCAGAAAGTTCATTCCAGAAGATGAAGGAAGGTTCTGTTTTCCCATCAGAAAGGAAAAAACCCTCTGCTGAGTCCTCTCTCTGGGTGAGACCTTTCCTGGCCTGGTTGGGGGAGGCTGTGACCAGGCTGGTGGGGATGGGAGTGACTCAGTGCTCTCACTTGGCAGACAGCAGTTAAGATGAATTATCTGAGCAGTGGAAATGCATTTTCAGGTCAGTCAGAGCTTTTTGTGGTGAAGCTGGTCAGTGATATCTGGCTAGGAAAAGGCTCTCTGGAAAATGAAATTAAAAGAACTTAAACCTTGTGTAATAACAACAAAAATCCAAACAAAACCAGAACTTTGGAAATTTTTTTGAGTGTTTTGAAACAGAGAATCAGTTATATCAACCTACACGTAATAGATTAATGTCCCCATCCCACCATGTGCTGGGTGTGGGTGGGAGAGAGTTCCTTTCCTTCACAGTAACTTGTCTGGGGCTGTGGTTGGGATTTGTGCTGGAGGTAATCCAGGGACGTTTTGCTTTTGCTGGGCAGGGCTGACACAGAGTTAGGGCCTTTTCTGCTCTTCACCCCACCAGAGGGGAGGCTGGGGGTGCCCAAGAAGCTGGGGGAGGAACTGCCAGAATCCCAGCTGATCCCAGCTGGTCCCAGGGATATGCCAGACCACGTGAAGTCATACTTAGCTGAAGGAAGAAGAAGGGAGGGAGGGAATATTCCAAGTGATGGCTTTTGTCTTCCCAAGTCACCATGCTGGTGATGAGGCCCTGTTCTCCTGGGATGGCTGAACACCTGTCTGTGACGGGACATGGTGAATGGATTCTTAGGTTTGCCTTGCTTGCACACACAGTTTTTGCTTCACCTATTAAAATGTTTACCTCAGCCACAAGTTTTCTCACTTCTACCCATCTGATTCTCTTCCCCATCCCACCAGGATGTGTGGGGTTGAGTTGCCACTGGGGTTAAACCAGGATTCCCACCATGTTCCCTGCAGTCCTTCCAGCCATGCCCCAGCAAGGGGGATGTTTCTGGGTTGGAGTTTTAGGCTAGATGTGGGATTTTGGGGTATGAGTCTCCACCCCTAAGAAATCCATCACTGAATTTACAGCTGAGAGAGATCTGGGCAGCTGCTGGTCTGAGTTACAGCAGAGCTGCCCTTTAGGAAGAGCATTTTCAAGTCTTTTTCCTCCACAACCCTGTTGTGGTGATTTACAACACTGCAAACTGCAAACTGGCAAGTTCAGGAAAATCCAGGTGTTTTATTAGGATCACTGAGAGTGCTTTGCACCCTCCCTCAGAGACAGAAGAGGCCCATTCCCTGTTTTCATTTTGCAAAGGTAGAAGGGATGGCTCTGTAGGCAGCCTGATTTAGAGTTTTAATAACAGCCAGCGAGGAGCAGAGCCGTCTTTGCCTTCTCAGTTATTCGTGTTTACATACAGCACCAAATCAAGTTCTTATGAAAGAAAAAAGCAAGCACTGCCTGTTTCCCTGCTGTAACTCTGTGTCTGGTCATGTTTCTGGCCAGGCAGGAAGTGATGAAAGTTCGCTGGTAGCCGAAAATGAGCTGGGACTCAGATCCCAGGTGCTGCTCAGGGTGGTGAGGGAGCAGCTCTCCAGGGCAGCTCGGGAACTTCGGAAGCAAATTGTCAACCAGCAGAAAATTGGCCATCGCTCATCTGCACCTGGAAGCCAGACGTGACAGCAGTTATTGCCAGAGCTGCGGCTCCTGCTGCTAAGAATGGAAGAGCATTTCAAGGATTTTGACTCCTATAAAGTGGCCAGGAAAGGTCTCACTGAGTCAGTACTGAGAGGAAAAATAGGAAGGAATTGTTCCCTGTGAGGGTGGGGAGGCCCTGGCACAGGGTGCCCAGAGCAGCTGTGGCTGCCCCTGGATCCCTGGCAGTGTCCCAGGCCAGGCTGGACGGGGCTTGGAGCAGCCTGGGACAGTGGGAGGTTTCCCTGCCATGGCAGTGGATGGGACTGGGTGGTCCTTAACATCCCTTCCAACCCAAGCCAGTCTGGATTCTATGAGCAGGGCAAAGCCCAGCAGTGGGCAAGGATCTCCAGTGCAGTCACTGTAGCTGAGCTGGAGAGAGCAGCAGAGATGGTGGAGCTGAAACATCTTCTGAAAAAAATCTTCCTGAATGCATCTACCAAAAACATCTTACTGAAACCATCTCCCAAAGGCATTTTCCTGAAAGCAACACCTGAAACCATCTTCCAAAAGCATCTTCTGAAGGCATGTCCCAAAAGCATCTTTCTGAAACCATCTCCTGAAAACATCTACTGAAAGCATCTTTCCGAAAACATCTTCCTGAAAGCCTTTCCTGTGGTGGCATCACTCCAACCCTTTAGCATTGTGCCCTTGCAATTTTCATTTCTGCTGTGGGTCACCCCCATACCCCGGAGTCCTGCCAGGAAGGAGCTGTAAATACAAGAAAAGCCAATTTGCAAGTGGTAAAAGCCCTTAAAGTGAAAATTGTGGTTTGCTTTAGCAAACCTTGCCAAAATCTGCTTTGTTTCCTCCTCTCATGGAAATTGCTGAGGGCTGCAGGATGGATGTAGGGCTGACTCTTGTACATCAAAACCAGGCAATGCAGCCCAGCCCGTGCCAGGGCTCAGCAATGCAGCCCAGCCTGTGCCAGAGCTCAGTCACTGACATTTACTCATCATTCCCAGCACTCAGTGGCTGGGATACCGGATGGCCCCAGGCCCTGGGGAGTCACTTTCAGCATGCCATCGGTTTTTTGGCTGACTTGCCGCAGGTTCCGTGGTGGTGGAACTCAGATATTTAGGAAGGTGAAGCATTTCTATGTTCCGTTCTCTGCCCGAATATTACCAAACCAGTCCAGTTCGAGCAGTGGGATCTGCTGCCAGGATGAGCTGACTAATGGCACGTTTCTGTTTACCCTCTTTCATTGAATCATGAAATAGTTTGGGTTGGAAGAGACCTTAAAGTTCATTCGGTTCCACTCCCTGCCATGAGCAGGGACACTTCCACTGGACCAGGTTGTTCCAAACCCAGTTGAATCCAGCCTTGCATGTTTCCAGGCTCTGAGAAAATCCTCTGGTTTCATCTTCTCCCCGGTTTCCAACCAGTTTAAGAGGAATGGACGTGAAACCACTTGAAAGCAAAGTCAGAGGATGTGCAAACATTTTTGATGATGATTCACGTCCCCTCTGTTAAAGCACTGCAGAGACCAGGTGTAAAATCCCTGATGAGGATTTCACTGGAATTCTCGAGGTGCAAATCCTTTGGGAGGTCCCATTTGTGTCACTGTTCATTCCAGGATTGCTTTTCATTGCACAAATACCAAATTCAGAAACCAGTGCAGGTGAGCACAGGGAGCCTGTCCCTGCAGGCAGCAGGGGATGCTCGAGCTGTTCATCCTCTGCTCGCCCTGTGCTCTCCAGACTTGCTTTTGTTATGCCGAAACCAAATGTAAGTACATGTAATTGCAGAATAACTCTGTGAGAGTGCATTTACTCCAGAATATAAATGCCTTGCTCAGGGGAAGGTTAATTAGGTGTCAGAGGGTAAACCACGAGGAGACTTTGCTGCAGTTCAAGAGCATCCAAACTAATCCAAGCCCATTTATTTTGCAGAAGGATGTATTTGGGGCTGTTTGGTAGCAAAGCCAATGCCAACAGAATGATACAAGTCTTTGAACTCTGATCACCACAACTGCCTTTTAGCAAATGGGGGTTTATTCGTCTTTTGAAAGTTTAAAAAGGTTTAAAAAGAGCCATTGAGTCCTTTTCGACAGCCCCAAAGATTTATGAGGATTTGATGAGTTCAGCTCAAAAGAAAATGGGTAGGAAGACAGGAAAAGTGAAGTTTCTTTGTCTTGGCACTTGCAAAATGAAGTGTCTTGATTTTTCATTGCAGGGCTTTCAGCTCAGAAACTGCCATGGTGCAATATTGGGAAAACCAGACAAATCCAGAATTTTAAGGCCTTTTAAATTAAACAGAAACTTTTATTTTTTTGTTGAGTACAACTTCCTCTTTCAGCTACAATTACTCCCTGTGCCGGTTTGGCCAAAATCTAATAATATAGCCCCTGAGTAAACCACCCTTCCCCCCACAGGGTTCGAGAAAAAAGGAAAGTTTTCCTCGAAGGAAAGTGAAAGAGATAAAAACTATTTATTTTAACAAACACACAGGAAAAGGGTGATGATGCTGAATAATGATTTAAAACCCTCACTATAGAGAGAAACCTGGGAAGATTTCAGAGTCCTTCTGTAGGTGTGGTCTCTCTCCTCCTCGGAGCTGGTCGGTGAGGGCGTGGGCCCACCCCCAGGCCTCGGGGAGAAAATTCTCCTCAGGTGTTCTGATGTTGTTGAAACAATTCAGAAGAGAAGAAGGGAAAAAAACCCCAAAGTCCCAGGAAAAAAAATTCAGCTCTCCTTCTCACGCCAAGAGGGAAAAAAGAACCAGCTGGCTGAAGAAAAAGCAAGCAGGGTGCATCCTCCGTACCCTCCGTACCATCCGTACCATCCGCACCCAAACACTGAGGAGTGTAATCTCTGTGTCCTTGAGAAGCTGCTTTGGAAAGTTCATTTGGTTTTTTTTTTCACCTCAAGCTCAGTTTAAAGGCACAGAAAAGGCGCAGTATTACTTTTTGGGCATAGAGCATGAGAGGGGATACACATGATAGAGTCACCCCAAGACACTCCCGTTTTTAAGGTGGGTAATAGTTTTACTCTTATTCCTTTGGTTCACCTTTTAATACAAAACTATGCCTGTCAAACAAAAGCAAAGCAAACCAGTAATTCCTGAGCTCAGATTGTAAATAAATGAATATTTTAGCGTTTTCATATGGTTATTTTGCAGTGCATGTTTAGCAGGAGGAAACATTACTTAGTTTCCTTTGCAGGCAGAGGGTGGCAGTCAGTTAATTCGGTCCCTGCAAGAGACTTGAAGTCTCTCATATCCACTCCCCTCTCATGCCAGTTCCTCTCAGGTTCTGAAAATAGATGACTTCTAATTTAATCTGGCAGAAACCAATATATTTTCACTGAAGCTATGGAAAGACCATGTATTTTTCATTAAATCAGCTCTGCCTTGGAATAATGTCATTTTATTTCCACTGCTTCAAACCTCTGCTTGACTGTGAGCGAGTAGTGGGAATGGAGAGTGCTCAGGCGGCCGAGGACCCACACTACCACCACCGGCAGCTCTCTGCCCGGGATTCACTCCCACAAAACGTGGCAAGCCATTGGACCTGATGATCCTAAAGGTGGTTTCCAACTGAAATGATTGTATGGATCTGTGATTATATGCCCAGGCTGTGACCATAAACAGGGTGCCCTGACTTGGGCAAAAACAGGGCACACACCATGGCTTTACATCGTGTTTACTGGGTAACTCTCCACAGAGTCTGGAACTGGGGGACTCTCTGTCTTCATATTTGGGAAAATCAGCCTCTGTTGGAAGTGTTGGAGGAGTACCTCAAGGCAAACCAAAATGTAAAGTTCTTAACCTGGAGGTAGCAGTCACATTGCTCCCTCTTTCTCTAGTTTTGGGGAAATGCCAGCACCCTGGAAGGAAAAGCAGGTCGTAAAAATCGTGACCTGATCCAGACAAACTCTGAGACACTTCTCAGATATGGAAAAGCCAAGGAACCTCTCTGTTTGTACTTTCCACTTTCTACACCTGATCCAGCAGTGCGGCTCTGGGAGCAAGAGTCGATGCTGGCTCAGGAGCAGAGACCTCCTGCACACCAGGCCAGTGCTGCATCCCTTTGGAGCACGTGAGAAATGAGCCAGACTGAGAAGCACGGAGAGTTTGAAGGGTAAACAGGCAGGGAAGCATCAGAGGAGAAGGATGTCCATGTGAAGGCTCTGCTCTGTGCACCTCTCTCCAGTTCCGTTGGGAAACGTCCATGGCCTTGACCCACTTGGTGTGAGGTTCACATACAAACCTCCCCGGAGGCAAGGATTTTCCCTGTTCCTTGCTCTTGCTTGTGGCTACCCATGGTTTAGAGTAGATATAAGGAAGAAATTCTTCCCTGTGAGGGTGGTGAGACACTGCACAGGTTTCTTAGAGAAATTGTGCCTGTCCCATCCCTGGAAGTGTCCAAGGCCAGGTTGGATGAGGAGCAACCTGAGAGAGTGGAAGGTGTCCCTGCGCATGGCAGGGGTAGCTCTGGATGGGCTTTATGGTCCCTTCCCACTCAGACCAGTCCGGGATTCTCTGATTTTATCCTGCCTGCCTAGACAGGGACTGAGTCAACTTCAAAATCCCAAAAAGCTCTCTCCTTTAAGAGCAGCCAGAGTGGTCACTTTGCAAATTCACTTTTGGAGACAATGAACCCATTGCCTGGCTGTGGAGAACCTGCCCCCTTCGAGAACTGTTTGCAGTGGTTAAGAAAAACAAAAACCTCAGAGCTCTGGCTAATTTAATAAGCACCAATTATTCCATCAGCTTCACCAATCGATTGCAATTGCGGCATAAAATCCAAGGGGAAACATGAAGTTCCAGTGCACTGCGCTAGGTGGTGGTGCCTGCAAAGGAAAAAGCCCGAAGTGGTTCTCCCCAGGATCCTGGGCACTGGGCACCCCAAAGTTAGGGGGAGATGTGGAAGAGGCACATTCTCCCACCGGGACAGGATTTGCCTCTTTCTGGTCCTGTACTACTCCAGAAAAATCTATGAGCAGGATTCAGAAACCAGCTCTGTATGTAAGGAGAAGGCAAAAGGAAACGTGTAAGAAAATAATCCTCACCCAAAGCAATGAACAACCAAAAAAACTCATTCCGGAGTGAAAGTGTGTGCTTTCCAGAGGTAAAACCTTCAGGGCTTCAGGGAACTTAGCAGCCCGAGCTCCACTGTATAAATGAGGAAGATGCAGTGAGGGGTAAGAGGGACTTTTTCCCCAATTTACCTCCCTGGCAAGGAAATGAGCAACTCCCGTGTCCCAGGAGTTGTAGACGGTGACAAAGCTGCAGGTGGAAAAATTCATTTGTCTTTAGTTGGTGGCACTCTCTGAGCAGTGCTGGTTTTCTCCAAAGCAAATTACAGGGGGCTTGGGCACATCCATCCATCCCCTGCTGCAGCTGTGGGGTGTCGGTGCTGCCACAGCCCAGCGTGGCCCCTCTGAACTCCTGTGACCAGCCATGACTCACAAAGGCACAGAGTGGCTGGACTCCAGCAGCAAAGCTGGAGTTTTTGGAGTTGGGAGTAAATGAAAGGAGAAATTCTCTTGTAACTTCTGAGCTTGTTTGCCCTGGAGTCCCAAAGATCGCTGCCCTTGGCCTAAACTCCTGTCCGAGTGCTGTGGGGAGGGGGAAGAAACAGGAGTTACTTCAGTAATAACCAATTCCCAAGGAATATCCCTTCCTATGGCAACATTAATAATTCACCTGGAGAACAGTATTTCACTGTTGGCTTTGACACATGTTTCCCTACAAAGGGATGTCACCACCCTCCCCACCACCCCCCCAGTGTTACCATCTTTGTTCTTCATGAAGGCCAAAACCCAGTTAAAAAGTTTCTACTTCTTTACTCTGTCTCAACAGCTATAGACTTGAGGGAACCTCTGGTGAGGGCGGAAATTAAGGAAAAATATGCAAACAGAGATTCTCTTTGCAAGCTGCTGATTTAACTCTTTCATTTGTCCAGCTGTGCTGCCCCTCAGGGATGGGGCAGAGATGGGAGTGGCGTTCACACCCCATCGATGGGTTTGGATGCATATCCTCACCCTCAAGGCCAGGCTGGACACGGCTTGGAGCAACCTGGGGTAGTGGAAGATGTCCCTGCCCATGGCAAGGGGTGGGACCGACGCCATTTAACGTCCCTTCCAACCCAACCCATTCTGGGATTCTGGGATTTAACCATCTGGTTTCTCTCCTCTTTACACAAAGGACCCATAACCAATTGCTGGGATGAAGCAATTTGGAAGAAATGGAGGAAAGCGCTCACGTTTGCTTTTGGGCAGAGCAGCAACCGGATCTACCGGGAATGCCCTTACAGGAAATCATGGGCAATTCCCACTGTCACATCAGAGCAGAAGGGTCTGATGGTGTGGAATTCTCAAATCCCTGCTCTGGCTTTTCACCATCAATTGAAAATACATTTATGGAATTTTGAAATTCTTGGCATTTGCCTCAGAAATATCACCCTGGTTTCTTTAATAATGTCTAAAGGTTGGGTAAATAAAAAAAAAAAAGTGAAACATTCAGTGCTCTTCAACATCTGAGTATATTAAAAATCCCTTCAGTACATCCTACAAATTGTATCAAAAACACCAGCATCGATGTAACAGTGTAAGATATAAATGGAACAAGGACACCAAGGATTTTCATTCTGTGGGAGTGAGTCTACACCATTTTTTTAAACATTTTCCCTGTGCTATGGTAGCCAAGCCTGAGTGTTACTATAAACCATTTCTAACAGATTTGCACTTGCAGTTGGGGGCAACTCTGGGTAATTTTGCATCTACTGAGGACACGGAACAGGATTTGGTATTTGCAAAAAATCAACTGGGCAAAGTATGGGGAGCAAAGTCATATCTTTTATTACCCCGGCTAGCATAGCTGGAATAAAAAATAACATTTGGGAACAGCAACACAACCGTCACTTAAGAAAAGACATTGCTCTCATGTTCAGTTTTATATGATTGAGACTGTAAGTTCATTAAGTTCCCATCTTCCCTCCCTCTGCAAGAGTCTATTTTTCATATTCAACTCCTACTCAAGGCTACTTCGTTGTGACTCCTCGTCGGCTGGAAATTAAACAAGAGAATTGCTCAAAAAAGGAATTATTTTTCACGCCAAACAAGTTCTACAGTGTCAAAATCAACCTGCTTAAGTTTCTTCCCATCATGAGGGTTTCTAGACCAATCCACAGCATTTACAGACTGGAGCTGTGGAAAAAATGGGACTGTCCTCAAAAGAAATGCTTTGGTGTTCCATCCTGGGAACATGGCGGGAAGAAGCCCATTGGTCTTGGCGTTTCCCACCATAGTCAAAGTGTGGCGTTAAAAACCTCCTTTCACACCAATTCTGATGGAAATTCTCAAGATCCAGGTGGAAACCATTCTTGTGCTGCTTGAAGAAACCAAGGCACAGGAGTTACAGAGTCTAGGATTAATCCTGCTTGGTCTAATTTCCAAGGGGTTCTCAACAGGTCCAACCCCTCAATTCCACCAGTCTCAGGCAGCTTGAACTCGGCACTGGTGGGGCTGCACCTCAAATCCTGTGTCCAATTTTGGGCTCCTCACAACAAGAAAGACTTTGAGCGGCTGGAGCGTGTCCAGGGAAAGGAAGCAAGCTGGGAAGGGGCTGGAGCCCCAGGAGCGGCTGGGAGAGCTGGGAAAGGGGCTCAACCTGGAGAAAAGGAGGCTCAGGGGGTGCCTTGTGTCTCTGCACAACTCCCTGACAAGAGGGAGCAGCCGGGGGGGTCGGGCTCTGCTTGCAGGGAACAACAGAACAAGAGGAAATGGCCTCAAGCTGTGCCAGGCGAGGTTCAGATTGGGTATTATAGAAAATTTCTTCATAGGGAGGGTTCAAGCCCTGGAAAAGGAGTAGAGTCCCCACCTCTGGAGGTGCTCAAAAAGCAAACAGACAGGGCACTTTGAGATGTTGTTTATTCAATCAGAGACTGGAGCTGATGATCCTGGAGGTCTTTTCCAACCTTAGCAATTCCATTCTATTCTATACTTGTGTCCCACTGCTGGCTCTGCCTGCAGCCATGCTGGAAGGAGCGAGAGGCTGTGTTCCAGGTGGGAGCTGTGCTGGCGAGGTCTTGAGTCTTTAAAATGTGGGGAGTCCACTCCAGCTTCTTCCCCTAGCGATCAAAACCTCATTCTCTGCTCTGGTCGATGGCGTGGCTGGGCATTCGTTTTTCTCCTTTAATTCCTGTAGGGAGGATCCTTTATGGCCGCACAGCCAGAGCTGTTTTTTTGTACGGCTGTAAAGAGCCAGTAACATTTGTAGACCTGAAGAAGGGGGGAAGGGGGTGAGGGCTGTGTCAAAAGGTTTTCCATTTTCCAGCTCTGTCTGTCGGTGCGTTATACCTCTGAATGCACTTCACCTGTGCCACAACATTTATGGCCTCTCCATGCCCAGCTGCATCTTCTGTGGCACCAGGCACGAGCTCTGCTCCAACGACAGCTCCGCAGGGATGTGACTGCCTGTGATGGCTCCGCAGGGATGTGATCCCCAGTGACACCAAGCCAGTCTCACAGAGCTCCTGCCTGGCAGCACATGGAGCTCTGCCCCCTCCTCAGTGCTCCCGAGCCTGGCAAGCGGTATGAAGTTAGCTTGCTGTCAACGGGAATCAGGGCTACTCATTAAATAACCCCCGGCCTGGAAATCAGCTCTGGGATTAGGGATTTGTTGAGCCACAGGAAATGAATCCCAGCACTGTGTGAGCAGAGGGACCAGGGAACTGGGAGGGATGATGGGGAAGTTTGAATTGCCACCAGGACACAGCTTTTCTCACCATCAGAAGATCTGCCGCTTTTATTCTCTGCAGCAAAGCCCTCAAGCCATTTTTCTCTGAATTGGGTTTTTTTTCCCCTGCTTCAGGTGCAGGTGAATAGTCAAAAGTCAAGAATTTTTCACAAATGAAGAACCTATATAGAAGTGCAGAAATTCAAGTGCTGCCACGTGCTGTGTTCTCTCATTACTTTTCCGTGGTTTTAACTTCTGCTTTATACAAATCCCCAGATTGGAAGCAATTGTGAACAAAAATGGTAATTATTATTTTGCTCATGTCAAAGTAAATAGTAGATACTCTCAGGTTTTCTCTTTTTCCAAGTTTTATTATTAATATTATCTTTACCACAAGTAGCTGTAAATCCGCAGAGGTGGCATTTAGCGAAAAGACTTTCATTAACAAATTCCCAGCTTGCTGTTACTCCAGATTTGGAATCAACATCACAACGCGTCTCCAACTGCCCATTCCACCCTGCTCAAAGAAAACACAGAGCCCTGTCTGTCCCATTTCCTGCATTAATCCAGCAGCTCTTCCAATCTGTTGTGGTTCAGTCTGAGTTCCCCTGGCATTACATTTAACAGCAGTTGGTCACAAAAAGGTTCAGACCTCGATAAGGAGAAGCATTGGCCAGCCCAAGACATGAATCCTTTATTTTATTTCTGCACACAGCAATCTCCAGCATTTCCCCCACCCCTTTTCCAGTAGCGAGGCTGCAGTTCGAACAGCAAAGGGCACAGGGATTTATTACAGGCAGAACAAAAACCGAGTAGCAAAGGGAAGATTAACAGCAGCCGCTTGCTCAGTCCTGCTGCCGGGGACCTTATAATTCACTGGCTTCTCTCAACTCTATGCCTTCAGTGGGATGCACTGGAGCAGCTCCACAGAAAGCAGCCCTAGAATGAGTGAGTAGATGGGTCTGCTGCACACAAAGATTGCAGAATTTGTGTCGTGGAGGTGGGAAGGTGCCAAAACCTCCTCTGTGCGCCCTTTGGGGCACTGCTGGCCGTGCACAGGACAGAGATGCCCCACATGTTAGTTTTCTGGTGGTCCCTGATTTGTCCATGAGATTTTCCTTAAAGATCAGGCAGGCTGCAGAACAAATCCGACATCCTTCCTTTAGATCCCTTGGGAACACATCCTTGTGTTGTGGTCCACATGGATTCTGGTGAGGCCCAAGGAGCCCAAGGAGGTGCTTTGGCCATCAGACCACTCCAGAATGGGTTTGCAGCAGTGGGATAGGGAATTAGGAGAGGGATGGATCAGTGGGGCTGCCCCAGTTGGGGAAGGCTTCCAGCCAAGTTGGAAAGACACTTGCCAGATGCAGACTGGGATTTTCCTAGAGTGAAACCAACATAAATTGGCTTGAGCAACCATGCTGCTCCCAATCCTGGCTTTACCCCTATCCTTATCTTTTATTCAGCAGTAAAACACTTTTGCCAGTTGCATGTCCTTGTTGCAGCAGTTGCTTGGCTGTCTGTACCTCAGCCCTTTTGAGAAAAACAAGCCAAAACATAGCAGTCTTTCCCCCATCTCCAGGCAATTTTCTGTTCTGATTCAGCAGTTTGTTTGTGTTTAATGGTAATTATGTTCTCGGGTCTTTAGTTAACCCAATGCTTTTGTCTCTCTGCCAGGCCAATGGCAGCACCAGGACTCTGCAGAACCAAGAGTTTTCCTGGGGAAAAGCCCTGGCGGGTAGGAAAGGGGGGGGGTGGGTCTGGGCTGTGCCAGCCACACAGAGCTGCCAGCAGAGGAATTTCTGCCATGTCCTCTTCACATCACAACTCCAGCCTCCCATGGCTGTTCTGGGAGTTCCAGGTGTCCTGTGCTGGACCTCCACAGCCATGGACAAGTTACACCTCCCTCCCACCTTTCTCCAGAGCAGCAGAAGGATCAAAAGATGGAGGAGGTGTAGGAGAAAAGGCCTCAAAACAGCAATACACACCTTGGGCCCTTTCCCTCTCGGGATGGTTTCACAGAGCTGTGCTCAGCAAGTTCCCAGCAGATGCACCGATGGGGTTTTCGTGCTTTTCTGGACACAGAAAGGGATAGCAGAGAAAGCACTATGGATGCGGAAGAAAGCAGGGACAAGGAAAGGGTCAACAGCATCTTCTTGGGAGGGACAGTCAGGTGTGGGCATGAGGGTCTCCGTGGCCCCCAGCAGCACCCAAAACTCTGCTCACCCAAACTGCTGCATTTCCTGCTGCTCCTGGCTCACACAACCCAGAACACACCTTGGGGTCTTCCAGCACGGGGGACAGGTTGAAATCACTCACTAAATAAAGCCTCGGGAGAAGGTGAGAAGTGTTGGCAAAACTTGAAATGCTTCAGCCCGGCATGGCCTGTGGGGCCCCTTCCAGCTACAGCTGTTCACTTCTCCACCTGAATTCGATAAAAGCAGAAGGAAAAAGCTTCTATTTCCACTTCAATCTTCTTCTTGGCAAAATCAGTCCATTTGGGGGCACATTCCTTTTCTTTAAATCCTTATTTGGAGCTGAAAAGCTGAACCTGGGGGCACTTCTAGCCAGTGGTGAAAATTAGAAGAAATACCCTTGGAAAGCAGATGAAAACTGCCTTTTGTGCACCTGGCAAAGTCAGAAATGTCACACAGCACAAAAATGCACAGGTTTCACAGCTCCCTGCCTACTGCACAGCAATGCTTAGGTGTAACATTTATGTATTTTGCCTCATTTTTTCTCACAAGAACAATGATTTTCAATTGTCCCTAACCCAGCTTTTGTTCTGGCCAAGGGAGTCAAAAATTGCATGTTTTTTCTTTCTATTTTTATTTCTCTTTATCTTTTTTTTTTTGTCTAGGACTTTTGGTCTTTAATACCTTTATTTCCAGTACTCATGCAAGTGTTGAGCTTCCAGAGACAACTTTCGCAAGGAATTCCCTAAGGTGCAACACTTCATGGAGTGTGTGGTGGATGCATCCTTTTGTGCATCTCTAAAACATGCAGTCGCCAAGAGATGGACTTTAAATCAAATCAAAGAAATAAATAACTAAAGGCCATTAGCCTGGTAAAGATGCACAAAATCCATGGAAATTTATCACAGAGAGAAGGAGTTCTGCGAGCTGGAGAGCCTTGATGGCAGGGATGTCGGTGTTTTCAAAAACCTTGGTCAAGCATGAGAACGTGAGAACCTGGCAGTGCCCAAACACTCAGATAAACCTTTTCTCCACATCATTAGATAGCATCAAGTTTTCAATTCCTTGTCTCTCCAGCTATTAAAAAAAGAGAAATCATAATCACAATCTGAGTGTGATTAATTTCTCCAATTTTCTTCTGGCTTATAGTTTAGTAAATTAAAGACTTTTAAAAGGTATCTCTGCCTGTTCCTGCTTCTAGATAACATATCTTGGTTTAAAGAGTGCATCCAAGAGCAGAAATAATCAGCTGGCCAGAAGGGATTAGATTTTCAATTTAAGCCAAAGCAAAACTGCAGCAGGAACTTTTTTGCCTGGTTGGATGGGCATGACCTGCTGTGCTTGGTTCCCCATTGCTCAAAAAAGGCAGTGGGAGGAAAAAGCTATCTTCTACCTCTGAGACAAATAGTGACCATTAATACACTGACATTTATGGGCAGGCAAATAAGAGAATAATTCACCATGTAGAAAAGTCTTTTATTATGTTTAATATTCAAATTAGGACTTAACATGGCTTTTTCTATCTGTACTTAGAATTGCTGTGAAAATAATGGATCTTTCTTTTCAGGGATCTAATAAAAAATGATGAGGGAAGAATAAATAACCTTTGGACAGGCCCAGTGCTAAATCCTTGCACAGTCCACAACAAAATTAAACAAAGAAAAAATAAAAATCAAAAAACCCAACCTGTTTACTTCGGGTTGATTAAAGCATTATTCTCAAGCTGATATGAAACGTTTCCTCCTCATTTTCAGGCTCACCTTTTGTTTTAATTTAGGCAGAGAAAGGATAAATTGATTTCTGAGTCAACATTCTGTTCCAAAAATAACGAAATACAACTGCTCCAACTGCTTCCACGCAAACCCAGGGAGCAGCTGCGGATCCCGTGCACTCCCACCTCCCTTTCCCCTCTCCTGATCAGCAAAACTCATCTCACTTCCAGGGTCACAGCTACGACCGCAGGTGAGATTTCCTCGTTGCTGGGGCCGTGTTCGCCAGCAGCACCTTCCGAGCAAGCCGGGCCCCGCCGCTGCCCGTGGAAGCGCATCTCCCCCGCCCCGCCGTTCTACTTCCGCGCTTTTCTCTCGTCTCCTGAACGCTCTTCGGTGCGATTAGTAGCACTCAGAAAGCTGTAAACACCTCTCACTTGGTTTCTTTTATCTGCTCTCAGTATTCCAATGAATTTACTGTGTTCACAGATTGTGTGGCAAGGAAGGCTCAGCCTGCTCTGCCTCCTGCTTTTTCACAAAACCCATGTTTGGGTCAAACAGTGGATTTCAAGAAGACACAATAACTTTAACAAACTGTTTTCTGTCAGGGAAAAAGTGGAAACCTTTAAAAGATGCCAGGGGGAAAAAAAATCTTTCTTCCGCAGCCCCCCAAAAAAACCCATTTTCCAAGTGAAAATGACATTTTCCTTGGAAGAGTCTCCTTTTATCAGAAACCAGTGAGGAAAAGACGAAGAAGTGCCAGGAGAATTGTCTGAGCTGAGGTCCAAAAAACACTTGATCAAGCCAAAGTAAAGTCTCATTAAACTCTAGATCAACAAGGAAGTTTGAAGACATCATTCAAGGCAAAATACAAACAAAAATAAAGATTATACAGTGATGTCATAGATGTCACTCCAGTGATGTCACTGGTTTTGACTCAGCCCTGCTCCTGCCCCAGCACCTGAATCCTTGTGCTGCCTTTTCATTCATCCATGTGATTTTCCTGCTCTGGAGCTCTTGCTGGGCCTGTTTCCACTCCTGGCTCTTCCTTGCTTTGAAAACTTCCTTGCTTTGAAAAAAAGATCTGTCTGCTCTGGGTTCCAAAGAAAACCCACTGGGATGAGGCCATCCCTCCCTGCAGGAAGCTGTGGGCCCTAATCCTGACACTTCCAGCTCCACCATGTCCTTCAATAAAAGCGATGTCCTCGTCCCATTGTCTCAGCTGGACCCGACACCTGACATTTGATGGCTAAATTTCATTGAGTTTAATTCCTTTTCACTGCAAGGGAGTAATGTACTTTTTAATGCATGAATAATTCCATACAAAATACTTTAAAATTAGCCACTTTGCAAATCCCAGGCACTCCATGATTAGGGATAGCAGGCTTCATTGTTCATTAAATATTAATCTGCCCAGCTCATGCATATCCATTCTGATACAGCTTCTCATTATATCAACGCACTCTACTTTTTCCTGAGTCCCTGCCTGGAATTGCTATTCCCAAAGAACAGCCCTGAAAGACATTAGGTCTGCCAAGAAACTGCTTATGATCTTCCATTTTCCTACAAAATATATTCTAATGTCCCTTCCTAACCCAGCCCTTTTGAATTGCCTTGACTACAACATGGCTTGTTTTACAGAAAACAAATCATGTCGTGCCATTAGTAATAATGACAATAAAGAAAAATAATAATCCTGGGGGAGAGGAGAAAGAGCTGCAGAAGCAGTTTTGTCAGCTAACATGAGTATATGGGAAATCGTTGGGAATATAAGACATGCGGGTGGCAGTCAGCTGCTCCACAAAAAGCTTTTCGAAGAGCATCTCCAGGATGGAGGGAGCAGCCCCAGATGTGCCTCCTGCCCTTCTCTGGTTTGATGAGAGTAATTGGGAAAGCTCCAGGTAGAAAGGAGCCCTTGAGACCCTCGAATTCCTTGGCAATATGTGTAGCACCAGCCCGTGTCTCTCAGCAGGGTACTGCAGAAAGGCTGGGGGGGCTTGATCCATTTGCAGTTTGAAAACAAAAAAAAAAGTAAAAAGGGTATAATTTAGTTTTAACTTCAAACATCAAAGTTCTCTGAAAGCTTCTTGGACACTGAGAATTGTGTTTGTTTTTCCCAGGCTTCCCAAACAATCCAATGGCTGTGGTTCATAAGCTCTGTCCTAATTTTAGGATTACAGAATCCCAGAATGGTTTGGGTGGGAAGGGACCTTAAATTCCAAGCACTCTCCAGCCTGGCCTGGGACACTGTCAGGGATCCAGGAGCAGCCACAGCTTCTCTGGGCACCCTGTGCCAGGGCCTCCCCACTCTCGCAGAGAAAGATTCCTTCCCAGTATCCCATCTAACTACCTCCCACAACTGCGCAACGCAGGAAAGTGTTAGGAATTGTGCTTCTGGCTTTTCTGAGCCCCCTGGCTCTTTGCAGAGCAAAGCAAAGGGCTCATACAGGACCTAAGGGTGACCATCTGCTGAGATTTCCTGGGTGGGATCCTTGCTGCTGTCACAGTGCTTGGAAGGCTGGAAGGAAAGCAAGATGCCGTCCCAGCTTCCATGGCTGTCTCTGAGAGAGGCTTTTCACTGTAACAACCAACAAATTGCAGTGTATTGTCTAGGACAATGTGGATGTGATATCCTGGCTCCACCCCCCACGCTCAGTCCTACTCTAGCCCAAGTGAGAGGTTCAGAGGGAGGAACCAGGAAAAACGGTGCTGCTAGCAGAAGATGCCTATTGCTTGCAAATAAAACCAGGCAGATGATCTGCTGAATTTCAATCCTTAATTAAAAGTGCTTTACTCACTAAGCTAATTATAGACTAATTCCTGCTGTGGGAGGGGCTCCTTTGGCATGGAGAGGGTGATAATGAACATCTCAGTTCGCCTCGGCATCAGCAGGCTCGGCCCTTCCCTCTGCTGCCTGAGGGATAAAGAGGGACAAAGATACCCCTGTCTTGTTAGCTCCAAGTGGACCTTGTGAAGGGAAATGAAAGAAAGGAGCAAGAGGTCTCAGACAGACCTGCTGTGACGGAATAGGATCACACTGCAACGTCTGTCACCGCACGGATAACCCAGGGAGCTCCTGCGGGAAGCTGGCCCCCAAACTGGGCTGTGACAATAGTGAGAGCTCTGCCGAAGTAGATGCATTTCTTCCAAGTGACACAAACCTGGTTTGGGGTAATGTCTGATATGGTTGGAAGAGGTTTCTGTTAACACTGGGATGCCTTTCTTCAGGATTTGCATTTTAAACGTAAGCCAGCCTCCCCGTGTTGCATAAGCCTGGAAGTGCTGCCTCCCTGCACGCTCCCGTACTTTTTCCATGAGACCTTCTGTGTCCACTGCGTGGTGGAGGAAAGCTCGAAACACAGATGGTAAATTGTGGGGTAAAGGACCATTTGTGCAAGACTTAAAAGTGTAACAGCTTGAGAAACACCATGTCCTTGCAACCACTGGGATCCTGGGATGGCCTAGATGTCTCAGCAGCTCTCACCCCACACCCTCTTCTGCTTCAAGTGATCTTTTTTCTCCCAAACTCATGACCTGACTAGGACAGCATGAAATGGCCTTGAGCAACACCAGGGGAAGTTTAGATCGAGCATTAGGAAAAATGTCTTCACTGAAAGGGTTGTCAAGCCCTGGAATAAGCTGCCCAGGGCAGTGATGGAGTCACTGTCTCACCCTCCCTGCAGGGACTTAAAAGCCATATGGAGGTGGTACTTGAGGACACGGGTCAGTGGTGGCCTTGGCAGTGCTTGGGGAAGGGGTTGGACTCGATGATCTTAGAGGTTTTTTCCAACCTATAAAATTCTCTCAATCTCTGGTTCACCATCCATCACCTTGATGTCTTTGCTAAGTGGCAAAAGACAAAGCAGGATTTTGTCCTCCTTCCTCATCCGTCTCCTGTGACCCTTCCTAAACCGAAGGGCAGTGAGGTTCTCCTGTCCTACTGCCATCCTTTGCTGAACACTAATTCTCTCGTGCAGTCTCCGTGATTTCCCAGCTCCTCACATTTATTGTCCCATCTCCAGCCCCATCTTGCAATTAGAGGAGAAAAATCTGAGGCTTCTGATGCTCAACCCCTTGTGTGTCTCGGGCTGGCCTGGCCTTATTAGGCTAGAAGTCAGCCTTATGCTAACCAGACGTTGGCAGGGCTGTGTCTTTCCAAAGGGCTCGGGGAATGGAAAAGTTGCTGAACTCTATCTGCCTGGCATTTCTCTCTCTTTCTCCATCAAAATCAATGTGAAGGATCTTTTTCAGCCCCTCTCTAGGTTAAGGGAGGTGGGGTTGGGAGGGAAAAGGGATGGAAAAATACTCAGCAGATGAGAAACTTTTCACACAAGTTTTCCTGCCTGCAGCTTCTATATATAGGTTTAATTAGAACATTAAGGGCACCTCAGGATTATGCTGTGAGATTTGTTTCCTTAGCCCTGTAACTAATGCCCTGTGGTTTCTCTGCCGTGACTTCGTTAAATCTCCCAGCAAAAGTCTACCTATGGAAATTGCAGAATTGCCATCCTGGGTGGGAGCACCACGTGAGTTCGGGGAAGTCGGAAGCTCTGCTTTAAATGCTCTCTAATTATCTTCAGCCGAGGTTACAGAGGAAGTGGTTTGGCACCTGTGAATTGAGTTCTTGGGAGAGAGCCCCTGAAATGAGCTTTGCCTGATACTGAAAAGTTTTGTCTTTTACTTCCCACAACCCTGGGTGGTAGAGGGAGATCACCTCTTTCTCACCTACCTGGAAATGGACTGAGCCATTTCTAATGGGGATGTTGTATTAACCAGCTTCCTTCTGGCTGCCAGGGGGGCTTGGTTTGTTCCTTTGAATCACAGAATCACTGAATCATAGAATCACGGAAGTGTCTGCTTTGGAAGGGACCTTAAATCCCACCCAGTGCCACCCCTGCCATGGCAGGGACACCTCCCACTGTCCCAGGCTACACCCAGCCCCGTCCAGCCTGGCCTGGGACACTGCCAGGGATCCAGGGGCAGCCACAGCTGCTCTGAGAACATGTGCCGGGGCCTCCCCGCCCTCCCAGGGAACAATTCCTTCCCAATATCCCATCTAAACCTGTCTTCTGGTAGTGGGAAACTTTTCCCCCCGTTCTGTCTCTCCATCCCCTGTAAATAATCTCTCTCCATCTTTCCTGCAGCTCCTTCAGGCCCTGCAAGGCCACAGTGAGGTCACCCCCGGTCTCCTCTCCAGGCTGAACATTCCCAGCTCTCCCAGCCTCTCCTCCCAGCAGAGCTACTCCATCCCTCCGATCATCCTGGAGCCTCCTCTGGACTCTCCAGCAGCTCCATGTCCTGAGCTGGGATCCCACGCTGGAGGCAGGAGAGCAGGGGTGTCTCAGCAGAGCAGGCACGCAGTGGAGATGCAGGAGCCAAAAGGACTCCTACAGTTACACCACACCTTCAACCCCACATTGCATTTCCCCACATACTCCATGGGATTCCAAATCACATGGAGTGAGCCATTTCTTTCTCTCACTTCCCCTTCTGTACCTGCCATCTTGTACATTTTACTCACTTGAGCAGAGGTGAAATGGCATTTCATGGTTTTGCAATGAACACAAAAGAATAATTTCCATTTTGACAATGCAAAGATCTCTGAGTCAATCAAAACCTATCAAAATGCTCTGACATTTACAAAGTTACTTTTTTTTCCCAGTCCCTCAGAATTTCCCCTTATTGTGCTTGTAGAAATAAAGCATATTGAGCTTGACTGTGAAGGAAAGAGAAATGCTAAAGTAAATCGTCAGTTAGAGGTTTGGATCCCACAGGAATGTCCATGAGCACCTTATAGACAGGAAAGACCCCACTAAGAGATGATCTCCTGGTCCTGCCATATCTACCTCGACATGCCTTCAGTCCCCACAACACAGCAGCCAACACTGCTGTATTTTGGGGGAGTAAAAAATTAAATTTCAGGTTCCATCTTATCCCCACACCATCGCTTTTTTTTGTAGCAGACATTGGATCAAGTCCACATACGAGCTATTAACCAGGGCATCCAAAACACCTCTGATACTCATTCATCCTGTTCATGAACTTATCCAGGTCCTGCTCAAAGACAAATCCCTTGACAAGTAGTCTGTCCCATGTAGTGCTGCCAAGCTCCAGCACCTAGCTCATCCCTCCTTATTGCCCTCCTCCTTGTGTCACATTCCACCGCTGTCATTCTGGTGGAGATTTCTCCTGGGATGAAGAGAAGCATCCAAGATCTGAACCATCTCCAAAACTCTTTGTAGTATCTGTCAACCAGACTTGGAGGCATCAAGCAGCTTTTCTGTGCCCAAAGATTAAGAAAAAGAATCAGTCTGTGAATGAAGCCTGAACTGAAACTCAGGCATCTGAAATACTTCTGTAAATATATTCAACCCATTTCAGATGGTTAATTAAAGTACAGGAAATCTACTCTGCTCATTGCAAGAATGACCTATGAAGCAGATTCATCTGAGGAATTACCTCCACAGACCAGTCCAGTGGCTCACAGAAATATCTCTCTCACCAAGATGCTTTCAGACAGCCATTGGGATTTTGTGTGTTTTAGTAGCACAGCTGTTAATCTTTATTCATTAATTTATATTCCTTACAAAGCAAAACAATTAATTTTTAACAAGCCCATTATTGGCTTTCAGCACCTAATTCTCAGATCGAAACCTTGCTTCCAGAGTTATATGAGGGAAAAATTATGAAACACACAATAACGAGAAAATCAGATAGTCCGTGAGTTAGTCAGGCTGGAAACAAATGACCCCCCCCCCTGAACTGAAGAATTGGTAGAGAAAATACAGTGACGGTATGAAAATACAAATGAAAAAAAAAGGCAGCTGAAAGCTTTCCCTGTTGAGAGGGGGGTTTGCAGAGCACTTTCCACTGTCTGTCACAGTGACAGCTGCAAGAATCAACAGGAGAAAAGAGAAAATAACATGTCAAGGTGTTTTTGGAGACTGGTGAAGCTCACTGGGAAATTCCTTTGCAGGCAAAGAACAAACATTTATCACCCTTGCTTTATTTCTTCTGCCCACTCCAAGACACAAAAGGCTCTTGCTCAGATCTCAATAAACAAGAGCTCACATGAACCCTCTGATCCTTCACCTGGGTTTAGATCAATGCTGGAAGCCACCATGATCATAAAAATAATTAGTTGTTCTTGTTATTGTTAATTTGGGGGAAGTTAATGGAAAATACCAGTTTTAGAACTGAGGAGAAAAGGCAGTCGTGATGAGGCTTTGTCACAAAGCTTGCTGAGATTCCCAGCCTGGGATATTGAATGCCAAAGATCCAAGCTCTGGTCCTTCCCGAACTAAATGTCCAGCCTGAGAGTCTGCTCCAAATCAAGATATGGAGGGAAGCTGGGCCAGTCTGGTCCAATCTGAACTTGCTGCTCTGACAACCCAAAATTAATTCTCCCCTTAGAGTGGAATAAAAGAAAAATTCAGTGGCCAAATTGGACTTTACTCGCATTTGAATCCACAGGAAGAGTGTGAAACTGGAGCCCCCACAGGAGCTGGAAGGAAAAGGAGAGGTGTGTTTCTTTCATGTGACCCTTGGAGAGGGTAAGTTGAGTTAGTCTCACACTGGAAAACCGTGGATCCCTCTGCCAGCTGCCAGCTGCTCCCGTGGGATTCACAACCAGACCCAACAGCAGATTTGTCAGTGTAGTGGAATAAAAACAATAAGTGCTCTCAGGAGTAGGACCTACATCCCAGCGTGTTTTGCTGCATTTGCTCATGTTACAAATTCAGGCACCTGGGAGTTGGAGGGCTAAGTCATCCTCATCTTGGCTGCCAGGGACAGCCAGGGGACTTTGTCCCCTTGTTTCTCCTGTGAACTCCTGGCAATGTTATTCCTCTGGAATCCCAATTGAGAGGGTGTGACCATGGCAGGCTCAGCATCCGTATGAATGAATCATGGTAGGTTCAGGCACGAGGTGTGTCAGCTCATGGAATCATGCGATGTCTTGGATTGGATGGGACCCTAAAGACCATCCTGTTCCAACCCCTGCCGTGGGGCTGCTGCCTGAGCCTAGGCTGCAGAAAGGCAGTGAATGGAACAGGAGGAGTGGGACAGCTCACCAGCCATGGGGCTTGTTATGGTTGCATAGTGGGAGGTGTCTCTCTCCATGCTGGATGCAACAGGAACTCCTCAGCCTTTGGCTGTCTGTTTAGAAGGGTGCAGTATTCCCACTGGTCCTATTTCCTGTTTTCCAGCCCCAGGGATTTCATGGACAGCTTGTAGCACATCAGACAGCAACAGCCACGTGTGTTCAGGCAACTGAACTCAATCTGTCAATTTTAGGCAGCCTCTATGAAGCCATACCAAGGAATAATTCCTGCCCCAAAACTACTGGAGAGTTTGCTTAAATACTTCCATTTTCTGCCAGCGAATTCTCCATCAGCACCCTCCCAAGGCCAGGCTGGACGGGGCTTGTAGCAGCCTGGTCCAGTGGAAGGTGTCCATGGCAGGGTGCGGCATTGGATGATTTTTAAGGCCCCTTCCAACCCAAACCACTGTGTGAGTTTCTGATTCAGTCCCAAAATGTGGTGTGGGGAATCACTTTGCTGCCCTGGCTCCAGACCTGTGCCCTCACTTTCCAGTAATCCCCTGGCCTCAAGTGAAGCCACGGGAAAGAGGTGATGGCACAAACCCTTTTTGGTTTGTGCTCCGTGGCTCCAGAGCTGCCAAACTCTGTGGTTGTCATGCGAGGAACATCAGTGGCTGGTGCGCGTCTGTCTGGAAGCACAGTGGAAGCCGTTTGTGGAATATGTAATGAGGACTATGTATGTGTGCAGCTCACCTGGAGACTGGCTGAGTTTGGCACCTCATAAAGATGCAACCTCCTCCTGGTCTCATTTTGGTTTTCTCAAGCCCCTTCCCCCACCACACTGGGAAATCAGGATTCATCCTTCCCCTCTCCACCCTCTCCATCAAAGTGAGGTGACTAATTCAAGTCACAATATTTTAGAAATTCTAATCGACTCCGGGTGTCTTTTCAAGCTGCTTCTTGATTTTCTAAGATGGAGTAAGTAAAGATTTCAAACTAAATTTCAAGTGCAAATTATAACCCACCCACGCAGCTTCACTCCATCCTGGACTGCCAGCACTATCCCCACTTGGGTTTGAATGGGACCATGGAGAGCCATGGAAAGAAGCCGCACGGGTTTGCGTTTAGCGCCCATTCCCACTGCTGCTGTGTGACCCCTCCGAGCAGCTGCACAAACACAGCGATGGCACAGAGGCCTTGGAGGCTCAGGGCTCCCAGGGTTTCTAAGAAGCGTTTTGCTTCCCACGGCTATGGCTGCAGGGAGCTGAAAGGATGGAGAAAGGCACTTTCCGTCAAAGCTGGAAATCAGTCTAAGCTTTCACAGGTGGATCAGAACATCTGAGTCATCCTGCTCCTAAAGTTCACAATACAGTTTTTTCTGGGGCAAAATTCCATTTTATTTTGGAGCTGGTTTATTGCTGGGTCTGTGTGTGTTGGTTGGGAAGGACAAGGCACCTGCCCTGCTCCTCTCTTCAGAGACAGGGGAACGCTCAGAGCCCACTCCATGGACCTGAACCCATGCTCAGTGTAAGGGCCTTGCTCCACCCAGCTCCCATCCCACTCCACAAATCCTTCATCCCTCCTCCTGTGCACTGGGATTCTGTGTAAGGGCTTGCAACAGAAGAGTTGGCTCAGATTGAGAGGTGGAGAGGGTGAGGAGGGGAGGACACAGGGAAGAGATGTCAGAAGGGGGAGCTGAGAGACCACAGTGCAAGACCTGTGTTTATACTGTCCCCTGGAAGATTCTGTTTTGATGACCATGAAGACCCTGTCCATAGAAAGAAAAGAGAATGGTTTTTTCCAAGTAAATCAGCTGACTATCCACTACAGCACAGGAACCCCAGCTCCCACTGGCACAGCTCTGCTGGCCCTCAGCAAAGCACTTCCACCAGGAGACACTGAGACGTCCAGGAGCATCAGGAGTGTGGCTGTACTCACAACCCCAACCCTTCAATGTGCCTGCAGTCAGCAGTGGGGGCAGCAGGAAACCTCTGAGGTGTCTGCAGAAACTCAGACTCCTATTTCAAAGACCTTTTCTGATTAAAGGTGTTTCAGGGATGAGGCAAGTCTCACTTATCCAGGGCACAGGAGTGTCTTTGGCAACCTTAGGTATGAGGAAGGCTCAGTCCTTCCAACACTCATTTCCTCGGTGGGGAGGGACAGAGAGCGGCTGGTGGGTGTCCAAAGTGTGTGATGTCCCCCAGCAGAAATGAGGGAATAGTGGGATAGTTAGTCCATTACTTCTGTTTCCTTCTTCCTTTTCACTTAGCTTTTCCTGGAGGCTTCAGTTTTTCACACTGTGTGCTATGATTGTTTGGGGCTTCAATGTGCTCTGTGTAACGGTATCATTTCCAGAACAAGAGTCAGAGGTTGCCTTTGCTTTTCTTTCAAAGTATTTTAAGAAATGGCTTCCTCTCTCACAAAAACACTGGTCATTTTTCTTCCCTGATAACACTAACTGGGTTATTTCCAGACTCGTCCTTTCATAAAGTTTCATTCTGCTGTACATCTCCGAGAAACAGATGCTGGCAGTCTTGAAAAGATCTCCAATAATATTTATATTTTATATTAGTGAAGGAGCAGAAAAATATGCTTGTATGGCATGAGAGAAATAAACTACTTTTTGGTCTGTTAGTAACTAAGGAAGTTGTTAGGCAACTCCAGATGGGAACAAAACACTATTTATGTAATTTCAAATTGATAATTTTACATAATTTTTATTCCCGGGTCTTCAAAAAGATGGTCAGAGAGTTGTCCAGCACACTGAGATTAAATACTAATGAAATCCTTCCTTTGGGGAACTGCAGAAGTTGACGGAGCTTCCTGCAGAGAAGATAATCAGGATGTCCCAGACCACACTCACTAAACAGGTGCCAGTCAAGGGCAACATAATGGGCAAGTTGATCTTGGGATTTAGCAAATTGAGAACTGAAGGCTGGGAATGTTGTGGTATTCATTGGCTGAGGCTGTCTCTGGTCAAGAGGATTTTCAGACTCAATTTACAGTTGGTAGATTTTGATTCTGAAAGACCTTTGGCTTAGCACCAGTTAAAAGATCAGCACTGAGCTAAAAATGGCTTTGTCTGCCCAGCTGGGCTGAGAAAAGGTATCACCTGTCCTGGCAAAGCCAGGCTTGCCAGTGCTGACGAAGCAGATGACTAAAGAGCTGTCAGAAGGAGCCGTCTTTGGGAGGCATGTTTCTGATGAAGAGCTGCAGAACCACGACCATGGGATCACGGAATCCCAGAATGGGTTGAAAGGGGCTAAAAGACCATCGTGTTCCAACCCCCTGCCAATGGACACCTTCCACGAGAAAATGCCTCTCTGCTGATTCATCACTGTTGAAGCAGATGGAAAATCACATGCAACCAAGTCATGTGCAAAGCTCAGTAATTTAGGGAATAGCAAAGAAGAGAAGACAGGCCAGCCATTAAAAGTCTGCCATTTAACAGGCCTGTTCTAGTCCATCTCTTTATGCCTCTTCCTTGCCTTCATCTCTCCTAAACCAGTTAAGGACAAGCCAGGCTTATCTGCGGGGGGAATTTGACAACTCAGAAAATGAACCTGCATGAGCACCAAACACCAGCCCTGCCAAAAGGGCTGGAGGCAACAAAACCAGAAATGCCCAGCTAATTAATGTGTGCTGTCCTGGCCCTGCCTACATGGACAGCTCAGGTGCTGCCAGAATTTGTGGTCTTGAAAAGAAGCTGAAAATTCAGAGGGAACTGAAAGCAGAGACCAGGTGTGATTGGAGAGCTACAGAAAATGCCACACTGTGGGTGACTTACAGAGCTCAATCTGGTTTGCTGCTCAAAAAGGAAAAAAAATTAGAAATATAAAGAAGGCATCTTAAGAGGTGATTTGATCACAGTGAATAAGTGTCTCCCTGCAGAAAAAACGCAAGGTATTTGAGTGCTCTTGAACGCAGAGACAGAAGCGGTGCTGCGGATCTGAACCAGGGCAGCTTTGCATTGGAAATGAAACACAAGGTTTTTCTGCAATGAGCATGACTAATCCATGTAACATGGACTAGCCATCCTTCTGCTGTTTCCAGAGCAAAGCTGGGTGCTGTTCCAGCAAACAGCCTGTGTCCAGCAGCAGTGATCAGGCTCAAGAGCTCAGTGATGTGAAAACAGAGTAGTGACTCTGCAGTCCTATCATGGGTTCCAATGGGACTGCATCCTCCAGGTGAGCAGCAGTCACATATTAATCCATGAACCTGTGTGCAACAGTCCAGGAATGAGGAACTAGATGTAGATATTGCACCTACTCCAAAAACTCAAAACAAAGCCCAGCTCCTGCCTTTAGCCCCCTCCTCCCAGAAACATGGGGTGATTCCCAGGTTTACACTCCAATAACACAAACTCCAGGTTAACTCCTGCTGCTGGTGCCATCCCGGGGGGGACTCCACCAGCCGGGAGTGACTCAGCCTGAGTGGGAGAAGGCACTGAGCAAGTGGCACTGGGGGATGACTCACGGGGGGGTGTCTGCAGGGCCAAAGGCAGCAAAGGAATTCACCTCCCCTAGCGCTGGGTGATGTAACTCAGGCAAAACTTTACCTTTTCCATCCTTAATGAAAATAAAAGCAGCCGGGTCTGAAGTACCTGGACACTGAAGCCCTTCCTGGACAGAGCATTCTGAAATGCTGATTTAGCTCAATCCGGCTCCTGCAGCTGTGGATTTGGCTTCTCCCCAGGGTGTTTCCCGTCACTTTTCTGAAGTAGCATCTCCAATGAGGGAGAAATTCCTGCAGTATCTGCCCGGGCAGGCTGCCAGACAGCAGCAGCTTCCTGCTGTTCCGAGGAAAACCTCATTCTCCTACAGCATCCTTTCCCCGGCACCACCTCCCAGCCATGTCTCCTCATCCTGAGGACCCTTACCACGGTTTTAAAAAGCTGCATTCTGCTTCTGATGAAAGCCAGTTTGTCAGATATATGCTGGAAACAGCATAAAACTCCACAAAGGAGCTGATAGCCTCCTTCCAGAGTTCCGCGCATTTACATGAAGTCTTGCCGACTAATTAAAAACCCTTCATCCATCTCATAAACATCCTGGAATCACTTTTCTCGCTGACTGAATTATTTGAGAATCGTTCTCTCAGGATTCAAAATGATTGTTTTGTTGTTGCATTACTGCAAGTTCAGTGTGGTGAAACCCTCTGGCCTCCGAGAAACCTTCTTTGAATAATAAACAAACACAGAAATGTTGTTGCTCTGCACTCAGACAACTTCCTCCAGTGGAACCTGCACCTGGTCCTCGAAAACAGAGAGGCAGAGCCTTTAGGGAAACTTTTCCTGCATTTGTGCTGGTAGAGAGCGTGAAATAAAATGAGAGAACGGAGAAACTCAAAGCTTCCGTTGAATCTTAGAATGGTTTGATTTGGAAGGTACCCTAAAGATCATCCAGTTCCAGCCCCCTTCGAAGGGCAAGCACACCTTCCACTAGACCAGGGTGCTCAGAACCCCATCCAGCCTGGCCAACTTGACTAAGCAGACCCAGAAACCAGAAAGCACAACCAAGAGCCACATAAGGGACTGAGGGTGATGAACAGGGTAAGGAGGAGGCAGGAGATGCTTAATTAGGCATTGCCACCATGCAAGATAACTGTGGCATCACAACCCAGTGGGCCACCAGATTTGGAGACTTGCAGGGTGTATCTGCATAAATGGACATGGAAATCCTCTGCTAAACTGCTCCATCAGATTTCCAGGTGGGTCTCCTCTGCTTCTTCACTTGGACTTCAGCAATTTAGAAGGTGGCAGTTGGACGTAGTAGGATATTGACAACAGTCAGGGCTGGCTGAAGCCCCCAGAAAGATGTTTGGGGGTTGGGATTACAGCCACATCTGCTGCGGTGTGATGGTGTCTTTGGTATCATAAAACCTGCTCAGGCGATGTCCCCCTGAGGGCTCTTCAGTTGCAGAAGATCCATCCATGGGGAAAGAAACTTCTGTAGTTATGGCTTCAGCTGCATCTGTACTTATAGGTAAACTTCTTGCTAGTCCAGTCTTTTCAAATCTGTTTCAAATTCCTCCCCTTTTTTGTGATGATTTTGGTAAGGATTGGCCCACCAGCACACAGAGCGAGGCTTTCAATTCAGGCAAAGATCCACACCCACAGCAAGAATTGGGCTTAAACTTAGAATCACGGAATATCCTGGGTGGAAAGGGGTCCCCAAGGATCACCCAGTCCCACCCTGACCCTGCCCAGACACCCCAACAGCCCCACCCTGGGCATCCCTGGCAGCGCTGTCCAAGCGCTCCTGGAGCTCTGGTAGCCTCGGGGCCTGGCCCATTCCCTGGGGAGCCTGGGCAGTGCCCAGCACCGGCTGGGGGGAGAACCTTTTCCTGATATCCAGTCTAAACCTCCTTGGCCCAACTTCAGGCCATTTCCTTGGGTCCTGTCCCTGTCCCAGGGAGCAGAGATCAGAGCTGCCCCTGGACAGGAGCTGCAGGCCCCGCTGAGCTCTGCCCTCAGCCTCCTCTACTCCAGCTGGACAGGCCGAGTGCCCTCAGCTGCTCCTCGTTTGGCCCCTCCAGACCCTTCGTTTTTCATGTCCCTCTTTTGGATACTCTCTAATAACTTTATCTTTTTTATATTGTTGTGCCCAAAACTGCCCCCAGCGCTCAAGGTGGGGCCACCGCAGCCCAGGGCAGAGCAGGACAGTTCCCTCTCTGGCCTGGCCTGATGCCTCCCAGGACACGGATTTCCCTCCTGGCTCCAGGGCTGACTCAATGACCTTGCCATTGACCAGGAGGGCCAGGTCCCTTTTCCAAAGCTGCTCTCCAGCCTGTCATTCCCCAGGCTGTACAGGGCAGCCCTGGATGTACCACACACTTCAGCAAGCAAAGCACTTCCCACCCTCTCAGCTTTTTGTGCCATGAATGGCATACCCAGAGTTCACATTTCCCGGATTAGGCAAGTCAATGCCAGTGGCAAGGAATGATGCTTCCAAATGACTTTAATGACGTGGAGAAATGATTGAACAAGGCATGTCACATGAGCACTTTCACTTTGCCTGTCTCACATTCATTCTGGAGTTGCTAAGCATGGTACATCAAATGCAATTTAATTTCAATTACAATCTCTCTGATAAAGCTTATGGCTTCTTCCCCCACCCCCCTTGAAGCACCCTCACACAGTGCTGCTCTCACACACAGAGAGCACATGGCATGTGCAGAAAACAGAAAATCCAATATATTTATATATTTCTGGGGCAAACTTAGGAATTGTGCTGGATCATCCCCCTCCATGCACCTGTAGCATATTGAGTAAGTAGGAACATTATTAAATGAATACTGCTTATAATATTAGGACTGAATAGATTACCATGGGAAGGAGTCACAGTTCTGACTTAGTCGTGACACTTTGGAGGAATCAGAAGGCGGAACATTCCTTTATTTGACTGGCACTCAGTTTGGAAACCCGCATAAAATTGTGTTGATTCCACTGAGGCTGTAGAAGCATTGCAAAGTCTCTGTCTAGAACATATGAAATGGGTACTTATCTGTTCTACAAGAGGCATCTACAAGGCTTTGGATGTTCAATGTCAGCTGGGAGAGTCAAGGAAAGAAAGAAGTGTTGGCATCTGCGCAGATCCATGTCAGATGACCAGGGAGCTGAGAGCAGGAGGAGGGTACAGGATGAGCAAGGGCAGGTAAAGGGGAGAACTGAGGGGGACAACAATTTGGCTATCTCTGCCATCCAGTCGACCCTTGCACCCTTTCAGAGGTGACAGGGGAGAGCACTGGAAAGGAAGCGTGTGGGAGCTGCCTGGACACGCAGGTTTGGGCATCAGGAGTTGCTTGGCTGAAAACTCAGCAGTCAGCGGCCAGGGCAAGAGCGATGGCACTTGTGAGCACCTTCCTGGGACCGCCTCCTGCCCTCCGGCAGGGAGAGCTCTTGTCGAGTCACTCAGCGGCAGAAATACCCTTTCTAATGCAGCGGAGGTCCCGCAGGCAGCTCCCTGCGGAGCAGAGCAGTTGCCACAGCTGGTCCCAGCTTCACGGCTCTGCTCTGTTCTGGACCTGGCGCTCTGCTCTGCCTGTTCCTCCGGCAGCGCTCACATTCTCATCTGAGCCTTTGGATTTGCTCTTTGCCTCTGGCAATTCCCTCTGCAGCGGGGCTGTGCCGGCAGCCTGGCTGAGGCAATCGGGTCTCCACTCTCTTTGCCAGGGAAAAGTCCCTCCATCGCGGCCCACCCGGGGGGACAGCCCTGTGAGTGGGAGCTCGGCCCCATCACCATCAGGGCAGTGTTTGGCATCCAGTGGTGTGGGCTGGTTTGCAGTGAGACACCCAACAGCCGCCGCGTGCAGCCCTTGGAAAAGTCAGCTGTGGATTTTGATGGAGCATGAGGCACCTGCCCCATCCTCACCTGCTCTGCAATGCAGGGCTGTAGGAGGGGACACACACAGCTCTGTCCATCTCTGCTTTGAGGGGGTCGCTCAGACTTTGCATTTCAGATACTCTGTGTCCTGAGCAGAATTGCCTTCAGCCACTGAACTAAAGTCATTGACCCTGAACTTGAGGAAGAACTTTGCTGTGTGGGGGATCACAGGCTGGAACAAGTCACCCAGGGAGGGTGTGGAGTCTCCCTCACCAGAGACGTTCCAGAACCCTCTGTGACAATCCTGTACCACATGCTCTGGGATGAATTTTCTTGAGCTGGACCAGATGACCCCCTGTGGTCTCTTCCAACCTGATTCATTCTGGGATTCCTTGGGCCCTCTGATGCACTCCCCATGTCTTCATTTCATCCAAATCCAGCCAGTCCAGGTGGATGAAGGATGCCCCCTCCTTGGTCTGTTGGTCCCAATGACCTGCTGGTTGCATCTTCCCTGCGAACACCCCACGGTCCTGCAGACCCTCACAATCAGAAAACCTCTGCAAATCACCATGGAACAAAAGCTGCTGTTTCCCAGTTCACGTGGGAGAGCCTCTTTTCCTTTTTACCAGAGTCCTGCTGGTACCAACTCCAGAATCCTCCAGGGAAAAGCTGTTACTGAAACAGCAGAAATGGAGAAGCAATTTCCTACATGCTGAGATATGCACACAGAGATAATTACTTCTGTAGGACCACCTTTTTTTCTGGTAGGATCTGACTGAGATTTATTGGCCTCCAGGTAATACTGAAGAGTCTAGTGATGTGCTGTAGCTCCCCAGCATCCCCCATGCCAGGGTTTGATCCCTGGCTGGTTTTCTTCATCTCCAATGCTCATGAAGCATCAAAGCTGGAAACCCAACACTTCCCCCCACTCCCTGTATCAGAGCCAAGGATAATCCAAAGTATCTGTTGACAGAGCAAGGCTATCTCCTGCTATGGACCAGTGCCAGTGCATCTGGCTGGCTTTTTGCCCCCTCTCTGAGGTGTCCTGGTGTCACAGCTGAGCACAGGAACCTCCCTCCAGCTTTCACTCATTCACGCTCTCTCTGTGCCGCTGCTTTTGATTGGGGACTGAGCACATTGCAGCAGGTACCTTGTCACAACATATTAGCAGAGTATCTCCGGATAATTCTCTCCCATCAGCTCAACTAGGTCTCATTTTTCAGGACAGTTTTAGGAAATTTTTATATGTGTTATCCAGCAAATAACTCTGACTTTCACTGCAGAGTTTTCTCACAGCCCATCTAGTCCTTCACTCTCTGCTTTTGGTCTATTCCTTGAGCTGATTTTTTTCCCCTGTATCTAATAACTTCCTTCCCTTCTCTATCTTCAGCTCACTGAGGGTTTGATTTATCTGATCTAACACAGATGTCTTGTTTGGGGTGGGAAGAAGAAGCTTAAGATGACCAGTTCCAGTGAGGAGACAATCCACAGTGAAAAATTACAACCTTTCCCCACCAAGCAATATAAAAGTTAAAACGAAATTAACTGAAAAGGTGAAATACGTAGCTTCACTTTACAAAATATATGTGCCTTTAGAAACCTCTCCCACGCTCAGTACCAGGATGCCTTTAGGCCTTTTCCACCTTGAACCCATTCCATTTCCCACTGAATGGTGTTTTCCAGCCCCCAAATCATTTTGTGTTAAATATTCCCAGTTCCAGGCTGGTTAAACGGCAGCAGATATCCATAGATCAGTCTGTCTCATCCCTACAGCCTGGTGATTACATGGAAGATGGATGGGCTGGGCAATATCTACAGAGCAGCCATTAGGCTGGCTGGGGCTGCTCCAGGTCCTTTGGCTGTAATCACGAGGTTAATCACACAAACTCCTTTCCCCACGATTACTTTGGTGGCTTAGGCTCCCCTCTCACCTTCACCACGGCAGCACAAGTACAGCAGAGACTTTCCTGGGCCAGAGACCTCCCCTGGGGGAGATCCACGCTCTGGGCTTGTCCTGCTATTAGGAAACGATGATTACAGCTTTCAGACATGGATTTAGGGATGGAAACTGGTTGAGCCATTGCTCAGAATCCCACAGGCAAACCCTGGCCTGCATCAGAAGGGTTTCCCTTCCTGAGCCCTGATGGGAGCTGCAGCCCTAGAAAGCTCATGGCAGAGTAAAACTAAGGCACAGTCAAGTGCTTACGGAGATTACAAAGACCAGAGCAGCACCCGGACCTGATGGGACCACAGGGAAGAAGGGCTGATCACAATCAAGATGCACAGGAACCTTTCTCCCACCACTGAAGCCAGGTTCTCCTGGTCCCTGGCTAACAGGGTGTCATGGTTTAACCTCTGAGCATAGGGGTTGGACAAGACGACCTTTGAAGTTCTCTTCCAACCCAAAACCATTCTGTGATTGTGTGATTAGACTGCAGAGCCCTGGAAATAACTCTGGAATTTGTCCTCTCCCCCGTGTGAGGAGGGATGGAGCTGCTTCAGAGGAGCAGCTCGCTGACCTACATCCCTTCACCAGAGAGCGGGATGTTCTCTGGCACTGCTGCCCCGGAGCACACACGGAATTTGGCTGGGGAGGCAGTTCAGTGCCCTGGGAAGGGCCGGGACGCAGCAGGATCCAGCGCTGGCTCAGCATGTTGGTAGCATGACATAAATCATTGCTTCTCCTGCCCGTGCTGCTCTGCGTGCAGGGAGCGCAGGACACACATTCCCCTAGTTGCACCACCGGATGATAAATGTCCAGTCCGTGCCTGGAGGCAGTGACAGATTGGAGACTCATTTTGTCCTGACCTCCTTGCACATGGAGGAGCTGAGGATTCAGCCCTGGTGGAAGCCATTCTGACATAATTCATCCAAGGACGAGGACACAGCCCTCCTCTTTCAAGAAATTTTACTTTGCTAAGGCGTATTTTAGATCCTTTACTCGGCACCTAAGGACACCAGGACCTCAGAGCATTGCTCAGAGGCTGGACCAGGCTCCCATTTAAACCCCAGCAGCCCAGAGTGGCTTTTATGCTCCTCCTTGCATCCTCCTGGTCCGGAGGAGCAAAATGAATTTCTGAAGGACACCCTGACCTGACCTTGTCCACGGGAGGAAAAGAGACCTCAGGGCAAAGCCACAGTTCACTCAATCCTGAACCTGTAAAAGGTGATGAGCAGGTGATGTTATCAGAGCTGGCGCTGTCTGGGCTATTAGCTGTCAGAAAGATAAACCAGCAGTAGTAACCCCAGGAATGGAGGAGAAACAAAAATGATGTTCCTGGAGACCATGGTGAGTGTCCCAAGAAGCCACTGCACCCCCAGTCTGAGCTGCCTCCCCGCCCGCTCCCCTGCCTGGGCCACACAGCTAATTTTAGGTTAAAGGCCTGTTATCAGCTGACGAGCCTCTGGGATGCTCCAGGCACTCTGTAAGAACTGAGTTGCTCCTCGTGGTTTCCCGGAGGGAAATATTTGGGAGGTTTTGAGGGCGGCAGAAGTGACAGCTTCCTGCGAAGCAGCCGTAGCTCCTGCGATCTGCCTTTGGAAGTGCCAAGGAAAATATCTCCTGGACCAGAACTTCTCAAAGGGCATTTCTGTGCCTCACCCAACCTGTTTTGGCACCTTCAGCTTCAGGGGAGCCTCTCACCTGATGCTGAATGAGTCGCTCCCACTGGCTAGAAGGCCCCAGTTGTTAAACAGCCTAAATTTCCATGTGGTTTATTANTTTTTTTTTTCCCCCCATTTTTTTTCCATTAAAACGACGCCACCTAGAGGAGACTATTTATTAAATAAAAAAAAAAAAAAAAAAAAAAAAATCCACTTTGGGGTCTTTACCATTCTAAATTTGGTGTCTTTGAGTCACTTTGGGCTTTTATTCCCTGGCTTTCCTGTGTGAATGGACAGTGACTACTCCTGCAGGAGCTGGAACGTGAACACAGCCCAGTATTTTGGGACTCAGAGTAAACACAAGCAGCACAAACACCTCCATTCCTAGAAAGCAAATAGAGCCAGTTCCTTCCCATGTGGGGGGAATTCATGGACACAGTGACACCTCTCATAGCAGCAGCAAAGCTTCCAAAGGCAGCAGCTCACTCAGCCTTAGATGGACAAATTCTGCTCAGTGCCTTTGCTGAGCACGCCCTCCGGCCAGAGGCAGCTCTGGGCAGACCAGAGCACTGATGTCCCAAGCTGGAGCCAAACCTTGTCAAATTAGTTAATTTAGATGCTTATTCTCGAGTTAATGGGAATGTGGAGGCTTTAGCTGTGTTGAGTCATCCTGTGCAGCAACAAAATCAAAGTAGGAAAAGACCCACGAGGCCATGTCCCTGCTCAAAGGGGACGTAGTTGTGCCTGTAAAAGCTGGGCTGACAGGCTGAGCCTGGCAGAACTGAGTGTGGCTTTCATCTGCTCACAGGTAAAAGTGCTGCCAATGCACCTTCCTCTGGCACAGGAACAGAGGTGACTCCAGCTGCTTCCTGTTCCCTTCCTGTACTGAAGATGTAACCCTGCCGTTTTCCACGTGGCTGCTTTCTGGGCTCTTTCTCTAGATAATAAGCAAAACACAAGCAGCAAGATTGATTGTGGGATCGAATTAGATGCTGAGGCTGAAGCTGCACATCCCAGCCCTGCTCCAGGGTCCCAAAACCCTGGAGCCTGTCAGCTGTGCAGCAGGCAGGAAAAACCAGGGGAGAAGGATGGGAGAGCAAAATGAGCTGCAGCAGACATCTGTCAGTGTGAGGGCTCTGCTGTCGCATGAAATTGCAGTGCTGGGAGGTTCAGGGATGGTGTTCCATCTCGAGTTCAGCACAGCAGATGCCAAGTGACTGGGATATGGTGAGGACTGTCCTTGCCCAGTGCACACCCCAACCATGGCAGGGACCGGTGACCTCACAAGGTCTGGAGCTGGCCCTGGGTAACTGGGAAATCAGGCCTTCCTGCAGCCCTGCATCAGCACGCATGGAGTCTGACCAGGCTGCTTTTTCCCTAGGGAAAATCATTCCTGCCAGCAGGAATTCCCTGGTAGCCTGAGGCCTGGACTGGGGAGACACCTCTGGCTTCCCATCCCAGAGAGCTTGGGACCCGCACAGGGGAATTGGAGGATCAGGCAGCCAGGAGGAGAGATTGGCAAGAGGGAGGTGCTGCTGTTCAGGGAGACGGGAAAGGAAGAAAAGGAGGATTTCTCCTCTCCTCTCCTCTCCTCTCCTCTCCTCTCCTCTTT
>VZTD01003576.1:96363-240418 GCA_013397725.1 Rhagologus leucostigma | reverse complement strand
CAAACCCGCCCCGCACAGCCCCGCCGTGAAAGAGACCGGCATCCACCTGCCTCACATCCTCCTCCCTCTCTCAGGGGCATCTCCCTCACAAGGCAGGGCTGAAACACCTTCCACCCCATCCCTGTGGGCGAGAAAAGGGTCTCTGCTCTCCCTTCTGTTCACCATCCATTTTGCAAAGCGGCTGCAAAGGCTGGCGCAGGAAGCCTCGCCTTGTCCCAGTTCCTCTGCCAGAGCCCTGGAGTGAAATCCCCAAATGCCTAACACCCACTCACCCCCTTATCCCCGGCAAACTGCAGCCCCAAACCCTTTGCGAACACAAGGGAAGCCCCCAGGCTCCGCAGGAGAGACCCCACAGCCGCTGCACGATGGGAGTGCGAGGGGTGGAGAGGAGAAACCCTGCTCCGAGGAGAGCCGGGAGGGCGGTCCCTGGGCCGGTGGGAAGTTTCTGCTACTGATGCTGAGGGAGAGAAGGAGAAATAAGAGTTGGAAGGCACCAGGGAGGTGGAGGAAGGAAAAGGGGAGGAGGAAGAGGAGGAGGGAGGGAAGAGGGAGTGGGAGTCTGGTGAGGAGGGATGTAGCCCGTCGCCAGGCGAGCTGGAAGGTGGGCAGCCGGAGGACCGGCTCCAGGGAGGTTATAAAAGGCAGGACCGGGACGCAGAAGGACGCGCAGCCCCGCGGGGACCCGCCGCGCTGCTCTGCTGGAAGCCCAGAGGATTTTCTCCCCGACGGCAGAAGCAGCCCAGCAGGAGCTGGGACGCTGCCAGCCATGCCCCGGGGAGCTGGGCGCAGGGGCAGCTGAGGATGGTGCCCAGCCTACGTCCTGCCCTCTTCCTCCTCCTGCAGGTAAGATGCTTTGTCTTCTTCTCCCTCAAGGGCCCTTCTGCCCCCTCCCCATCATCCTGCGCCCTGCACCGCCCGCCTTCTCCGCAGTGACTTTTCCATTTCTTGGAAGGGAAAAGTAAAAAGAGAAACCGCAACACAAAGGGCCCTCGGGAGAATTCCTCCAGTCGAGGCGCTGGGCTTGGCAAGAGCTCGTGATGCTCAAAAACTATCGGGGAGGAGGGCTGAAGTGAGTGAAAGGATCAGTAAACCAGGGGAGAGTTGCAGTCAGGTCCTCCTGAGCTCAGCCCAGAGCTCCCAGCAACTCCCAGCCTTGCACCCCCCAGTGAAACCAGCTGCCACCAGTTTCACAGGCTGCTGGGAGGGGGTGGCCACTCCGGGGGTGTGATGGATGTGGACAGCACAAATGCAGAGCCCAGTTGTACCTCCATATTAATTTTCTAAGGAAGCCTCTCCTTTTCCCATATGCACCTGCAAAGCACAAGACTTTTCCTCTCTCATTTGCTCTCTGTGAAACTGTAGCCACTGCTAATTTTGCAGCTCTGCACAACATGCAAATGCTTTGTCAGAAGCAGTATTCCTCCTCCTTGAGGGCTCATCAAGAAGGGAACAGTTCATAGCCCAAAGCGTGTTTAAATCCCAAACCCTGGACAAACGAGACGAAGAGGTTTCCAGTGAAATCTTGAATTTTATCTGAACAAGCCTATAGTGGCAGTTAAACAAAATGATCGGGTTTTTGATAAAATGTCTTTGTCAAGGAGTGGTAAAAGAGCAAATCTGCCTGGCTGGCTGCAGAATGGTGTCTCAGTAGCCCAGCTGGGACAGCAGAGTTAAAACAGCCCTCCCCGTTGGCACAGCTCTGGCTCGTACCCCGCGGGCTATGCAGCCCACTGTTCGCCCCACCGTGCACCTCACTGTGCACATCAGCTGCACCTCTGGGCTAGGAAAGTTCTCACCTAAGTGATGAGAAGAGCTGATGTGCACCAGGAGACCTCCCTGCCAAGTTGGTGTTGCCTCTAAAAGCTCTCTTCTGAGCAGCTGCTCTCTCTTATCGCTGCAGCCCCCTGAGCCTGATTGAGAGGATTTATAGGAGCTCTTTTGCTGTTATGTTCCCTGGTTCAGGTTTTGTTTGGCTCTGCTGTAAGAAATAAAGGTGAGACAGGGCGGTATCTCTTCCCCCAGCCCAAGTCCTTCTTGGCCAGTCTGTGGCAACAGCACAGAGCCAGTGCAGTAAGGTCGGGTTCTGGTGGGGACAGCCATGTGAGTGTGACAGCTCCTGATAACCTCTGTGAGCAAAAAGTGGTCCAAAAGAAGCCCAAAGGTGCTGAGAAATAGCTCCCATCCTCTGTCAAAGTTCCTTAGGCTCAGGGATTCCCTTGCCATCCCCAGGTGTTCCCCAAGGATGTTCTCCTTGTGAAACTGGAGCAACAATTCCTCAAAAATCGTCCAGAGTTTGAGACAAATCCACCCCTGTGCTGGGGCTGGGACTAGGAGGGGGTTAAAAAAATCAGTCCAGGCAAAGAGAAGCCTCTTCCAGCTGGCTCCAAAAGGAAACAGCCAATCTACAACACTCCCCACCTTTGCAGTCAAGCTGTCTATTTTTCCTTATAAATACATGCATTCAAAAGTCAGACCCTTTCCCAGAACAATCCTAACCCTCTCCTGGGGACAGTATGGGCTAAAGGACCATGAAACTCCAGCTGTGGCTGCATGCCTGCAGCCAGGTGTACCTGCAGCAGCATCCAGCCTATGAGTGCAGAGACCTGCAGCAGCCCAGCTCCAGCACAGAGCTCAGCAGGGACAAACCTCCGCTGCAGATACTGGGTTGGCACAGTTCAGGTGTTCCCCGTGCACCTGGCCAGCGCCTCCACTTTAGCATCGGTTTGCCCATGTTGCTTTACTGGATAGACATCCCTCGGGAGGTCGGACAGACAGACTAGGAGACAGGCAGCCAAACTTGCTGCCAAGTGCTCCCTGGCGCCCTGTAAGTCATTTAAACAAAGAAAGTGATTAAAATAAACCAGTTCACCTGCAGCTCTGTCAGGAGCCGATGACATTTCTGGGGTCGATAATACTGCAAAAGCATTTTATGAAAAATCAGAGACTGATGCTGGGGGTGGGATAATTTCCCCTCTCACTTGACCACCTCCAGCAGCAATAAGCCCAAAAACCAGCCCCTGCCCCTTCCATGCTCCAATCCTTGCATAAGATGCAGAGCTGCAGTCGCAGGACATGCTGACCCTGGGGATCTCTTCCAGTCCTCACTTTCCTTAAAAGCTGGAGTTGATTCAGTGTGTATGAGATCATCCCTGTGGTTTCACATCTCTAGTGAAAAAGTGAATGGAAAAGGCACAGCCTGTTCCCAGAATAGCTGCTCCATCACCATAGGATGAATATATAGGAATACAATGAGAATATCCTGCACCACCAGCTCAACCCTGCTCTGAAATCCAGCCCTGCTCACCCAAAATCCTTCACAGGGCTGGCCCAGAAGTTTGTTGCGAGCGACAAGCTCAAGCTGTGATTGAGTCTGCAGCATTTGGAGAGGCATCCATGGCTTTGTCTGTGAGAACAATTTTTGCACCCAAAAGAAAGCACAAATCAACCCCCAATCATGAGGTTCCCTCACCAAGTAGAGCCCAGGAGCCGTTGTCGGATACCTCAGAGCTGTCGCTCAGGAGAGGGTGGCTCTTCCTGAAGATGGAATAACATACCCAGGGCCCATCTGTTGTTTTTCCTTTTTTCCCTGACTCTGTTCTGAGCTGGTAGAAGAGACCCTCCTTCTCTGCAGGGTGTCCTGCTTCATCCCCAGTCATCCACTCAGGAGCAGTCGCCTCCATTCTGATGGCCAAGGGCAAAAGGGGTTGGCATTTTGCAGATCACAGTCCCTCTTCCACCCTGAACTCTGCACTATCCACCCTGGAAAGGCAGTGGCAGATGCAGCTTTGGTGTGGCCAAGCTTTCCTGAGCTGGGAATGTGGATAAACTGGAAAAAAATTATGGGGAAATTAAATTGTGGATGTTCATCCCAGGGGGCAACCCTAAAAAGGTGATGGGTGAAGGAGGGGGTTTGGAGCAGTCAAGATGTGGGTTTTGGGACAGAGCTGGAGGGAAAAATGTCCAATCCCAAACTGAAAATACCTGTCAATGCACAGGAGTTCCACAGGTACAATCTGCAGGAGAGTTTAATACAATTGCCTTAGAAAAACAACCTTCCCCCAGGCCTGCATCCATCACTCCAATCTTCCTCCGCAGCCTTCGCCTGGCAAAGATCCCATAAGAGCTGCGTGGATTGTGTCCCCTTCCCCAGCTTGTTTGTGCCTTTAGCTTCCAGTACCCAAATGCCATTAGTAATTTTTTCACTAGTCCCCAAAAAGCCGTGTCTCTCTTGACAGATAAATGAAGTCAGAATTATTTATGGCAAGTGAGGGAGACCAGAGCTTAATCCAGGAAAAACCTTTAATTGCTCATAAATCAGGTTTTACAGGGCATTCATTTAGCCCTGATTGATATTCTTCTGTTAGGATCTGCATCCAGCACGCTCACAGAGAGCCTCCAAACAGAATAAACACTCTCACCAAAGCTCCTGTCTACACACCACAGGGACTGGCCCTCTAATATGGATAAATTAATAAACTTGCAGATTTTAATGCCAGATGGAGATGTTCTCACTGCTTGCTCTCCCCCTGAGTAACATCAGCCATGGAAAATCCCCCCACGGCTCTTGCTTTGAGCCTTGTTCCGTTGCCTGAGCTTTGCCTTGATGCCTTAATGGTGGCAGGGCTTGGGATAGGGCTTTGGAAAAGCAACAGGGGCTTGGTAGGGCAGTGGAGGGGCTTGGAGGAACCCTGAGATCACGGGCGGCAAAGCAGGTTACTGCCAGGTCTAAGACAGGGGTGTAGAGAGGGTCCTTCATGGACCAGATGCTGCCTGGAGGTTTCATTTGTGGGTTGAATTGAGGATGAAACTGTTCCAAGTAAAAGCCCTCGAGGTGGAGCAGGTTAAGAAGCTCCCCAGTTGCAGGAAACAGTGCCTGGAAGTCAGAGGACACAAAGGCAAAGAGATGCCCCGCAGTGAAGGCCGGGGACACGGCGGGTGGGAGGCACATCCAAGCACATTTGAGGGGCAGCTCTTCCGGTCAGGCTTTTGCAGGCCGCCTCCAGCCTCCAGCTGCGGTCCTGGCAGGACGTGCTGCTCCCTTCCCACGCCACCGATGCTGCTCTGCCATCCGAGGTTGGCATCCAGCTCTTTTAATACTCACTGTATTTAACACCCAAAGTCTGGCACCTTTTGCTGCAGGCTCAGAGCCAAGAACAGGCTCCATCCCAGCCCGGGTAACCTCAGCAAAGGTCCAGGGCAGCAGCTGCTCAGCCCTTCCATGTGTTCCAGGAGGTCTTTCCTCGTCCACACCAAGTGTTGTAGTGAGCAGCAAGCCCAGCCAAGCCAGGGAGCAGAACTGATGGGTCAGAGAGGTCGCTACAGCAAGGACGACTCCAGGGTGGGCAGTGTTGTCCCTCTTCCCAGGAAGGTCACGATGGCCATCACTGTCCACTGCTCCCGCTGCCCTCCCCAGCTCTGTGCAAAGCCCCTGTCTCCGATGGCTTTAATCCCAGGCTTCAATCTCACTAATCGCTCCGCTGTCCAATTACAGTCCCTCGCCACCGGACCTCCAAGACTGCTAACTAGGCTACGAGCCATCGATCTCCTGCCCAGAGCTGTCAGCCCTTCCTGCCGTGCAGATCCCCTCGTTTGAGACAATAAGATAGCAGGGCGGGGGGGACAGGCCTGTCTCTGTGTAGCACGGTGCAGGGGTGATGTTGCAGTTGGATGTGAATGTATTAATTAGTATCCATGGATTGCTTTGTAGAGCGAAAGCACCGCAAGGGGACCTTAATTCCTAATTGTTATTAATTGAATTTTTGTGCCAGGTCAGTGGCAGGTCACAAAGACTGATGCCACGTGTGTGTGATTCTGCTGCTCACCCCCACAGCAGCAGCCAGACCCCCAGTGCTGATGAGCTGATACTGTCCCAGTCACTGTGCTGCATCTCCTGGCCCAGGGCACCTCCCTGTCCCCTCACAGGCACAGGGACAGCTCTGAAAAACCTCAGTGGTTTTCTTGGAGCCCTGGTGGCACCAGGACATGGTTGGTGTGTCCAGATCACAGAGATCTGCCCCACACAGTGCCCCACGACCTGAGTGACCTGAGGCAGGTGGTCCTTAATGCCTCAGTTTCCCTTCTGGGACAGCCCTGGCAGGGTGGGTGGTGGGACACCGACCACAGCAGATGTTTGCTGTGTGTGGGATGCAGGAAACACGGGAGCAGCGTCAGGTTTTGGTGTTTGAGCTGTGCAGTGAGGACTGGGGGGGCTGGTCCTGCTGCAGAAAATGTGGGGATGAAAGCAAGGAGCCAGTGCTCCGTGAGGTCCGAGGTTAAACCAGAACCATCCCTGTATATAAAACAGGGCCTGGAAGGGAGCTGGGTGGATGCTGAGGCAACAGCAGGGGAGACTTTGGTGGCTCCTGATGGAGAAGAAGCTGCTGCCAGCGCGGGCCCTCATGGGGCCTATGCAGCTCCCAGCAGAACCACCATCCATCCCTGGGGGAGCAGCTCCCCGGGCCGACTGGGAGCACTGTGTGAAGCGGCTGCTTCCAGAGGAGCAGATTGCCTTCCTTCCCGGGCAGCTGAGTGCTCAGCTGAGGCTCTCCAGGATTTTGGCAGGCTGAGAGAGGCCACAGAGGTGTTCCTGCCTGCAGAGCGGGATCTGCCGTGGCCTGCTTGAAGGCAAGGCCAGGAGGGCGGAGGGACACAGCCCCTCTCTGGCCCAAGCGCGACCCACTGCCGTGTCGGGGCTCTTAAGGCGAGCTTGGCTCCAGCCCGGCCATGCTGGGCCCTGCTGGGCACCATGTGGCATCTTACGGCAGCGATGGTCTGGCACAAGAAGCTCTTCAAGGACGGAGCGTTGACCTGTTCTCTCTGCAAAGCGTGGGGAGGGGTTGCAGTAACCCACAAAGAGCAAAGCAGATGAGACAGTGACCAGCAAGTGCCAGAGCAGACTGGGGCAAAGCCCCCTGCAGCTGCCACCTCCCCCTGCTTATTCTCCTCCAAAGGCTGACAGGAGCGGGACAAAACCTCTGCCTCTGTCAAGAGCTTTGGCCACACTGCAGTGAGACAAGACTCAGAGCCTGGTAAAAAAGCTCTTAGTATTAGTTCTGTTCTGGGGGTCCTTTTTTTCCTTCCTTTCTTCCTCTTGTAGCTGTTTCAGCTCATTTACAAAGCCTGCAAAGAGCCAGTGACTGCTCCATCCACACTGCTCTCTGACTGTGGCTTGGTCCATGTGCTGTTCAGCGCCAAGACCTCTCCCTGAGCCTGGAAGGAGAATGGGCACTGCCAGGATGGAGCAGGCTGGGATTAGGAGAAACACATCCCATTAACACTTGAAAGGCTGTTCAGGTAGATGAATCATCCCAGCCCCTTTTGGGCAGAACCCTTCTGTCCCAGCTGCCCATGCCAAGAGCCACCAGGTCCGGCGGGCACCAGCTGTGGGCATCAACACAGAGGGGAGCAGACCCCCTACACCTTGATTCCTCCCTGTCTGGAGTTTGGGTGGTCTCAGCTTTCTGAGAGGAGACTCAGGAGGTGCTGGGGTCATGCAGGACCAGGAGCTCCGAGCAGCGCCCACGTCGGGGCAAGGTTGAGCTGCTAGATCCCCTGTGCCATCTGGAGCAATCACAACAAGAGAGCTGTTCTCAGCTCCTTTTATACGTCTGCCTGACAAGCTTCCCAAGGCAGTAAACAGTTGTTTGGAAAAGAGCAAGTGGGTGCTGAGCTTGTCTCCGTGTCTGAATAAATCCTGCTAATGCCTTGGTAAGGTGTGGGGATGGCTGGGTGTGCCAGCAAGACCAGACTGTTTCTACAGCTCAAGGGCAAGAGGAGGAACTGCTCAGAGCAGTTTGGGAGGTAAATGGCACTCAGGAAGGGGGGTCAGGCCCTAGGAATCAGCCTGGCTGATGGAGAAAGCAGAGGTTGTTGTCCTCGAGGAGCTGAGAGCTTGCCTGCAAGCAGGGGAGGTGCAGCTGTTCCTGCCGTCAGGCTCAGGGACGTTTCCCAAGGGATCTGTATGTGATGTATTTTGGGGCGCAGCTCTGCCATTTAATCAGTGACTTGTGTCCAGGGGGTTTGGTCAGTTGTCGAAGGTGAAAGAAGTGGAGTTGAGCCTTATCCACCGTTAGTGCTGGTGCCCGGAGCAGAGGGCATGAGCCTGTGTCACCCTTCTCTAAACTGGAGGAGAGAGTGGGCAGCTGCTTGTGCAGAAATCTGTGTTCTGCAAAATACAGGTCCCCTCCTTTCCTCACCTGGCACCCTGGTGAGCCCTGGGACCAACAGCACCATCCCTCTGCCATCCTTGCAGTGCCTTCATCCTGGCAATTGCCTTTCTCACCTTTAGTTTCCCTGAACTCCTGCAAAGGCACGATAATTCAATAATCATTTTTCCAAAATAGCTCCTCGTGCAGAGTTTTAGCAGAGCTGGATAGATCCTGGTGAGTGCTTTCCAACTCAGTGGGAATGTTGGTGTTTGCTGACAATTCTCCTGAAAAAAAGGCTTTAGCCGGATCCGGTTGTCTGTGGATCAGATCTCCTTAAGGACGTGTATGAACATCTTCCCACTGACAGCTTACAAGGCTGTGATTTCAATAAGGGATTGAAAATCCGAGCGTGGTGTCAGGCTCATCATTTCCCCTGTCTGCTCTCAGGATTCAAAGATGCTAAACCCAAAAGTGTTGATTAAAATGCTAAATAGCAGAGGTTCCACAATTCAGCAAGGGCTGCAGGAGGGTTTGCCGAGGGGGGTGTTCGAGGTGGGAGAGGATCAGTGGGTGAGCAGTCCCTCAGCCTCAGGCTTGGATAAGCACAGTTTCCCTGGGAAACCATCCTGAAAATGGGTATGTGTCCATTGTGCAGCTTTGGGGGTAAGACCCACCAAGACATGGGCAAGCTCAGCTTGACCCAAGGAGGCATTTTGGGATGGGTGCAGTATTCACGCAAGGGCATGACGCTGCACACAAGATGGAGAAGTGCAAAGCGTTTATTGCTCAGGAAAATATTCCCTAAATACCAGCACCCAACAGGATATCGCATCATATAAACCGGAAAGATGCTCACCTCAGTGTCCCCCAATCACCTGGGATAGTGCACAGACATTGCCTATTATGGGAACAAGTATACAATACCCTATAAGGTCATGAACTACAGTTATCACATCTCATAGGTCCAGCACTGTCCAGAAACCCACAATCCTCTCTCAGCCCATCCTTGGTGACCTGGATGCACTCCCAGGATCACCCCTGGGTCCAAGAAAGAGGCTCTCTCTCCAGCCCTCAGGGCCTATCTCTTTCCCAGCACATAGCGCATCCCAACAGATGGGGAAGCAGCATATTGCACATATAACCCTGCCCCTGCCTGCTCTCTCCCCGTCCAGGCGTTTCTCCTCCGGGATAGCCTGGTTGCAGCCTCCATCCAGGAGCAGTACTGCGAGAGCCTGCCGCCTGTCACCAACCACACTGGTGAGTGTCCCCCACCCCCAGCCCACTTAAGCCACCCCCCGGGAATGCAGTGCTTGGAAGAGGGTGTCAGGGGTGTTTCTGGGCTCATCTGCTGCTGCATGGATCCTTTTTGGGGAGGTGGGATGTGTGGAGGCTGCATCACAGCTCTCTGCTGGTGCTGCTGCAGCAGCCTCCTTGCAGGATGACAGTGGAGGGAGGTAGAAGGTGCAGATCTCAGAAGAGATGAAAATAAAGAAAATAAATGTCTGTTGGGCAGAGGGGGAGATGAACAAAGAGACATCAGGGCTGGCTGCCTGTTCTCTGCCATGCCCAGGGACACCAGGACTTTGGCCCCTATGTCCACCCCTCTACCATCCTCCTGCACAGGGATGATGACTGGAGGTTTTGACTTTTTGTGGAGATCACATTACCAGTGCAGTGTGGCCACCATGGCTCAGGGCTCAGCCAGCCTCTGTCCCCCAGGAGTCCTACACAGGTGCCATTGAGCACTTTGGGAGGCCACCAGACACAAAGAGCTTCTGGGGACATGGCTATGGCCAGGGCTGGCTCAGCCCTGCTGGGTGGGAGCAGCAGGGTCATGGACAGCCCACTCCTACTCAACGTTTTACATGGGTTTGATCCAATCAGGTCAGGGCTTGTGCCAAAACTGGCTTTTAGCCTGTATTCAGGATGTGACTTGGATGTCACCACAGCAGTGACAGGTCTGATTCAGTGACAGCTTTTGGGGGAGGAGAAGTGTGAGAGGGAGTGGAGCTCACAGGGACAAGGACAAGGAGAAAAGTCCTCACCCAGCTCTGGGATGCTGCAGTGTTGATTTTCCATGGCTGAATGAGAATCAGAGCGGGCACCAAGGAACTCTCTGTCAGGGTGATGGATGGCCACGGGACCTGGCAATGAGGAATGGCCACGGGACCAGGCACTAAGGGGTGGCCATGGGGACCCAGAGCTGAGGGATGGCAGCCCACCACCCATTAACAGCAGCATTAACAGCTCCTTCTTAACAAATCCCATCTTGGCACCGGCTGATCCAGTGTCTGGCCAAACCCAGGCTACCACTGCCCTGCAAGAAGCATCCCAAGCCCAAGAGGTGGAGGCAGAAAGCCAGGGGACAGCAAAGCTGCCTGTGGAATTGCAATGCCTGGATGTCTGGTCAGACAAGAAACTTGGTCATCGCTCATGTGCTTTGCTCGCTGAAGGTTTCATCACTCTGCTCAGTGAGGGCCTGTCCTTGGCCGTGTTGAGCTGTGATAAATCCTGACCCGAGGCACGCAGGTCCCAGAGAATCCTCATGCCCAGGTTGTGGCCTTTTCCACCCACTGCCAGAACCTCCCAAGCCCCCGGGAGAGGTCAGAAAGGGGGGAGAATTTTCTGCTGTGGTTTGCTGATGGATTGCCCTGGAATCACCACCATCCTGAAGCACTGAGCGCTGCTTTCTGCAAGGATTGGGCTTTGCTCAGTGGGGATTTATCAGCCTGAATCCAAGCACCTCTGCACCTCAGTGTCCATCTCCCTGGCAGAGGGGATAACATGAGGCTTCAGATTAGCAAATTGTCCATTGTCTCTACACATCCAACCTGCAATTCCTGAGCAACTCATTAGTTTGGATGGGGCTGGCACATGTGAGAGACACTTCCAGCTGGAGGAGGGGGCTTAGAACAAAAGGTAGAGGTGAAACTAATTGTCTTATGTCTGCTTGGGAAGCGGAGCTCAGTGCCAGCCCTGGTCCTTGGAGTCCATTTAGGCCCTGCCTGATGGAGGCAGTGATTCCTACAGAGGGATATTTACTAAACTGGAAACTTTGATTTGAGGCTATTTAACATGAAGAGCTGTTAGGATGATGCTAATGAGACTTGCAGCAGGGCCCTGAGATTTAATGTGTTAATGTCTTCACAACCCTTGGGAAATGACACGTGCTGATAACACGAGCCCAACAGTCCCCCAGCGCGTGGCTCGGCAGGGGATCTGCTGCGTGCATGGACAGGCACTGCCTCGTGCCTGCGTGCAGCATTCCTCCTCCAAAGCACAGCCCAGCACAGGCTCTCCTCCTCTCCTTGGTCACCAGACCCGTAATCTCTCGGTTTTAAGGAGGATGTGTGGCTGGACAGTGATGTCACAAGGGTGCCAGCGCTCTCTAGGCATGTGCACTGAGCTGGAAAGGTCTCTGCCACAGCACAGGGGTGGAGGCACACAGGGGTGATATGCTCTCCAGGCTCAGGAGGTGCAGGTGGTGCAAACTCTCATCCCAGGACATGGAGCAGCTGAGCCTCCCAGAGCTCTCCTGTCCTGCCCTCTTATCACCATGGATTTACCAATCTTCCTTAAAGTCCCCAGTGCAGGGTGATGTCCCCAGTGCAGGGTGATATCCCCAGGAATTCAGGCTCTTTGTGCAGGTGTGATGCTCCAACTTGATAGTTTAGGTATCCATCAAAAATTCCTCTCAGGCAGCCCCTGATTTTGGCTGGGACTGGGACACAGGGGCACAGCTGGATGCTCCACATCAGAAAGCTGCCTCCCGCAGTAGCAGTGAAGAAGAAATATCAGGCTGGACTTGAGGTCAACGTGGTGCATTCAGGAAGTCGGGTCAGCTGCACCCCCAAACATCTGCAAGCCAAGAAAGTCTCAGATTAGTCTTGAAAAGGAACGCAGTGAGGATCAGCATCCCTTGTCTGGGGTGGATAGGTGCTGTCCCAAGGGCTCCCAGCCCATGGATTGATTCAGACCATGGATTTCTTTGGCTGATGATTTCAACTCCCCAGGGTCTGTGTGCAGCTGCTTCTCGCCCTGCCACAAAGTCCATCAGGGAGGGACAAGGTCATTTCATCCACCGGGGCAAAACATTCCATGCAGCTGCAGGACTGCTTCCCTGGGGAAGGAAGGGGGAATCTGAGCAGATGGGAAAGGCTCTTCCTAATTAATAATGAGGGTTTTCCAAAGCAGCTCAGCAGAAAGCACTCGAGCAGAGCAAGCTCGGAGCACTCTCAAGGAGTTGTTTTGCCATTCGTAGCTCTCAAGCCTGGATCAACCCAAGGAGTGGCCACCCAGTTGCTCACATCACCCTCTGGTCCTGGCTGCACAATCTACTCCTTCAAGCTTGTTACCACAATCAATTTTTACCCTCAATCTCCTGTGTGTGCTCAGGAGAGAGGAGAGCACAGAAAATTCCTTGTCAGGAAAGAAGTGTTTCATGGCAGTGCCAGTTCACCTAAATCAAATAAAAATGACACCAAAGCTAAGCAGAAAAAAATAAGTGTCTGGGGGTTTTTAACTGAAGGTTTTTTCAAGGGGGAAAGGGAGCTTAGCTTTGCATCAAATAAGGCAAATCTAATTGTTCCAGATACAGCAAAACCCTGTGGCTGAGGAGCAGTGAGTGATGAGAACATATCCTTCACAGGCACTATCAGACAAATTTGGTAACACCTTTCACAGCGGGTGATGATTTGACCAATAGCCTTTCCACCCACTCCAGCTCAGCTCCCAAAGTGCTGACGCTGTTCCAGCAGCCCTCGTGCTACTGCTCTTTCATTCACTCACTGACTCCCCTGGGGTGAGTCTGGAATTTAAATTCATAAAGGTCAAATTAATATCAGCGACTCTTTTCTCTTCAGTCTCATTGGCATCTCTCCCACCGAGGCAGAAATATTAATAAAGGAGCTGAGCAGGGGTTAGACAATGAGTCTTGGCAGGGATTTGAGGGAGACACGTGGTACTGGGAAGGTTTGGGAAACAAAACTCTCATCTATATGGAAAATCCTAGTGGTTTAAATATATACTGGTGTCGATAAAACCATTCTGTTTCATCATCTGGGAAACAGGGATGTCAGTAACAACTCACTGATATTCATAGATTTTATTGTAGTGGAGGAGGGAAGATGATGAGGGTTTCCAGTAGGAAACCATGTCCTGGCACTTCCCAGTGTGAGCAGCAGCTACAGCAGTTAAAGTGTACTTTGGACTGGATGCAGTGAAGTCACTGCCAGAGGCTCTGTTCAGTTGTAGCCAAACTAGAAGGCTCTGCTGGGAAAACTCTGCCAGGGAGGGATTGTGATGCTTCACTCACCCACCACCATAATGCCAGCCAACCCCAGGGAATAAACCACTTCCTGCCACCCTTGGTTATAACACAACTCCAAACACTCCGTGGTTCATGTCAGGAGAACAAGATAAGCCCCAAACACAACCCTCTACATTATATATACATATACACATATACATATCTATATATATGCTGTAAAGCTGTGCGTGGATCATCTTAAGTTACAACACTGAGCAGATGCACCAGATACAACAGCACAAGCCAGGTTTGGTGCCTTTTATTTATAGCAACAAGCCAAAAATTCGTTACAAAGACCCATAGCTATCGTACTGCTTAATTAGCCTGGGTAATTATTTTACACCAAGGATCGTGGAAATTGAATGCTTGGGAGAATTTCCGGGGATTTTTTAAGGGCTGGAGACTTACAAAGGTAAATAGAAGCCCCCAATGCCACCGAAAGCAGTGCTGGAGGTAGGGTCTGAGCAAGAATCTACTTTGAGGTACCCACAGCTGCTCCCAGCCATCCTGAGCATCCACCCCTGCCCAGAGGGAAGGCAAACAGCTCCACCACCCCAATTTCTACCCCACGTTAGTATAAATTGTCCCCCAGTGCGATTTCCCTCAATGCCTCAAGGTGCTACTAAGCATTTAACATCCGAGTGACTCCGCAGCTCGACCCAGCCACTCTTCCCTGGCACATCAGTACGTGGAAGTACAAGCATACCCCAAAGGCCTTTGTTTTGGGGCAATACGGTATGAAATGGCTCTTTCTGCTTCACCACTGGGGTGGAGCTGCCTGGGAGGGACAAAGAGCTTTTTGTGCTTTGGCTGCAGTTGATGCATCAGGCATCACAGTGAGTTGTGTTTTGATTAGATGTGGAGATGAAGCTCTGATTGCCAAATGCAAATGTTGCAGCAGAGGCACAGGGGACACTCTCAGGGAGCCAGAGGCTCGAGGCAGCAGCAGCAGCAATGCGGTCACAGAGAAAGGACATCAGAGCTGGGCAGAGATACTTGTGGTTGAATAAGAGCTCAGAACAGGTAGTTTATGTTATGACTTAATGAGTTAGATATGAGTTAACAACTTTCAGCTGTTAGCCTCTTGAGACACCTTAGATAAATAACCCCATCACTCCCAGCCACGGGAATGAGCCTATAATTCAGATTTCCATCGTCTCTCCTGGCCCCTTTGCATTGCAGAAGGGGAGAGAGGCTTCGCCCTTTTCTCCTTCTAAGTTGTGTCTGTGCGCAGCAGCAAACTGGGATGTTGTGCTGGTGGCAGTTCTGCCCAGCGTAAAGCAGGATGCGTTTACCAGCACAGTTATATCAGCACAGCCTTTGCTTTACTCCTCTTCAGAGCATCCCAGCCATGGCTCGATGGTGTGATAATACTTCAGACCTCCTGGCACCAGCTCAAGAGCACTGTGGCCACACGTCTGGTACTGCTGGACCAGGATAAACATGCTCCATCCTCTTTAAATTTGCTCAAAATCTTTTGGCAGATTAGCTGGGAGTGGAGAGCTTTACCCTGCCAGGTTTCACACGGCTCCGTGGCTTTAGCACAGAGCCATCTGGGAGGCCTCTGCGAGTGGTGGAAGCAGGCTGGAGAAGGATGTTTTACAGAAACAGATGGGATATTGCTACAGTTACCCTGAGACAGTTAATGTGATATAGTTGTCTCAGTGTAAGTCCCTGGACAGACAGTTTTTTCTTCAGAAGAAAGTAAACGCTTTATATTGCTTCAGGGCAGCACAACCCAAAGGCAATAGAGTGAGAAGGGATTGGAGTGACTTCCCCTGTGCCACATTCCCTGTCTCAAAGTAGGGCCTGCTCCTACCTCTTCCAAACACCATGTTTCTGTGTGGGAAGAAGCCACATTAGGGGGATCGAGTGCAGGTAGGAAATTCATTGACCTTTCTTGCTATAAATCTGCAAAGACCGAACCTGTGCAGCCAGTGGAGCTGAGAAGCCAGAGCACACGTGTGCAGAACCTGGAGAATAATCCCCGTGCAAACACGGATGGGCTGCCGAGCAGGCAGGGAAGCATTTAGCACTGATACATATCATTTCCATGCTAAACACTGCTCTAAATGCTGGGAGCTAGGTGCCGCTGGGGAGGAGCTGGAGCAGAGAGCTATGCTGGGCAAAGGGGACGTTGCAGCCCTCATGACACTCTTTGTCTTCACTGTTTTACTTATCCCTTCCCCATCAGGAGGGGTTTTTTTCTCTTTTCTGTATGCTGGAGAGAGCAGAAAGAGCAGCATCTGCTTTCTGCAGGTTTTGTTCATCAAGCCTTTCTCAGTGTGAGCCTGGGAGAAATACTACAGCCACCCACTAGATTAAAACCTGGCGGGACAGAGCTCCAAATACTGCCGGTGGCAGCACGGGGGGGAAGCACAGGGAGAGGTCCAGGAGCATCCAACAGCCTGGCTGATCCTCCCCTCATCTGACTGCAGCCCCAGGCCCCAGTGTCACCTCACAGCACCACCTCGACCCATGGGACAAGGAGGGCTGAGCTCCTGGCAATGCTGCTGTGCCTTCCCTGTGGTGGGACTGGTGGGACACACTGGGTTTTGGTGTCTGGTGGGATCCTGCCGTGCTCTATTGGGAGTGCCAAGCAGCATCACACCAAGTGCCGTGGAGAAAGGTGGAGATATTAAATCCAGCCTTGAACAGATGTATCACAGAATGATGCACCTCTGTCTGGCCACATCATTTCCACGACTCTCTCTTGGGTTTGGTTATTAATGGCATTGCTGTGGGTTTGCTTTATTGGTGGAGAGTATCATCAGTGTTGCTCTCTGGCCCTGCTGACTTTTAATTACTCACTCTTCCTGTTTGTCCTCCCTGAGCAATCTCTGTCTGTCCCCCAGAACAGCCCCTGGAATGCAGGAGGGAAACTTAAGCACAAGAGGATGCGGAGAAAATGGAGTTTGTGCTCAGCCCCACCGGTCCCCGGTAGCGGCTGTGATAGCTGCAGGAGCTGCTGTGGGCATTAGCACTGTGCAAGCCCCATTATCCTGTGTTGCGTTGTTCCAGACATTCACGCAGCTTCTCACCTGGCTGGCTAACAGGGAGGGCACTTGCAATTTAACTTTGTCCTTCGTTCAAATAATTACTGGTTGTTTTTTCTTTACATGGATGAATGTTATCATAAAATTTTTAACTGTGGCCCTCTATTTCTCTGTCAAATTTGGGTCAAAACAACAAAGAAGCTCAATAAATGCAAATGGATGCAGAAAGGCACAGACACACACGTGATTAAAGGCACCTTGTTTCCTACAAAATACAGGCTTAAAACAGTTAACTTAAAGGGAAGGTTGCCACAGCAACCCTACACATTAGCAAAGCTAAAAGCAAAGGTCATTGTTAAAATTAATTTCTCCCTACAAGCTATGGGAGGCAGAAGGTAACACTCACCATGCTCTGATGCTTCCCCAGCTCATATGCTTGGAAGTTGTTTTCCCTTGCTAAGATATTCGAAGAAGACATTGAAAGCCCTGAAAATTTTCTCTGAGAACATCGCAAAATAACAAGGAGCCAGTAATCAATGGAAATATATTCCTCCATAAAAATCTTCATCACCATCAACAGTATTTTGCTTTTTTTTCTTTGGTCACTCTTTAGTCAGCTCCATCCACAGGAATTTTTGGGAAAGGCAGTCAAATAACAACCACGAATCCAGGGGGAGAGGAAACACTGTGTTCTCGCACCCAAGGAGCCGTGAATTGGGGTGTTTTGTCTTAGGAAATGGCAATTTCTCTCTGTGCCAGCAGCACAAACATCTCTGGTACCCAGGAGTGGTTTGGACTGAACCCTGCCCCTTCCAGCATCTCCTGCTCACCCATCTGCTGCTTTTCTTGGATTGTAGTATATGGATATTGCAGCCATTGTGCTTCTGACCTCACTGTGAGATGGAGCAGGGACATATTTAGCTACGGTACATGTTGTTCTAAATATACACAAATTATACATAAAAAAGCCTGCAATCTGGCCTACCTAATGCCTACATTAGCACACTTGGGTAGCTGGGAAAAGCACACAAATCCTTGAAATCTGAACTAGCAGCAGCAGCTTTGGAGTTTTCTACCCGGGAAAGACTGGAAGAGACCAACGGGAATGGCTGGGAAGGAGATTTTGCTGCCAGGAGGCGTGAGATGTTTGGAGAGGCTTAGAACCAGACTGGACACACCACTGAGGAAGAGCAAGGCTGGCTTATTGCCTGTTGTGGGGCTGGATGCCAAAGTCACGGCTGAAGGAAGGAGCAGGGCTGGGAGACCAGAGCCAGGGAACCCCAAGTGGACTTGGAAGCCAGGTCTAAAACTAGGTTTGTGCCAGAACTGGGCTTAGCCCAGTAGTTTAGACAGGATCAGAGTAATAGTCATGGCCAGGATGGCTCAACCAGCCCTTGCAAATCTTGCACAGCCCCCATGTGGTGTCTGCCATGAGGGTTTTCTGGGGGCTGAGCTTGTGGTGACCTGTCAGCTCATCCAGCAGCCCCAGCTCTCCAGGCAAATCCTGACCTTTCAACAGCCTGGAAGTGGCCCATGGTGGCCCACAGACCTCTGCTAACCCTGTCCCCTTCGCCCCTGCAGGTCCCCAGTGCAACGCCTCGGTGGACCTCATCGGCACGTGCTGGCCCCGGAGCGCGGTGGGACAGCTGGTGGCTCGGCCCTGCCCCGAGTACTTCTATGGTGTCCGGTACAACACCACCAGTAAGAGAGGCAGCACTGCTGGGGACACGGCGGGCGAGGGTTCTGGGACACCAGTGACAGTACTCCTCTGGGAACAAAGCTCATCAACCAAAAAGAACACAGCACCTCAGACCCCAGATTTTTCAGGGAGGGTTGGTTCAGAGAAGCAGCTTTATATGCAGGTCCTCCTAGGAGGAGGAGAGGGCTGATGTCCCCATCTTGGGGACAAAGGCAGAGGAGTGATCCTGTCCTGCCCTTGGAGGTGGCACAGGGGTCTGAAGCCCCCAGCTGAGCAACAAGGACTGGGGGACTTTGAACCTCATTCCCCCGTGGCACAGGTGGCTGCACTGTCACTGCCAGTGACATGCTGGGAGCAGAGGATGAAGCGACAGCATATAAGAAGTGCCCAAAGCCATTCCTAGCATTAGGCTGAGTTTCTGACCACCCAAGTGCTGCTTCTGGTGAAAGAAACACCTTGCTTCCTACAAAAAACATAAATTTTTTCATCCTGCACATTCTTGCAGCCGTGGAGGATGGCACGGACACAGCTCCTGCTTTGTGGTGCCTCCTGTGCCACTGCAAGAGCCTCTCTGCATTAATCGCGACTCGAGCCTGTCTGTGAGCCCTTCCCACCCCATCACCCTGACGAGGTTCACAGTCTCCAGTTAATGGAAGCCCAGCCTCACCCCATCACCCCGCTGCTGATACCAGTCACAGACTTTCTGGGGCACCGTGGCCATTCCCTCCCAATTAGCCTTGCCACCTACTGTCCTCGCTGGGAGGCAAAAAAGCTCCTGATTCAGGAAGAGGAATGAAACTTCATGGTGCCATCTCAGCAGAGATCCTGGGATGGCACATGATCACCCAAGCAAACAGTGGAGAGAAAGGGAAGAAGAGCCTAACTGGTGCTGCTTCTGCTGCATCCCTGTGCATGGTGAGGAGGTGTTGGGGTCCCCCAGTGCCAAGGGCAGAGCTGGTGCAGACCCAAAGCTCTTGAGAGGGTCTGAAATATTCCAAGGATTTTGGTTCTGCAGCTGTGACCAAGGCAGCAGCTGAGCTGCCATCAAAGCAGAAAATGCCACTGGCCTGATGCCAGTGCCCTGCATTAGTGGCAGTCAGGTCACATGCCTGGGCCCGTCCCCATGCTGTGTTAACCCTTGGATGGGCATCCTCTCTTTCAGATAATGGGTACAGAGAATGCCTCGCTAACGGGAGCTGGGCAGCGCGTGTCAACTACTCCCAGTGCCAGGAGATCCTCAGTGAAGAGGTAGGAGCTGGGGAGTCCTTGGGCCCTTGGCTGGAGGCTGAGAGACAGATGATGGAGTTTTGAAAGGCAGCAGCATCCAGGCCAGGAATAGCTCATGGGAGCTGAGGGCTGAGCATGCAGGCAGCATCCCAGTGATAAAGGTGCATGTGGCAATTACGACCCCCTTCTTGATTTGCCTTTTTATTCCCCATCAGAAATAAACACGCCTGTTTCCATTTCCATTAAAAATCCAAGAGGGTTGGCAGTGTGAGCTCCCCAGGGCCTCTGGGTACAGATCAGCCCTGTCAATCTCCTGCAGCTCCCTCCTGACACAGCACGCAGGGAAAACCCCGTCCTTCCCTGCTGGCAATGAAATAATGGAGATATTTAGGAAGCTGAATGAGATAAAAAAATGGGGATCAAGAATTACAAGCCGCTGAGTAGGTCAAGCCACCCCTCGAAGCAGAGGAGAAGAGATAGGAGTTGTTCATTTGCAGTTGATATCAACTCTGGTATTTAAGATGCTGATATATCTTGCCAGGAATGGTTTTCTCACTCGCTTAATTGCTAATTCACAGGTTGGATGAGTGCCTAACAGCAGGAGTGATCAATTAATTCAATTATCACTCACACTTTCACTGTGCCCAAATTCATCCCAGCCTCTCAGCTGCCCCCAGGGCACTGGGGGATGAACTGAGATATAAGATTCCAATGAGCTCGGCTGAATTCCAGCAGGGTTTCCCCAGAGGATGGGTTGGGATGTCCCAGCACTGAGCTGTCCTGTGAGTGGGATGTGAAACCAGGCTGGTGCCCCTCCTTCCATTCCCGCTGGCTTGTCCCCGGGTGGGCTCCAATTGCTTCCTGAAAAAGGGCCCAAAATTTGAGGTGCAGCTGCTGGAGGTGATGTGGTGGAGGAAGTGGGTTTGTGCTGGTGCCGGGGCTGCTGCTGACCCTCTGCCCATCTCCCCCTCCTCCCCCCAGAGGAAGAGCAAGCTGCACTACCACATTGCTGTCATCATCAACTACCTGGGCCACTGCGTTTCGCTGGTGGCCCTCCTTGTGGCCTTTGTCCTCTTCATGCGCCTGCGGTGAGTGACAAACCTGCCGCCGTGTTCCTGCGAGGTCACCTCGGGCAGGGATGGACCCAGCCCCTGTGCTTTGCCATCTCCTCCCCCACATCCACTGCTCTCCAGGCTGGAGGGATCCTGCCTATCTCAGGGTTGTTTTTCTTCTGCTGCTTTTTTAAAGCACCTGGTTATGGAGGCAGAAGGTCCTCTGTGGTGCCTTCCACCTCCTGGTCTCCTTCCTGTCCACCTCACCCAGGGCATGGTCCCAGCAGGTCACCCTTGGGGTCCCAACAGAGACACTCAGCTCCACAAACAGCACTGTCCCCAGTCCCCCTGCTCTGATGGTGCCTTATTCCACCCCTCTCCAGGAGCATCCGGTGCCTGAGAAACATCATCCACTGGAACCTGATCACAGCCTTCATCCTGCGCAATGCCACATGGTTCGTGGTGCAGCTCACCATGAACCCAGAGGTGCACGAGAGCAACGTGGTAGGTGCAGCTCTGCCAGGCTTGAGCCCAGTCCTGAGCAGTTGAGGGGTGTGAGGACTGGACATCACAGAACCACAAAGTCGTTTGGGTCTGAAGAGACCTGAAGGATCATTTAGTTCCAACCCCCCTGCCATGTGCAGGGACACCTTCACTATCCCGGGTTGCTCCAAGCCCCGTCCAACCTGGCCTTGGACACTTCCAGGGATGGAGCAGCCACAGCTTCTCTGGGCAACCTGTGCCAGCGCCTCCCCACCCTCACAGGGAAGAATTTCTTCCCTAGACCTACTCTCTCTCAGTTTGAAGTCACTAAGATGTGGCTACAAAAGCAACTTCAGGGGGCGAATAGGGCTGGCTGGTGGCTGGTGGGCAACCCAGGTGTATGAGAAACACGGGTTTGATTGCTCTGCTGGGGTCTGTGCTGCTCCGTGCATTGTTTGCACCACTGTGACACAAAGCTCGACAGGCTCCACATCTCCTGGCAGGTTTGGTGCCGCTTGGTTACTGCTGCCTACAATTACTTTCATGTCACCAACTTTTTCTGGATGTTCGGCGAGGGCTGCTACCTGCACACGGCCATCGTGCTCACCTACTCCACGGACAAGCTCCGCAAGTGGATGTTCATCTGCATTGGCTGGTGTGAGTGCCAGGCTTCCCCTCACCCAGCGGTACCCAGGGTTTAGTGATGGGTGATGCCCCCTCCATCCCCTGCTCCAGTTCTTCTTGCACACAAAGAGCTGCGAAAAGGGTGCTGGGAGCAGGAGGATGGGATACGCACGGACACATCACGTCACTGGGTGGTTTGTGTGTGAGGAAACCCTGTTACGGTGTGGTTTTGTGGCGACCTTGCACTCCTGGGACTGACCTGTGTGTTCCCCTGCAGGTATCCCCTTTCCCATCATCATTGCCTGGGCCATCGGGAAGCTCTACTATGACAACGAGAAGTGAGCCTGATTGCTCTTATCCCCCATTCTTTTTTCTATCCCGAATCCTCAGGGATCAGTGGTGTCAAGGACTCTGTCAGGGAGGAAAAAAATGATAATATTCTTCCATTCTTTCTTTTATCCCACCTTTCAGCTCTCTGCAGCACGAGCCCTGCCTACAGCCCTGCCCCTGCTTGTTTCTCCTCAAAAGGCAAATGAGATTTTTAAGTGGAAAAAGAGATTAAACCAGATCTCCCGCAACAGGTTTGCTAAAGGAAGCTGGGATTTAACCAGCAGAGATCTAAATTACCCCCACCTGAGCCATTTTCACAGATACCTGCTAATGAAGGTCTTAACAGGTACCTGAGAGTTCATCCCAGAGTGGGAAGTTGAAAGGAGCCCATTGGGATGAATGGCAGCTTGTTCTGTTTTCCAGAGGTAGTTTTCCCTGCTGACTTGAGAAGCCCCGTGCTACTCACACAGGCACTGATTAAACAGTCCTGACAAGGTGTTCTCAGGACAGGGATCCACCTGAGTGAGCTCCCGCAGGGTTTGCTGGGGACAGAGCTGACCTGGACCTGTGTGTGTGAGATTGGAGAATCCTGGAATATCCTGGGCTGGAACGGACCCCCAGGATCACCCAGTCCACCCTGGCCCTGCCCAGACACCCCAACAGCCTCACCCTGGGCATCCCTGGCAGTGCTGTCCAAACGCTCCTGGAGCTCTGGCAGCCTTGGGGCCGGGCCCATTCCCTGGGGAGCCTGGGCAGTGCCCAGCACCCTCTGGGGGAAGAACCTTTTCCTGATATCCAATCTAAACCTCCTTGGCCCAACTTCAGGCCATCTCCTTGGGTCCTGTCCCTGTCCCAGGGAGCAGAGATCGGAGCTGCCCCTGGGGAGGAGCTGCAGACCCTGGTGAGTCTGACCTCAGTGTCCTCTGCTCCAGCTGAACAAGCCAAATGACCTCAGCTGCTCCTCGTGTGGCCCATCTTCATGTCCCCAGTTTGGATGGTCTCTAATGGCTTTAGATCTTTTTATATCGTTGTGCCCAAAACTGGAGCCAGGATGTGAGGAGAGGCCACCCCCATGCAAAGCAGAGTGGGACAGTCACCTCCTTTGTGAGGAGGGTGTCCCTGCTTGTCCTGCAATAACCAGTTCCCACACCCATATGGGGCCCATAAACACTCCCGCAAGCCTGCATGCACCTCCTTTTCCTGAGTTCCCAGGGAAGATATTCCACAATGGCTGCAGCGGTTTGAGTTTTAGTGCTTTCACCTCACGGACAGTGACTTACAGAGGCTGTGCAAGGACAGGAATCAATCCAGGTCACTCCCGTGGCAGGCTTGTCCCCGACACCGCTTGTCCCTGACACCGCTTGTCCCCGACACCAGATGTCCCCGACACCACCCATCCTTGCCTTGCAGGTGCTGGTTTGGGAAGCGAGCGGGAGTTTATACTGACTACATTTACCAAGGCCCCATGATCCTGGTGCTTCTGGTAAGAGCAAAGTGACCTTGTGTGCTAAATGCAGAGTCCTTCTGTGGGCAGGTGGGACACAGCTGCTCCTGTACAGGGTCTCGTCCCCTCCTTTAGCTTCACTCTGCTGGGGCTGGTTCTGCTGCCCCACAGCAGCACTGCCCCTCACCCAAACTGCCTCTTGAGCAATTCTGGGCTTGGGATGGGCTGCAGAAGGAGCCTGGAGACCTCTCTCTTACAGGAATGTACCATCAGCAGACTCCCACGTGCATCGGTAGGTCCCTCCATCCCTGCCCTGGCACTGTTTGGATGTGGGTGGATGCTTTGCCAAGCATTTGCAGAAGCCTGGGGTCTTTGACTCCGTTTCCTGATCCTGATTCCACCTCTCTGTTCCTGGCCCCCAGCTGAGCAGCAATGCTTGAACCAAGGGTCACATGGACCACAGTGATGGGGCTTTGTCCTCTGGGAGGGACAAAGAAGAGCAGAGGTGGCAGGTCACAAGCTGGGGGTCCAGCCTCTGTTTGCAGGGGGAAAGCCATGCACAAAGTCCCAAAACTGTTGCTTTCCTCCTTGCCCCATGCTGAGAAAACTCAAGGGAGTAAAAATCACCAGCATGACAGAATAATTGATTCTGCTTCCCATTTCCCAGCCCGTCAGGCAGCCTGGCCACTGCTAATTCCTGTCAATTGTGCTCAGCTCCAGGGATGCCTTTCCATTTCCTCATTAGCAATTAGGCAGCCGGGAGAGCAGCCAGGCAGATCCTGGATGTAATGGCAGCCACTTTACACCTTAGATTCTTCCTCTCCCTCCAACGTTTTCACCTTCAGCCCTTTCTCTAGCACTTGTCCTTCCTTGGCAATCTCCTGGCACACCCTGCTGCCCTGATCCCTTGACCAAACCCCTAAACCTTATTGTTCAGGTGTTTTTAAAACAATCAAGGCAGGCGTCCTCTCATGGCGCATGGAAGGCAGTAGGTCAGGTTCAAGAGGAAATATTCCCATTTCACCTGGCTCCCCCATTTCCTCCCCCCCGCATTGCTGAGGAAATGGGAGGAAATGCTGGGGGAGCAGACACTAACCAGGGACTCTGTTCCTCCCAGATCAACTTCATCTTTCTATTCAACATTGTCCGAATCCTCATGACGAAGCTTCGAGCTTCAACCACGTCAGAGACAATCCAGTACAGGTAAGAGCATGAGCAACCCTGCAAGAAGCTGGCCTAGGAACTGGGTTCCCCCATGATTAGTGGGGATGGGAACAGCCCCATTAGCCAGGAAGCAAGGGGATGGGAGCATGGAGAGACACCTAAGAGCAGCTCAAATGATCTTTGGAGGCACATGGTCATTAAATCTGGGGTTGTTCTCCTGGCTGGGCAGAGCCTTGTGATGTAGAGTGTGGATGGCTGTTTCTGCCTTTGAGGTGAACCCTTGGGATCTGCGTCTGTTTGCAAAAGCCTGTTCTGGTGGGACCTGATGAGCTCTCCAGGCTGGGAGCCGCAAATCCTGGCATGGAGGTGAGAATTAAATCACTGCTTGACAGAAAAGCCGAGGCTGAGGAAGGAGCGATGAATCGATGCCACCCCAGCACCTCCCTGTGAAGAGGAAGACAGTACTCCCACAGCACAAGGCAGGGAGATTTAACCCTTCCTTGCCTGCTGGGGAATATTTTGCAGACAACATAAGAGGTGCATGGTCAGAGCAGCTCCCCAAACTACCTGGAACAGAAGACACTTTGGATTTCCGCATTGCCTCTGTCTGGATCATTTTGTGGGCAGGAATTGGGGAATCTCTCTGTGTGCTGGGTCAAGTGAAGCTGTTTGGAGGTGAAGGGTGGCTTTTTCAGCTGAAAATGGAAAAATTCTGGTTCTATTATTGGGAAATGCCAGCTTTCCTCATCACAGAGTATTGAACAGGGATGAGGGGCTCAGCTTGAGGTAAAGAAAGATAAAGGTTCTGCAAAAAGACTGGTTGGCCCCAGTCAGCAATTTTGAGAGACTTTTGGTTTTCCAGTATTTGCCTCATTTTGGGAGGGTTTATCACCTTTGGGCAGGAGAACATTTTCATTTCCCAGAAATATTCTGTGGGACAGGAAAACATGGAGAACTTGGTAGGTTATAAACTGTGCACTCCTGCTTAAACCAGGCAAGGGAGAGCCCTGGAGGGCTTCTGCTTACCTTAGATGGTAAAAAGCTGATGTGTCCCCTGCTGCCATGGCTGCTCCCCTGGAGAAGCTACACCAGGGAATGTGCTGTACTGTAGTTTTCCAGCTCCTGTCCTTGGTTCCCTCCAGCTCCTTCATGTCATCAGCTCATTTGTCAGGGACTGTTCTCTCCTCCAGGTCAGAGATGCAAAACAGGTCCGAGACCCCCTCCCTGCCCAGCTCAGACCCTCCAGGGATGACCTTCCCTGTGTTCATCTAGTGTTGGAATCTGTCCATTAACAGGATCTTTAACCAGAAAGTGATGACTTGGCATTGTTCTTGTCCCCTGATCCAAAGGAATGAGGTGCCAAGCCCCAATCCTTCCCACACGCTCTGTATCAGCACTATGACTTTTCACAAATGACACTTGTAATCTCATCAAGATATCAAATTAATTACCTGAGATAAAGTTTTCATAAACCCATGTTGAAGGGTGTGAATTATTATACCCTCCTTAATTCCTTTTTAATTGAGCTGTAGATCAGCCAAGCAATTGTTCCATGCCAGCTCAAGGTCAGGCCCCTGCTCTCCACCGCCCTTTTTTGGGTGGAGAAGCAGAGCAGGGGCCCAGTGCTCAAACCAGCCCAGTCCCTGGGGAATTGCACTCAAAAACAGCCCAGCTTGGCTCCGTCCTCCCCCAGTCACTGGTTTTCAAGTCCCAGCAGCCAGTCTAAGACATGCTGGTGCTGGGAGTGGGATGGGCAGAGTCCTTGTGCCCAGGGCTGCACTGTAGCAGCTCAGGTCCCTGTTTTCTCCCTAGGAAAGCAGTCAAGGCCACACTGGTGCTCCTGCCCTTGTTGGGGATCACCTACATGCTGTTCTTTGTCAACCCAGGGGAGGATGAGATCTCCAGGATAGTCTTCATCTACTTCAACTCCTTTCTGGAGTCCTTCCAGGTAATGGTCCTCCACGCTGGCTTCTATCCCAGTCCTGTCACCGAGGGATGTGGAGGAGCCTATCCCGGCTGATTCCTCATCCCCTTCTGCCCCCTCCCGCAGCCAGACATCCCCAAACCCCAGGGCTGTTCCAAAGCTCCTGGCCTGGGGGTACCTGTTGGCCGTGACTCTGCTGCTTGTCTCCTTCCAGGGCTTCTTCGTCTCTGTCTTCTACTGCTTCCTGAACAGCGAGGTGAGCACAGGGGGCTGGGCTTTTTTGTGGGGGTCTACACCCTTCCTTGCAAGCAGACAAGTTCAGCCTGAGGCTCTACTGCTGTGCAGGGTTTGGAGGGTGCTGGTCCCTAATTCCCCATCTGACGGTCTTTGATGATCAGAGTTTCTGCTTCACCTCCAGCCCCAGGTACAGCTGCAGCCCCAGATTTCGCCCAGACTGGAATGGCTGCTGTCCGTCTCCTCCTCTGGAGGAGGAAAATCCACCCCCAAGAACAGATGCTCTCAGGGTGCACCTGTGTGATTTGGTACAGCAGAGCCAAGGGTGCTCCCCATCCCAGGGAAATCCTTCCCCGGGGTGAGCCCCATACACATGTTGATTGCACACGGACGAGAACATCTCCCAGGCTCTTACCCATAACACAAACAGCAGAAAGTAGAGGAGCTGAGAGTAGAAGCAAATCCTGGGGCCAAATATTTGGGCAGCTCTTTCCTCTGCCTCCTCCAAATGCTCCCACACCTTTTCTGGCTCAGGGAAGTTTACCCCACATGAACCTGTTTTGTTACCAAATGACATATTATTAATGCTTTTTTGGCTGGAAGACTGAGGAGAAGGACAGCTGGTGCCTCTGAACAGCCTCTGCCCACTGACGAAATGTCCCTCATTCATCTCGTGCAGGTGCGATCAGCTGTACGGAAGCGGTGGCACCGGTGGCAGGACAAGCACTCCATCCGTGCCCGTGTGGCGAGGGCCATGTCCATCCCCACCTCCCCGACCCGCGTCAGCTTCCACAGCATCAAGCAATCCACGGCCGTCTGAGCCAGGAGCGAGTGGCTGCACCGGGAGCCAACGTCCCCACCGTGGGGGACCCCTGGGAAGGGGGCACGGCACAGGGCCAGGTCCTGCCTGTGGTCCCAACCCCACAAGGAGAGCACGAACTCACTTGGTCATGGGACACCTGCACAGTTCCTGCCCCACATGCTGGGCAGGCCTGGAGGACAGGACAGCTGAGACGCTGCTTTGTCATCTCCCTGGCAGCTGTGTGACCCGCTGGCGTGGCAGGAGGAGCCGGAGCAGCCTGGAGAGATTGCAGCAGCCTTCTGCCGGCTCCATCCTGGGCATGATGTCCCATGTCACTGCCCTTATCGGGTTTGTCTGCTTTGAGGTGACAGGACACCAGGACATCACTGGGGCAGCTTATGGGGCTAATTCCCTGGGAAGCTGGGTCAGCCTTCCAGTGAGCATATGCTGGAATGCTGCCGGCAGGCGGGAACCCTGCAGAGGAGCCAAAGACCTCTGTACTGGAGTAGGATGGATGGAGAGCCCTGGAATGATTGTAGACATTGCTTCACGTGGCTGTGTTTTTGTACCACTGGGGTTGAGTCCTTCCCGTGTCTCTTGCTGGGTCTCCAGATGTCCTGTAACTGCTGCTTGGTCTGACCAAGTCATTTCTCATCTTGACACCAAGGATGAGGTAGAGCAATGGGGTGGGAGACGGGAGGGAACCCCCCTCCCACGGGGATGGGTCCTAGGGGCTCTGAACAGCCACACAGAGTGGGCTTGATCTGGAGGGAAGCGCAGGAATTAGTTAAATCCTCTGGTCCAGCCCAGAGGGATCCACAGGTGTCTGCAAAGCCCTGGACCTCAGGCTGACTCCATGTCCCTGCTCAGAGGGTGGAAAGGTGAAGGAGCGCTGCAGTGGAGCGGTGGCTGAGGTCCCCAAAGGCAGCCACCACAGGGACGGACCCTGGCGCTGCACCCTCCTCCCTGCCCTGCTTTTACCTGGGCAGGTGGGTCCAGTGCCAAAGCTGCTCCTTGCTCTTGTGCAGGGGATGGCACCAAACCATCCCCACACTGGGGTTAAGTGCCTTGGAGGAGCAGCAGCCTCCTTTCCTCCCTTCCCTCCCTTCCCTCCCTTCCTGTCTCCATCCCCATGCTGGGGACTCCAGATTGTCCCCAGTTCCCCTCTCCCATTGCCCTCTTCCGTGTGGTCACTGAAAGCAGCTGAGCAGAGAGGTCCATGCAAGTGGAGGGGTTTGCCTTGACCTCTTTGGAGCCACCTTTTCCTTGCCCCATACGAGGTCTGGGGATGCCCAGGCAGGGGATGGATCACAGCAGGTTTATGGGCTGTCTGCCCTCTGCATCCCAGGGATTTTGTCACTGGGGCCATACAGGGTCTGGTGTGAGCCCCTTCACACTTCTGTGCCTCAGTTTCCCCACTGTAAAGAACAGACATAAGTGTTTCCTGCCCTGGTGAGATTTAAGCATCTTTGAAATTGCAGTACTCTGTGATTTCCTCAAGATATACCACAGAAAGGAATAAAATCTTGCATTTTTTTATTTAAAAGGAGGCATAGGGAAAAACCTCTCCGTTTTTTCTTCAAACATTTGTGAAATTCAGTAGTTTGGAGTAAATTCCTCCCACTTTCCTCCCATTTTGGTTTTCTACCTGCATGGCTACAGTGCAGCCGAACTGAAAATATCCCATTGACTCCAATAACTTGCTGGGAACAACAACAGCTCCAGTATGCCACAGTGTCTTTGTTCATGTTCAGCCACTGCCAACAGTCCCAGAAACTGCCCCTTCACCAAAAGACAGGAGTGAGAAAGACCCCTAGAGTTATGCAGTGGGAAAAGTGGCAGCTCCCAGCTCTGTGGATACTTTCTGCTGGTGTCCTACAATGAGTAGACTTGTGTCTGCTCCTGTGTCTTCGTTTCTCTGCTGGGTGCTTTGGCAGGTTTTAGTAAAGATCTTCTGGTGATGGAGAAGGGGAAATACCCCAGGGAGCTTTCTTCATCATCCCTGCAAGTGGTGTTGCCAAAAAATGATTTGCTACATGTTCAATTTGGATTTTTCTAAAGCAGGGTCTTTCGGTGGAAAGAAGCTGGAAATTGAAAAACCGAAGAAAGAAACCCAAACAGAAGCATTTGTGTTCACATCACTGTTTTTCCCTTCTCCTCGTGGTGGTCTCCTCCAACTGAGGTGACTCTGCGTTCCGTAGCTGGAGAAGTGTGTGTATTCTCCGTCTTGTTTGATTAAAATTACTTCAATTCCTCTCACAAGGACTTTCGGCGCATGTTTATCTTTTGGAAAAGACAACCTTGGCATGGCCCCTCCCCAGTTTCCATGGGAGCATCCTCACACTGCAGTGGGCTCAGCATCCCACTGGTCCAGAGGACTTTTTGTCTCCTTTCTACCCCGAATCCACGTGCCCAGAGCATGGAGGTGGCTGTCCATGAAGGTATCTGCACCATCTCATCCAGGAGACTCCCACATGGGTTTTCCAGACAAGTACCATCAGGGCTGGAGAAAGTCCTCCAAGTTTTCCCCCTTGCCATCTGAGCTAATTCAGAAAAAAATGTAATGTGTTTCACAGCAGGAGGGAGGGCCAATTAAACAGGAATGTCATTTCATACATCAATGTTTACAAGTGAAATTCAGACACAAACAGATTTCTGGTCAAGCTCTTCCGATGCAGAATTAATTTGTTCATCACACAGAGCCTTGGAGAGCACTGCAATTTAGTAAGCACCATGCACATAAATAATAATTACAGGTGTCTGCTGATTACATGATTGTATTTAAAGTTATCAAGCAACTCTGAGATTAATGACCTGCCAATCCAGTCCTCTTGACAAGGCTGAAGCCTCTTGAGATCATCCTGTGTTAACCCTTTATGTTACCCTGGTACCTCTTGGGGCTGGGAAAAGCAAAACGGGACCCCAAGGATGGGATCGTGTGCTGCTACGGGATATCCCAGTGGGATGAGGCACAGGAGCTTCTCCAGCACACAGAGATGGATTTTCATTTAGCTTCTTTATTTGGTTGACACATTAAACCCACCATGGAGGTTGTCCCTGGCCTGGGAGTGACTCCCCACCCTCAGCCCCACCACCTAGGATCGAAGTGGGGGCCCTGAGATACATCCCCAGCAAACCAAGGACCAGCAATGGAGAAAACCTGCCCTCCAGAGCCTGAATGGAGGCAGAGGGAAGCTCATGATCCTGATTCCCTCTGGAGGATCTGTGCCTTCATTCCACCTTCCAGCGAGGCTGCCCTGTGCAAATATCTCCACTGCCAGAGCCAGGACCTCCCAGTTCTGTGGCACATCAATCGCAGGGTTTATGGCTAGTATTTAAAGCAAAGCGGGAGTGTCACTCCCCTTCCTCAGACAACAAGTATCTGTCTGGTGGTCCACAGCTTTGGGCCATTCCTGGACTTTGAACCCTGCTGTACCTTCCCAGGCAGGTAAGGACTCTGGAAAGGGTGGGAGGTGGGGAGGGAGAAGAACAGCTCTCCTTCAGTGGGTTCAGTTGTGGCTTTCAGCACCCTCCAACCCAAGATGCCTCTCGTCTGTGATGTGTTGTCCTTCCAGCACTGTCAAACTCCCAAATAAATATTTCATCCTTTAATTCCAATGCCCTCTCCCTCACTGCTCTCACCAGCGTGAGGCTCGCACTGACATTTGTCGCCACAGTCACAGTTAAATGGCTCTCAGACACACGTGGTGGTGGGACAGAGGCAGCTCTGCCACCCTCATGAAAATTTCAAAGGGACATATTTTTCCAGTGGAGGAAAACTAAAGATCAGAGACACAGGGGATTCCATGGGAGAGTTTGTCTGCTCAGCCACGGAGAAAACGATCCTCAAGGAGCCCCTGGGCTGTGCTGAAGGCAGCAGAGGTGTGTGATCACACAGCCTGCTGGAACTGGCACCTGCACAGAGCAGGGATGGGTTAATGCCATGACCAGGAATTCATGTGCTCACCCACAACCGAGTCCACCCTCCCAGCTGGCACCCTCATCCACGGGGATGTGCACCAAGGACCGTCCAGGTTTTCCAAGTTTGTTTGGAAACAGTTGCAGTCACAAAACCACCCGCTCCCATCACAACACCAGGAGAGCCCCTGCAAGCACCATGGCTGAGCTCTCTGGCCCTGCCCTCCTCCCTGTTAGGCAAAATTTTCCGTGGGACAGTTGCTTTTAGGCTGCTGAAATCTGTAGCTGTACCTCCTGCTAGTGTGGAAACTGAGGCACAGATTTGCTATGGATTTTGGGAAATGTTGGGCTCTGCTGGCTGAGCACCATCCTGACAGACACCCCTGCTGCAGAGCATCCTCCAGCCCCAGAGCATCCTCCATCCAGGTCTGAGACCTGTTTCAGGAGACATCAATGTGAAGGGGCTTGGGACCCTCCTCAGCAGCCCAGAGCCTCCTTCTGCCCCAAGGAAATGTCCCCCACACCCCACCCTGACAGAGCCAACCCCACCAAACATGACCGCTGTCCGTTCTGAGCAGCTTCCACTCGCAGCCAGCTGGCTGATGTATCCAGCTGCCCTGCCAGACCCTCATTTTGGGTGCAGCAGGAGAAGGGTCACAGCTTTCCTCACTCAGCACTGTGCCCACGGGGCCAGTACCCAGTGGGTCCAATGCAGATGCTTGAGATCCAGATGTCCACGTCCTCTCCTGGTCCTTGGCTGCTTCATTTTCTGCCTCCTCATTTTTCATGAAGGCAAATCACCAAGGACCTGTCCCCGCCTGCCCTTCCCAGCACACGGTGTTGGTGACACATCTGTCAAAGCCCAGCCAGCACAAAGCCTTCGGGGTTTGTGTGCTGAGTGTGGCTGACCTCCAAACACGAGGTGTCAGAGCCCCTGGCTCGGTCCCAAAGGATCTTCCCTGGCTGCCAGGGACTATTAACATCTCTCTGCTTCCAGAAGGACGTCAGCTTTGTTTGGGATGAAGCCAGCCTTTGGAAGAGCAGATGATCCAGCGATGTTGCAACCAGTAGGGTCACCTGACCTGTGCTTGCAGCTCTGGGGGTGCCAGGTGAGGTCTTGGAGGCTGGATGAGGCTCTTCCTGCAGTGGGGTGGCTGGAGAGTCCCAAGGAGCTGGTGGCTCTGAAGAAGCCTGTGGGGATGTAAAAGATGGGGCAAAAAGGGAAGCCCTGGGTTAAGCACTTCCAGCAACTCCAACAGCAGAGGAACAATTATGGGCACAGCAGGAGCCAGAGACCAGGACAAACACGAACAGGGGGAACTGCAGCCTGAAAATGAAACATGCAAGATGACAAGCAGGATTTAAGTACAGGATTTAAGCCAGGAAAAAGCAGGGTGACTGTGCTGGCTAGTTCAAAAGGAAAATAGGATGAGATATTCAGGAAAAGCCTTGGATTATAGGCAGGGAATGATTGCATCCTGATTGGAGTTTGACTGACACTCCATCACTAACCCAAGCCAGAGTAATAGAAATGCTCATGTTTCTGATGAAAATTATTTGGGTGGCTGAAGGGAGCTAGATTTTAATGCATTAATGTGGGTAAGGTGTGTTTAGAGGCTGCACATTGAATAAGCGCATAAAGTAGACTTTTTATTTCTCTGGGGAATGTCCTGTCCCACAGAGCTTTCCATGCAGGGAGTGCCATGTCCAGCTCTGGAGACCCCCCCAAAAAAAGGACATGGACCTTCTCCAGTGATTCCAGGGGAGGCCATGGAGATGCTCCTCTTCACAAGGAGAGGTGGGGGTGTTCAGCCTGGGGAAGGCTCCAGGCAGACCTTAGAGCCCTTTCAGGTGCCTAAAGGGCGCCCAAGAGAGCTGAAGAGGGACTTTGGACAAGGGCCTGGAGTACCAGGGAAAGGGGGAATGGCTTCCCACCGCCAGAACTGGGGTTTGACACATAAATCACAAACTGGATCTAAGTGCATCTCACCCCCTTCTGCAGCAGCCCCACTGCTTCCATCCAGGATCAGGTGCTCCCAAAACAACTGAGTCCACCCGGATGCTGGTCCCCAGCTCCTTATCAAAACTTTCATCAGCTTCCCTGTTTCTTTGGTCAGGAGGGTTTTAACTCCTTTTCTGCTTGTTGTTAGCCCTTGCACACAAACCCAACCTTAAAATGGATAAACCTCACATGTTTTAATTCAGATCAGCTTACAAAGGCTTCATCCATCTCTTCTGACCCCCAGAGTAAAAGTTTTGTCTTAAACAATTAATTCTGCTTGGTAGGTTTATTTTTTTCCAAAGAAGCTAAGTTTCCTGCCACTAAATTTCCCACCTGTGTGTAATTCCCATGCTTTTCCATTTCTTTTCTCAAAAGCAGTGCCCCCACACATAATGTGATAGCAAGGAACAAAGCCTAGCCCAGTCCCTGGAGATTTTCTCCTATAGAAGTTGCGACTCAGGCATGTTACACCTAAACGGCCTGGGGAGCTTTGAAGGCCCTGGCCTAGCCCAAACCATCACAAATCCCAACCTGGCAAAACAAGGCCCAAGTCAAGCACCGCTGGAGAGGGGGAAGTGTGGAGCCAGTGCCACGGCAAATGAGGGAAATCTATGCAAAATGGGAAGCAATTAAAAGAGAATTAACCGGGCTGCAGGAGGAGAAAATTGCTTCTTTCAAACCATCTTGATTATATAGGGCTGCAACAGCCCAGAGCTCGCATGGCTTACCACCAGGGTGAATAGACTGTTAATCAAGATTGTCAGCAGCTCTCCCAAAGCCAGACATCCTCACTGGAGAGAGGGCTGGCAGGAACTTTGCTGTTCCACAGCTTCCTCTGCTCAGCCCTTACCCATGCATGCGCTGGTCAGAGGAGGCCAGTGGCTTCTTGCTCTTTCCAGAAAACAGCTGGGGATTTCACACTGGTGGTTGAGAAGGTGACATCTCTGGTGGAGCTGGATGGAAATGGACCCTCCACAGCCTGTCCCCATCTCACACAGCCCTTCTCCTTCCCTGACATCCTGAAAGGCCAGCGGTGTTGGTGCTGTGGGGAGGAGGGAGGCAGATAGAGTTTGTCAGACTCCAAAAGCCAAGCTGTGACATGGGCTGATATCCTGCCAAGGTGGGATGGGGCCAGGCTACGGCTGGGGGTGGGCAGACGCGTGATTCCTCCTGTTGCTGTGCGTTATGGCCAGTTCCACGGCCAGCAATATCATACTGGCCAGTGCCATCTCCCCGCTTTCCCTCCCTGTGTTTGGTTCTTCCCACAGAAGGCTCTGGGTTCCCTGATCCCCCGTTGGCCCACGGTATTTCTCCCCTCCCACACTATCCTCCATTGGTCTGTACCCTTTGCCCGCCAAGATTCAAACCCATGTCCCTGTCTTATTAGTTATTCCGTGTTTTCCCCACCCTTTGGTAAGGGTATAACAAGCCCTGGTAACGGCTTTTGGCCACTACTTCTTGTGACCTCCAAGTTGAATTAAATCCACTCCTGCTCTCCTACGCAGAAGTTCCCTCCGCCTCGTTCTTACCTCCTCAGCGCGCCTTGACCATCGGTGGGTTAGGCTAATCCTGGCTGGAACCTCGCCAACCCTCCCGCGTGCCCACGAGCAGCCTCCACCACCCTCTCCCGCGTGGGTGGGTGCCCGGCACTAGTGGTCCTCGAGCTAGCCCAACTATATAGTGCCGCGGCATCCTCCCCTTGTCCACGCTCACCCCCCTGGCAGTGACCACATGGACAGTCACAAGGAGAATAAAAGGCTTAGAAAAGGACCTGTGTCCAGCCAAGGTGAGATTTGGTCCTCTGACCTCCTAAAAGGATAAACCCCAGCTCCCCATCCTGCAGCTCTGGGAAGCAGCTGGGACACCCCTCATCAGCTCCCTGAAACAGCTCTGGGAGTTTGAAGCAAGGACGGAGGGAGGGAAATTGCTTTTTATTGCAGCTGAATAAAGCAGGGAGCAGGTGGGGGTTGTTACGATCCAGTTTAAACCCAGAAGAGCAAAGAAAACTAAACTGGAGGGAACTTTGAAGGTTCAAAATACGCCCAAAAACAGGATTAAAACCAAACAAGGTTAGATGTTGGTGCCAAAAAATTGATGTATTTTATTTAATAGTAAAAGAGGCAAAGAGAAGGAAAGAGAAAAGAAAGAAAGAAAGACATAGAGAAAGAAGTGTTCGTGGGGGGGTGCGGGGACAGGGAGAGGTGACGGGGTAAGGTGGGAGCATATCACCCATCCAGGGGTCCCAGCAATGTCTCGTTGCTCCCCTCCATCTGGTCTTCTGGCGGTGAGGGTCTCTTGTCGCCGCCGTGGCCACACGGCCACAGGCCGAGGAGTGCAGAACCCCGTGGATTAATACACTTCGGGCAGGTGGGAACGCCCACATGCCTCCCTTGCAGGGGCCAGCCTGACACACTGTCCCTTGCGACACTGAGGGTCTGTTGCATTATCTCCGGTCGTCTGGTGCAGGGTCTGGGGACCTCTTTGGGGGGCCCTTTGATGGGCCATGACACCCCCTCTGCTGCGGATAAGCTTGTTCCCCCCCCATGAAGGGACCCCTCAGCTGGGCTCCTCTGCACAGCGGAGGATGGGCGGTCACTGCGCCTCTTACCAGAGGCTTTTCCAGCACACACCCAAAACCTCTCTTCCCCCACCCTTTGGTGCGAGGGTCTGTGCGAGCCTGGCAGCTGATAGCCCTGGGGCTGTGATCTCCACCTCGGAGGTGTTGAGCTTGTGCTCGGTGAATGTCCCCAGCCCTGAGTTGTTAATTTATCTTGTCTTCATCAGATAGCGGGTCCAGGGCCTCTCAGAGCCCCTGTCAGGGTGCGGTAGTCTTCTCTGCAGCTTTTGTCATACAGTTTTAAAAGTCTTTCATGAAAATGTTTAACTCATAAACTGTAATATTTCAGTGTCTGACAGGAGTGCACAGCCAGGGCTGCGCACAGAAACCAGTGCTTGGGGAGGGGACCACCAGCCGTCCCCTTTCACCGAGCTCAGATAAACCCCAAAACCCTCAGACTGGCGCTATGTGGTGCTCAGTAGCTAAGCTGCAGCTGCCTCGGTGCCAGCTGCACACTTTCGCTAATGGTAATTGCATTAATGGGACACTAATCACACACCTAACGGATATAAACGGGAGCTAATTGCTCTACAGTGACACCGTGCTCCGTGCAGAGCTGTCCATCCCTGCGAGGAGCAGCTGTTCCTGGGAGCATCCTGCTGCTCCCAGGAGCGTCCCCTTGGCAGCCCTGGGGCTCTCCGGGTGCCTGAGCAGCAGCCCCGGGTGAGCGGTGGTGGACACAGAGTGGTACTCGGCCATGTCTGCTCCTAGTCCTCAGCCGGAGTAGCCCCTCCGAGATTCATCTGACTCCTCCCAAGGGAAATTAAGCCTCTTGTATGACGGGGAGGTGCGTTCAGGTGGCAGAGGCGTCTGACTGTATACCCAGATCACCCATGGTGAAGGGGTCCGCCAGTGTCCATCAGGGGGGTCTTGCCCTTCTCCTGGGCCACCCTGGGTATGACCAGAGGCTGTGGGTCCACCCTAGGTAGGACACCCAGTACGCCTGGCAAGAGGGTAGGAAGTGGGTTATTCCTGCCTGGAAGGAGCAAGCAGCAGCTGTGGCAGGCACTGACCCTGCTCAGGGCTGTTCAGGTGCTGCAAGGACTGTTTTTGCACAGTGTTCCTATTTCTGATGACCGGCCCCACGCTCCCTGCGCTTCACAACCGCTTGCTAACACCCATCCCTCATGCTCCCGCAGCTCCCTGCCTCTGGCACCTGGAAACTGAGCCGGAATTTCACACGCCCTCAACCACAGCTCCTCTTCCCAAGGAGTATTACAGCTCGGTGCTAAGCAGGAAGGACATGAGGCGCCTTCCCCGCAGGCTCTGTGGCCTTCTGCCCCTTGCTGGAGGGTAATTATAATGCCTCTTGACTTGCTCGTGTGACAAACTACAGCGGCAGTGGCACAGCGAGGGCAGCGGAGCAGGAGCAGCCAGGTGTCCCGGCTTCAAAATACAGCCTCAAGCGGCTGAGTCACCCTCACAGAATTTGGAATGAGTTTAAGCCCGTTTCCCCAGCCATGGCACTGCACTAACGAGGGGCTGGTCACTCGGGGTGTCTGTCTCTTGTTACAGCCCACCAAAGCAGAGCAGTCCTCGAAATACCCTTAACTCTGACCCCGATGCTGTTCAGAACCAAAGTGTTTGAGAAAGTAAAACGTGTCTGGGAAGGAGGAAAAAATTGGATTTAGAGGTAACATTTTTTAGACAATTGGAGAGCCTGTTCAGCAGGTAGGCTAAAATCGTCTGGAGGCAAAGGTGCATTGAGGGAGGGACTGGACAAAACTCTTCCCAGGGCACGTGGCACAATAAAGGTTGGGACGTATCATAACAAACCATGAGCAAGAGGCGGATAACCATCCGTGCCGTTGGAAGTGAAACATACATTGTTCTTTGCAACCTTCCCCCAGCAGAGCCTGAGCCAGCAGCTCTGCACCACTGCGGGCAGAGCTGCAAAGCAATTGTGGAGAAAAGCCCGGCTGGGCTTTCCCCGCGCTCGGAGAAGGCGATTGCTCGGCGTGAGAGGAATCCTAATGGCACAGGAGGCAGCTCAGCAGTCCCTCGCAGGCAGCACGGGGCTGGCACTGCGGGAACGGGCGCGGGCAGCGCTCTCGGGGCACGGAGCGAGCAGAGTCAGCGGCTCTTTCCTCATTGCGGTGCTCAGTGTCACGGGCTCCTGAAAACGAGAGAGACGACACGGCTTTCCCAGTTTCTGTTGCAAGAGGATGGTGCACTGTCACACTGATCTGGTAAATTTGGCCACAGAAGCCACAGTCTAGAGTCACCCAGCTGCACAAGTCAAAAACATACCTGGAATTCAGATGGTGGAGGAGGAAGTCATAGAATGCTGGAATACCAGAACGGTACTGGGTTGGAAGGGACTCAAAGACCACCCAGTTCCATACCTCTGCCATGGGAAGGGACACCTTGTATTAGACCAAATTTCTCAGTCGAGTGTTTCTTTACCCCCTTCCCCACCACTGACTCTGTCCTTGGATTAGGAATTCCTCAGTGGATGAGAGCAGATGAGAGTCCAAAAAAATCCAAAAAACCCATAAACTTAAAAAAGGCTTTAAAAGTAAATTTCCACTCAAATCAGTCTTCTGGGAGGGATCTACATCATGCAATTTTGAAATATCACAGCAAAATATTTCAAGCTTGAAAGACAAAAAAAAAAAGTCATGCTGGATTTTAGGGAAGACTGAGAAACTCTAGCAGAAACCCTACACACTTCAGTGTGTGCCAGCACTGCTCTTAACACAAAATGCTTTTGTCTGGATTCATATTTCCAGGCTGGAACAGATATTTTCCAGCAGGTACAACCTGAGCAGATCAGCTGCATTTTCCCTCAGAGAAGCATTATTTATTTTCCCACCCCATTTAACCTTCATGGCTACACCACACTGTCATCTCTCTCCAAGGAAGGGGCTGCATTTCATTAGCCAGGAGAAAGCACTCAGCTTGCAAAGGAAAATCAATACCTGTCATCTGCATTTATGTATGAGCTTTTATTAATGTGGACTTCAGAGCTGAGCTGATGTTCTCTGTGTCTGTCCCTAATACCCTCTGCTCCACGGGCTCTCCCTGCTCCACTCAATAGCCAATCCTGTTTCCAAAGAGATGCACTTTAAAAGTACCTGCACTGCTTCCTTTACCGAAGGGACTGGTTTTTTTTCAGCAGTTCAATAATATTCATGTACAATATAACAGTATACAATCATATCCTTTGATGCCATGGCCAGCTTGATGGTGTTTCTCTTTTCTCCATCATCTTTTTCCTACAATAAAGGGAAAAAATTAGTCAGAGCTCATCAAAAACTCAGTCAAATATGTATTTTTTGCATCTTGGGATGGATTACTATTTTCTTCCTTAATAAAGTAAGTATTTCTTTCTTGTTTTTCTTTCCCACTGGAAGATCAAATGCCCAAGCGATATTTTATTGGCAAAGCATTCAGCTTTCGGTTGCTGAAAACCTAAGATGTTTTGGCCTGGAACCAAAATCATGAAAGTATTTCCAAGGAGCATTTTAAAACCTCAAAACTCCTCTTAGCATTTTAGGTTTTCAGTTAAGATTTATTTTCTAAAAGTCCTGGAGCAGATGTAGTCTGGGAGGGGGCTGTGCCTTCATCACGTCTGTCTACAAGTCGTGTGTTCTCATGGCTGTGGCAGAGTGAGAGCTGAGGATCCGTGGCACGTTCCTCCACATCCCAGTTCCTCCACATCCCAGTTCCTCCTGCACAGTGACCTATGGGTTAATTTGGACCTCTGAGCTGGTGTCACATTCCCTAAGCCCAAGCAGGGATCCCAAGATGGGACATATTGGCAAGGCATCTGTTCTGTGCAGCAGCAATGTACAGGTGGAGGCAGCTTGGCATCTCTCCACAGCAGCAGTAAAAAACAATCCAAAAAAATTAAAATAAAAAAAATTGACTGGGAAGAGAGAAATCCAGAGACTCGAGTGCCTTCTACCTGCAGCAGAGCTGGACCTGCCTTTCTCCCATGGCTCCTGAGGATGTTTTGAAGTCCTGGATGCTCCTGGCCACATCTGGATCCTCCTTCTCCCTTTCTTCACTCATTCACTGCCCAAGAGTGGATTGAACCTATGGTGCTGCTGATTTCCCTGTGAAGAATTACTTGATTTAAGCACCTCGTCCCTTGATCCTCCCCATCCCCCCAGTCCTTCTCCTGCAAAAAGAAAGCAAAGGATGGAAACCACTGTTGGCACCAAGCCTGGCATGCACACCATGGACAGCATGGCGTGGAGAAATGGGCCACGGCAGCTCTGGGAACCTTGACTGCCTTCAAATGGAAAATTAATGACTGAACCTCAGTGTTTCGGAGCTGCAGAGATTTTCTCCTCATTTACTCAAAACTAAACAGGAGAGGCAAGGTGAGCTTTGCTCACATGGATCCTTGAGGAAACTGATGTGCGAGGGGCTCCTCATTGTGTTGCTTTCCATGAAAGGAATTTCTCAGCAAATATTGAATGCAGGGAAAGTCATGGAGGTGTATGGATGCTGAAAAAGCTTCAGCAGAGAATTTCTTTAGCTCTCTGCAGCACTTTTGTGAAAGTTCTGTCTTTCCCATGCAAGTAACTCAAAACAATGTTACCGTTTTGTAAACTTCTTGCAGCTGCAGATTGTTTTGCAGAATTGTTATGGCTCTAACTAGGAAAACATCCAGAGATGGGTGTCTTAGAACTTGACCAATCCCCTTTGAGGGGTGGATGGCAAAAACCAATTACCTTATGCCATTTCATACACTTTTGCAAACTAACATATAAAAGGCCTTCTGAGAAATCATTAAAGGGGGGCTTTTGCCTTGTTTCCTTGTAACCCTGTGCCTGGACTCTGTGTCGTTTCTCTACTCGTCCGTGGGGAAAGCAGCGACAGAGGCGTGATCCCATTCCCTTTTTCTCCATTAAATTGTGCCGGATCCGAGGGCTGTTCTGGTGGAGTGCTACGACCTCCCCGAACCGACTTCAACAGAAAGTCGCTCGGCAGCCACTGCATTCACACAGACACACACACACACACAAGCACCGGACAGCTTCTCGACAAGCTGACCGTAGAGAGGCAGGAAGGGTCTTTGTGTGGAATTCCACAGCACAGGTTTATTCGAGCCCCACACGTGAACGGGACCAAGCACCAAAGACCAAGGGGGATGAAGGTTTACAGTTTATATCCAGGGGCAGAGAAAGCATTAGGGGCAGGGGCGGTACATAGGCGGGATTAGGGTACAGGAGACAATGGGAAAATCCGAGTGAGTGGCAGGGAACAAGGTCCAGTGGGAGAGGGGGGAAGGGAGAACTTTCCAAAGGAGCAGATAAGGTACAAGGGAGTGGAGAGGCGAACTGGGGAAGCAGAACTGGGATACATTTCCATAACAGAACAGGGCATTCTAGGGGAGGCCTTTTTAGTCACTTTAACCTGGGGAGCTCTCTCAGGGTCTGTCCCTTTCACTGGCTCCCACAAAATTGCTTTCACCTCCCACTAAAATTCTTACAAAATTAGGGGGTTTAATTCATCTGGCAAACTCCCATCCGCTCCTCTCACTTGAAGGAAAATTGCTGGTGAAGCCTCTTATCCACAGAGGAAAAGCTGGAGGGAGACCCAAGGCATGCCATACTCTTCTCTGGGGCATTTTCATGCCACTCCAATGCACCTCTTGTTGAAAAGAGGGTTTCCCGAGAGACTGGCAGCTCTGCTGTGTCCTGTATCACTCTGCAGCAGCTCCTGCTGCAATGTGGGAGGGAGCCTGGAGCTTCTGGATGATTCTGAAGCATCACTAGAAGTCACAGAATCATGAAACATCCTGAGTCGGAAGGAACCCACAAGGATCATCCAGTCCCACCGCTGGCCCTGCCCAGACACCCCAACAGCCCCACCCTGGGCATCCCTGGCAGTGCTGTCCAAACCCTCCCGGAGCTCTGGCAGCCTCGGGGCCGGGCCCGTTCCCTGGGGAGCCTGGGCAGTGCCCAGCACCCTCTGGGGGAAGAGCTGTTCCCTCATCTCCAGCCTGAGCTTGCCTTGTCACAGCTCCAAGACAAAGCTCCCACTGAAAGAGCAGCAGCCGGGATAACACAGGGGTGATGTGCACCAGTACAGGCAGCTGCTCGAGGATGAAGGAATAAATAGGAGAAAACACCTTCCCAGTGCAAAGCTGCTCATCCTGGGCGGAAGTGCCTGTGTTGCCAGGCTCTCCTGGCTGTGACAGCTCCAGGGAGATGGATACATGGCAAAACCACAGCACTGTGACACCTTTATCCCCAGGGCTGCCTCTGAGAGACACAAAACTGGTGTCTGGCTCAAAATGAGAAACAAGAGGCCAGGCTGGCTGCTGACCCACAGCAGCCAAACACCAACAGCTGGGCTCCCGCCAAAGGAGCCAGGGACATGCTCGTTTTTCAAAGCACTGGATACATTGACATGTCTCGGTGAGCTTAGGCAGCTCAGACAGCTCGTCTCACTATTTTGGGCAGAAAAGGGCACAGATAAAGGAGAATTCCAGCTCTGGAAGCTTTCCCTGCACTGTAATTCCATCACACAGGCAGGATGAGCATGCATTGATGGAAGTGAATGTCTGGAGTATTTATTGCTGTTTGAGCCAGCTGTGCTCTGTGTGGTGCATCCTTCCTCACAATGCTGTTTGGGAATGCCTGGGAATGCCATGGAGCAAAGGAGAGAGGCCTGAGATGGGATGGAAACTTAGGAGAGGCAGTAGTAAAGCCAGGGGGACCTTAGAGATGACAGAAATTTCATAGAGGCTGAAAAGGAGTCAGAAAGGAGACTTTGTGGAGAGCTGGAGTGGGATCAGATGGGAATTCCCCTAGGATTGCAACCAGCTGCACTTTCACTCAGCTCCTGCTGCATCCTGGGTAACCCATTAACTCTGTGTGGAATAATCAGGTCTTCTATCTTCATTAAGATGCAAAGACGATCTCCATGAAGTCACCCTGCTTGGCAGGAAGCTCCTGGGAGAGCCCTGCCTGCACATCTGTGAAATTAAAGGCATCACATTAATTCAGCATCCTGACTGCTGGGGAGGGCATCGGATGCTCACACCCGTCCAGCCCTGCGCAGTGCAAGAGCCTCCACATCAGCAGCATCACTTCAGACCCCTTGGTTTGCTCTCACTGGTGGCTCCCTGAGGATGGTGCCTCCGAGGAAGCCCAGCCTGCTCCCTTGAGTTGGGCTGGGCAGTGCAGCTGGAGCGTTACCACTCCAGCCACATGGCATGGCGTCACCTGGAAAAGTCAAGGTTACTTGAGAGCATCTCCACCTGCAAAAAAAGCAGGGCTTGAACAGGTGGTTTGGTACTTCCAGGTTTTGTACTTCCAGGCCGAAGCTGCCTCAGCCTTGCAAGCTGTGATGCCCCCATTTCAGAGCAGCCACAGGTGCTGGGTTCAACCCTCTGTCCAAACCAGGCAGCTGGTGAACACGGCTGTGCCAAACACTGAGCCTTCCTTATCCCCCATCCTGCATTCCCAGGATGCTGGGGATGCCTTGGGATGCAGACTGTGAGCAGGGAGAGGTTGCTTTTGTTGCTCTGCCAGTAAGAGCTTCAACAAGGCAACTACAGAATAGAATCACAGAATACCCTGAGCTGGATCATCGAGTCTGACTCCTGGCCCTGCCCAGACCCCCCAACAGCCCCACCCTGGGCATCCCTGGCAGCGCTGTCCAAATGCTCCTGGAGCTCTGGCAGCCTCGAGGCCGGGCCCATTCCCTGGGGAGCCTGGGCAGTGCACAGCACCATCTGGGGGCAGAACCTTTCCCTGATCTCCATCCCAAATGCCCCTGGCCCAGCTCCAGCCGTTCCCTTGTCCTGTCCCTGTTCCAGGGAGCAGAGATCGGAGCTGCCCCTGGACAGGAGCTGCAGGCCCCGCTGAGCTCTGCCCTCAGCCTCCTCTACTCCAGCCTGGACAAGGCCGAGTGCCTTCAGCTGCTCCTCGTGTGGCCCCTCCAGACCCTTCACTTTTTCATGTCCCTCTTTTGGATGCTCTCTAATAACTTTTTATCTTTTTTATATTGTGGTACCCAAACTGCCTCCAGATTTGAGGTGAGGCTGCCCCAGCCCAGGGCAGAGCAGGACAATCCCCTCCCTCAAATGAGACAAATTTGCTGACAGCTGAGAGAAGTTGCTGCTGCAGCCAGAGACGTTGTCTGCACAGGGACAGCACATTGTTTATTGTCAGGCTGGTTTGTGTTGGCTTTTCCCTTCCTTGAGGCAGGAGAAGGCCAGTGATGCTGCAGGGTCTTTAACAGCAGGTTAAATACAACAAATTGCAGGAATCTGCAAATCAAGCCATGCCATTGCTCGAAAGCAGAACCTGTTAAAGCCATTTGGGAATTTATGTTTTATGGGTGGAGGATTTCTTGGCCTGCAGAGAGATATGGGTGAATGTGACAGAGCATTTAAACACCTCTTAGTCGGATGATAAATAGGAGCTGGAGCAGAAAGCCAGACTCAGCATGCATAGCATGATCCTAAGGACATTTTACTGCTACCTTTAGCTTCCTCTAGTAATTACTGAATTTATTAACTTACTACCCCTGTTCATTTCCAATTCCCCATTCTCCATTCCCTACAGATGAAGTTTATCTCTAAAACATGCTGAACCAGCTTGTTCAGGCAGATGTTAATGCAGGAAGGAGAAGAAGCAGGAACACTGGGCCATCCCAGCATGACCAGAGGAATGCTCTTCCCAAGGCTGCTGCCCCTCTCCTGCCTGGGATGGAAATAATTTAGAATTATCAATTCACAGAATGCTTTAGGTTGGAAGGGACCTTAAAGCCCATCCAGTTCCAGCCGCCTGCCATGGGCAGGGACACCTTCCACTATCACAGGCTGCTCCAAGCCCCGTCCAACCTGGCCTTGGACACTTCCAGGGATGGAATTTAGACCCAAGCATGAACATTTTTTGACTCACATGCTCCTATGAGCATTTTTTATCCTTTGATTCTTTGTTCACAGTTATAAACCCAGAAAAAAATCTTCGTCTGCTACAACCGCCAAATGTGTTTAATGCAGTGCCTTTTTCAACAGGTGAGCAGTAGCAGCAGGTTGCAGAGATTTCATTTACCTTTATCTTCTCTGTCAGGAGAGTGCTTCCCTGGCTATACTTTATGTGTTTAATTACAATAACTTCTCCTACTTAATTCTTGCCCTATTACCTATTTTTCACTAAGTCCACCAGCTGCTCACAAACTGGATTAAACTGGAATTGATTCCACAAGTGTAATCACAGAATCTTAGAATTATTTAGGTTGGAAAAGAACCATAAGATCATCACAGCCAACAACTTCTCCCTGTCTTCCTCTTCTTTTCTTCTTTTTTTTTTTACTCCCTTTTTTCCCTTTTCCTCAAGGAATTCCTCTGTCATGGAATCCTGCAGTAGTAAATGCCCAGTAGTTCATAGCACGTGGGTACACATCCATGCTGACGCTCCATAAGAGGTGTGATGCTTCCAAGATTAAGTTGTCCAGGGCTGTCCCACTTTAATCACCATTTTTCCACGGTGATTTTCCAAAGGAAGCTGCTGCTTGAAGACAGAGCTCTAGTCATGCTACCTGTGCCCTTAAGTGGGACCAGTGTAACTCCAGAAAAAATTAATTTAAAATCCATACAGAAGCTGTGGTGGGAAGGACACAGGGATGCGTTTACCACAGGGCAGTGTTTGTACCCTTGGGCGCTGGCACAGAGCCCTCCCCTGATCCATGGGATGAGGCCTCGGCCCCCAACACCTGGACAGAGGGCTGAGCTTGCAGGGGCTGTTTTTAAATAACTGCACCAAAATATCTTACTACAGAAAAGGTCACATGTGCAGGTGTTTGACTCCAAACAGCTTCCTTGGCTCATTTCCCAATACTCTGTGAATTTCAGTGGGAACTGGTTTCAAAGCTCTGGGACTTGCCTCTGAGAAGGGCTACAGTTCCCGGAGCACAACCCCAAAATCAATCAAATGCTTCCAAAAACCTGCCTTTCCCTCTGCAGTAGGAATGTGCTGTTTGGAGGCTGGATCACCTCCCAGGCCTGGCAGTCACCCTCTTATCTGTGCCCCCGGGTCTTTCCACTCCCCTGTTCCCCTGCATGGGAACACTTAGTCCACCCTGCTTAAGGCTTAATCTGTGGGTCGGCTCTCCTCTTCCCAGAACAACATTAGCAGCAGGAAGCAGCACTGAAGGGAGAGGTACCTTTGCTCAAAAGCCTCTCGAAGTGCCAGGCAGGTCCAAAAAACAGCATGGGGCTCAGCCGGCCGCTCTCCTGCTTCATGTCGGGCTGGCCGCCTCCGGCCATCACAGCCACAGGCAACCTGCTGCAGGGCTGAATTAAAGATTTTGTTAACACAGCTAATCTTGGCTAAATCCTTACCTAACCCAGATCCTGCCTGCTGTCATTGCCTTACAGGCTAATTGACCCGAGCCTGCTGCTGTCTGTTCAGCAAAGCGATCCGGCTCGGCTGCTGCCAAGGGGCAGGAGCAGAGAGGCCAGGAGGGACCAGGGTTTTGCTCGCTGCCTCTGATGGAAAATCCAAGTATTCCCAAATAGGAAACCGGTGCGCCTGGGGTCAAAGCCAAGGCTCACACAGAGGTTAATCTCAGCCTCATCTAATAAAATCTGTGTCATGCAGTCTGTTGGTGTGGGGGAGGTCAGGAAGGTGGTTGGTGTCCCCAGGAGGTTGTTCAAGGAGATCCAGCTGCATCTGTGGGAGTATGAGGGGGAACCAGATAATCACGTGGGAGGGAAATTCAGAGTCACTGCACAGAGAAACCACCTCAGCCTCACCAATTCCCAAAGCCACAAATAGCTGGAGGCAAGGAACACACCTCAGGGTGCTTCTGCTCTTACCCCAGCACTTGTTCTTGGCCACTGATGATGTGCTGTGTGAGAAGAAGCTCCACTGTAACCCATGAGGATGCTCCTGTGCTGGGCAGGACCACGACTGCAACATGGGAACCTGAGTTTACGGCTCAGCTCCATCCCAGGGCCAAGCTGGAGCTGTGTTGCTGCAGGAGTCCCCAGCCTGTGTTTGCTGGAGGGAGGTGGTGCAGGAGCATCTCTGACAGCGATGTAGAGACTCAGGGATGAGGGCTGCATCCTCATCCCAGTGTAAATAGGCCTTCGGTCATCAGAGTAATAACTCAGGCAGACAGGATCAATCTTTCTTCTCTTGCTGGAAATGGTGAGAAGCAGGAACAGAAAGATCCTGAACCTGCCTTTGACATCAATCAAATATGCATGGAAATAGTTTGGTGGTGGTGACAAAGCAGCAGGGAGGAGGAGAGCAGGAGGGGCTCATGAATCACAGACCAAGTGTGAGAGGGGGCAGCTGGCTGGGAGGCTGAGAGCAGCAGCTGAGACCTGGTCCCTGCTCAGCCCTGGAGCCAGGAACGGGACTGGGATATTGCCTATGGATTTCCAGCTGTTGTGGAGCAAGTCTGAGCACAGAGCACCTGACACATGAGGCACACCCTGGTACCCCCAGATCACTCCCACTAGCTGTCACCCCATGCTGTCCAAGGCCAAATGCTGCAGTGGCTCTTTGTGTGCTGGTTAGGAACTCATCTAAAAGGGCACTGAGCTCCAACAAACCCGTTTTGTGCAGGTTAGAAGGCATTGGCAGGTGGCAATAACTTTCTCTTGCTGTTGGCCTAGTGGGACTGCATCTGGACTCATGCCCTCTTCCTCGTGGCTCAGCTTGGATTTAAAGACAGAAATTGCCCCCAGTAAGGCAGACAAAGACCACATGTCCCTATTGGAGGTGGCTCAGAAGCTGGCAATGAGCTGGTGCTGATTCCAGCCATCCACCCTTTGTCATCTCCCATGTCCTCGTCTTTCACCCACCCCCAAAAGGGATTTTAAGGCAGACTCTGCTCCTGTGGTAGTGTTACCAAATTTGTGTTCTGGATTCGGTGCTTTTTGCAACAGGGTGGTGTGAATGCACCTCTCCCCTCCACACCACCGCTGGTAACACCTGGATGTATCCAGATGTTCAGCAGCACAAGCAGGTTGCCTGAGGATAACTTTCCTTACCTCCCAAACTGAAGAGGATTCAGTTCTCTACTGGAAAAGGTTACAAAAATGTACTGGAAATGACCTGAGATTAGGTGAGACTTTCTTCAATAACAGGACTCTCTTTCTCTGCCTTTATTGATTCCACAGGAAAAAAATAAGCACAAACTTTACTGGAAGTTTTCAGCTGTTTTTTCCCTCAAGCTTCTAAAAACTTCAGCTCCTGGCTGGATGTGAGCCACAGCTTGAGAAGCAAAGAGGTTCTGGGTGTGAGTGTGGGGCTGGCAAAGCTGAGCAATGATGCCCCATGGAGACACACAGCATCTCTTTGTCTTTCCAGCAGCTCCTCAACCACAGCCAGGGATGCAGGAGATGTTACTCTGAGGATCCTTGGCAAGTAACAACTGCTCTGCTGGGCTAAACCAGGACAGTGACTTGGACCGGCCTTTATGGAGGGGGTGGAGCCGCTCCTCCACCTCATCCTACCCACCAAGAACACACATGAGAAGCAGGATATTAGAGGTGTTCTTTTCCTCACTGACTCCTGCCACTGGAGCCCAGCAGAGAGCTCAGGTGTCCTGCTGCTCCACCACCAGCAACTGCAGCTTGGGGATGTGATCTTCAGTGCAAACTCTGAGCTGAATGTTATTTAAACTTTTTTTAGCAAACATATCCTCCAAGGAGGGGATTTGTTTTCCGCCACTGTTCTCTAGGGAGAAAATATCCCTGAGGGAGTTTGCCTCTCCATCCCACTGGAAGCATCTCAGCTGCCAGTTTTGCTATTCTTTGGGTGTCTACAAGCTAAAAATACCCTGTATACAATTAATCTGCTCCCTGTCACCCCTGGCAATGGGGTTGACAGGTGCTCATGAGCTGCAGTTGTTGAAATAAAGGCTCCACAAACAAAACTGAGGGAGATTTCTCGTGTCTCACTGTGCTTTCTCGCTGTGGAACTGCTGCACGGTGGCAGGAAAGTGCTTTAAAGCACCTGTGAAGGTGATGCCAAGTGAAAAATTGTCACCCAGAGTGCGTGCGGTGCTGGGCTCTTAAACACATCATGGGGTGGGTGAGCAATGGGCTCACAGGTCAGGCCCAAGGGGTGACAGTGGCTGGGGTCACATCAGATTGGCACCAGTCACTAGTGGGGTCCAGCAGGGCTCCATCCTCAGCCCTGTACTCTTCAACATCTTGATAAATGACTGGGATGCAGGACTGGAAGGGATACTGAACAAGTTCACAGATGAAACAACACTGGGAGGAGATGTTGACTCCATCGAGGGCAGAGAGGGCCTGCAGAGAGATCTTGACAAATCAGAGAGATGGGAAATCACCAATCGTGTGAAGTTCAACAAGGGAAAAGTGCCAGATCCTGCACCTGGGGTGGAGCAACCCTGCATGAGTTGTGTGGATGGACGTCTGGTAAGCTCATCTTGTTCCAATCCCCTGCCGTGGGCAGGGACACTTCCACTTTCTGGGAAGGTGTATCTGGGTTTGTTTTTCTTCTCTTTTCAGCTTTGATTCACTGAACAATACCATCTGGCTTTTCCAAACAGCAGATTTGCTCACCGTGCACTTTATGCCTTCCTGGGGGTCTGTAATAAGCATGCCTTTGGTCAATCATGAAAGAGCAAGGAAAATTAGCAGCACTTCTGCCAGGAGCTCAGAGCCAGTAAATCTCAGAGAAATGCCTTGGCACCCACATACGGTTCAGAACGTGCTGGGATGGATCCCAGTGTCTCCCTTCTCCATCCTCTTCTCTTTACCTGTGACGCTGAAGGATGTATCTGGTGTAATCTCAGAGCTGCAGCAAAATCCTTCCCAAGTGGCCCAGCAGCAGCGGTTTGTGGCCCCAGCCCTTCCTGACAGGATGGATGTGAACCATGTTAGACCACTGGCTCCAGTGTCTGTTCTTTTCTGTTCTTCCCAAGAGCAATGTTTCTCCCTAAAAATTGAAGCTTTCCTCAGCAGCTGCTGGCTCCTCCATGTATTCCTCACCTCAAGGAAAGGTTTGGCAAAGCTCTAAAATCATCCTAGATTTTGATTTTGGCTGCTTTGAGGTGAAAAGCCAGTTTTCTGGTTCAAACATATTTTGGCTCTAATTACTAATGTTGATAAAATAAATATTTAAATGCAAATGGTCCAAGGCAAATGCGACATCATGAATCATAAACAGTTTGGCCTGATTTTTTTCCCTGTTCGAGAAATTTTTCCCTTCCCATTTGAAGCCTTAAAACATTTCAAACGTCCAAAGTGGCTGACTATTTTCCATCCAGCCTTGGAATTATCCCATTGCTGTAATGCACAATGGTTTCCACTACACCTACAGTGTCTTATTCAATTGTTATGTGGAGAAGGAATGACTGTAGGTGGTGTAATTCCACCATCCTAGGGGCAATGGATGGACAACCAGCAGTGCTGCTGCAGGATGTGAGAGTTTAAGTGTCAGTTACTGACACAGTGGATGGAGCTTAAAAATGAGAGGAGGGAAAATCTCTGTGCTGGAGCCACGTCGAGGCACAGGGAGGGAGATCCAGCTGGAGTTGCGATGACTCAGCTTCAGGGAGATAATTGCAATCTCCAAGTATCAAGGGATGTCGCTGCCAAGGAAGGAAAGGAAATATTTTATGGTGGAAGAGAGTTCAAAGGGAGCATGGCTGAGCTGCCTGTGTGAAAGCAGAGGTAGGATGATCCAGGCTGAGCAGTCAGAAGAAGTGTCAGCCTGTAAAAGTGGAAGAGTTAGAAACTCCATCATTCAGGATGCTCAGAATTACACCAAACAACATCTGGGTGAGCTCCTCTCAGGGAGCAACCATGCACCAGCTGATCCAGAGCACTCCAGCCTCCCCCACTCTGCTTTTCACGACATTTTCTCATATAAATGCAGGTGTCAATAAGGAAATTATTAGATCCCTGTCCCCAGCAGTCCCACAATGTCTCCCCTCAATCAGAACTGCAAGTTCTACAACCCCCTGCCAAGAGGCCCTGCCAGGCAGGTGGGGGCTGTTTCCCAGGGGATGTGTGACCTCTGTACGGAGAGAAATTGGATGCACAGCCTCTGCATCTCCTCTCATGTCCCTGGGGCACAGCCCTCACAGCACTGCCACTGCCACAGCCAGCTCCAACACTGACTGCCTGAGGACAAGAGAAGCTATGGGGGAGTGGATAAAAAAGAGCAGGAAAGGAAAGGGAGAGCCAGAAGTTCCCAGAGGAGCTTGCGAAATGCTTGTCAGGAGCCAGAAAATAATCTCAGAGGTTTGCCCTGAGTAGCTCAAGGACTGAAACATATTCTGGGGTGGGCAGCAGAGAGGCTGGCAAAGGTTGGACATTGCCAGATGTGAAAAATCTTTGTAGAGGACATGCCTCCGAAGGGAGGGAAAGGAGAGCCTTAGCTCCTGACTGATGGGTCTGCAGTTGCAGCAGAGGAGAAGGTGCCCTTTCTTGGGCTGCCAGATTCTTTTCTGGAAAAGCAACAGAGAGAAGAAAGCTTCACTGCCGCTGCTGAGATAGGCAGAAGTCAGACTGCTCCCAGATCCACTCTCCTGTGAAAAGCAGAGGCTGTTGGGCCTTTCTGTGCTGTATCATCCTGATGCCTCCTTGGTGTGACTCCCTCCCACCTCTAACTTGGCTGCACCATGATCTCTGCACTTTGCAGCTGTTCTCTTGTATCTGGGACAGCTGTGTCACCTCGTTGCTGTGGCTGGACAGGATTTTGGGTGCTGCTTTGTGGGTATAGTGTGGGAAGATTATGGGATTATAGAATATCCTGAGTTGGAAGGACTCAAAGAATCACCCAGTCCCACCCCAGCCCTGCCCAGACACCCCAACAGCCCCACCCTGGGCATCCCTGGCAGCGCTGTCCAAACGCTCCTGGAGCTCTGGCAGCCTCAGGGCCGGGCCCATTCCCTGGGGAGCCTGGGCAGTGCCCAGCACCCTCTGGGGGAAGAACCTTTCCCTGATCTCCATCCCAAATGCCCCTGGCCCAGCTCCAGCCGTTCCCTTGTCCTGTCCCTGTTCCAGGGAGCAGAGATCGGAGCTGCCCCTGGACAGGAGCTGCAGGCCCCGCTGAGCTCTGCCCTCAGCCTCCTCTACTCCAGCTGGACAGGCCGAGTGCCCTCAGCTGCTCCTCGTGTGGCCCCTCCAGACCCTTCCCCATCCTCGTGTCCCTCCTTTGGACAAAGGAAGATCTAAGAACTGATGGCATCGATGCCACAGACACCTGCACCTGTCTGGTCTGCTGGGGCCAAGGTCTTCCTCTCTCCACGCTCCCTAGGGACTGCTGCATGGAGTACCGGCACCGAGGCTAGGATTTGGTACCTGGCTTTGGTGGAAGACAGAATCTTTTTCTCCCATAGAAGGAGGCACTGAGATGCAGCAAAGTGACTCAGATGTATTCATCCAGATCATCTCAAGCAGAGCAGACATGGAAAATCCTACTTTCCACCCCTGAGCAAATAACCCATTCCACAGAGCCAACATCCCACCCTGTTTGCCAAGCACTGCATTTTTGTTTGCTCTCACTTTCAGAGAGAGGATAAATTACCCCTAATTACAGCTGAAATTAGAGGAACTATGGCTTCTTCAGCCATCAGCACAGGGGAAACCAGCTGGAAAGGAAGAGGTGCTCTCAGCCATGTCAGGGATTCAGGCTGATTTTTCTTCCCATGTTCCAGAGTATTTTGACATCAGAGTGAGACAAAATGAGGAGAAATTTTCATCCCAGGAGAGCAATTGTTTGCTTTAAAAAGGTATAAATCTGCTGGAAAACAGACTTAAATTTGAAGTGACCATTTACCCTTAACTGCAGCTTTGCCAGAGATTTGCTATAATGTGGAATGACTCAGAAATACAAACCAAGGGGAAAATCTCTTCCTTTATTCAAAAAGAAAAAGAGATATATCTGTCTTTAAAGCAGAACTGAAAGCTCTGCAATATTAGGTTGAATTCAGAGCAAAAACTGCAGAGAAAATATTCCTGAGTACCTGGTCTCAGCCTTAGCATTGTCTCTTTCTAAGTGATAAAACTTGGTCCTGTTGTTCACAACAAAGGGGTGTAACATGTGGTGTGTTGATCAGTAAACAGTCAGATAAACCAGCTCTGAAAATCACCTGCACACTGGTATTTTCCTGCATCAAGTGATGTTTCAAGCTGCCCCATCTCCATGGCCAGGGGATTGTGTTTGGCTGTGGATTTCCATGCCAGGAGGACAGGATGGTAAGACTCAAGCCTAAACAGGGAATATTGACCCTACAAGCCCAAAAATGCATCTCCCACTTGCTCTCTGGTTTGTGATTTCTCTCCTGCTCTACACGCCTGACATGCCAGACCCTGTGAATTTAAGCAGAGTCTTGTATTCATGTAAGAGGCTTCTTCCCAAATGCTCCTGTCCCATGTGTAACCCACTTACTGAACTCAAGACTCACCACAGAAACGAGTGGTGGGGATCACTTGAAGTGCCACCTATGAACACAGAAGATGCTGCTCTTGTGTCTCTGCAAGAGCCTCTTTGGCAGATGGCATGATCCTGAAAACTGATTTTATCAAACTTAATATGCCTCAGTGAGAAAGCTCCATTCCTTCATGCTTGGCAGAGGCACCTACAGTCATAAAAATATACTCAGTGAGGATTGAAAAGATTTTCAGTGAAGAGCGGGGACCAGCCTTAACTCTGCCCTGGGATATTCCAGGTGCTACCAGCCCAGGACTGAGCACTGCAATTGTTCCCCACCAGGGGTCTGTGCCCTTCTCCACCACCTAAAAATCCTAATCCCCCGCAACCAGAGGCAGGGAATGGCCTGCCACACACGGGCCTGCTCAGCCAGCTCTCTCATGAAGATGAATGATCCTATTTGATGTGATGACATGAGCCAGCAGCTGAGGTCATCTCCCAGCTGCTTTAGGGGCAAAGGCAAGCACTGAGCCTGACCTGGGTAATCTGCTGCCTAATGATCAGCCCTGGGCTGCTAATGACACTTAGAGCATTTATAATCCCCATCCCCTGCATTAAACAGGGAACATGCAGCATGTAAAGAGCAGCAGGAAACTTGGACATGCCAGGGGTGAAACCTCAGCAGGACCAGCTGGGCTGGTGTTCAGGCCCAGGGTTGTGAGAGGGATTTAGGCCCAGGGATGGCTTCAGGTCCTAAAATACGAGTGCAAAGGCTTGCTGGGCTTTTGGTTTGTACCCAGGTATGTCTGTAAGGAAACCTGCTTCCCCTCTGAACAAGTGAGAGCAGTGTGGCATGTGGAGGGTACCAAGGGTGAGAATCTCCATATTTGCAATCCACAGGCACAACACGCCAGCAGAGCTGGGCAAAGCTCAGACCTTAAAAGTTAGGAAGAAGCTGCCCAAATAGCAACCTGTTCCTGGGAAATGAAATCCCCACACAGAGAAGTTTCTTTTCATTTGGTCAAAACCTTCTCCTCTGATTCTAATCAAAGCCCCACATTCTGCCTCGCCTTCTCCCTGGCAGTAGTGGGGTCACTGGGGATATCTCGGCAGGAAATTTCTAAAGGAAATGTCTTTCAGAACAAGCCTTTGTGGTGAGAATATATCTATCTCATCAAAACGCCTTGTTCCCCCTTTTATCTTTAAACAAAACCTGCCCAGATGTGCACTGTGCGTCTGCACCAGGCTGCACACGCTGCCGAGCCTGCGGCTCACGAGAGCCCAGGAGAGGAATCCAGACATTTGCTACCCTCTGCTGTCCTTTTCCCGCTATCTCACCTCCGTCTGGCAGAGGCCACCGCTATTTTCCTCCCTCCTTTATGTCCCTGTGTCACCTGCCACACATCCTGCACATCCTGCCCTGAGCGTCTCCAGGTGCCTTCAGGCTGAACCTGCCGACCCCTCAACCCTCTGCTCCCCCAGACCACCCGGACCCATCCGCCAGATATGATAATATCCAAAATACAGAGCAGCTGTGCTTCCCCCCACCCTGCCTGCTCTTTCACACTATTCTTCCTGCTCCGCAGCTGATGCCCCTGTTCCTGCCCTTACTTTTATGCTGCTTCTCCCTCTGCATTGCTCACAAATATGGAACAGCCCATGCGAGAGCTGGACTCTGCTGAGCACTGAAAGCCCTTCTCAGGTCTCAGAGAATGGCCTGGCACCACCAGGGTTAATCCTGAATGGTATCAGGGCAGCTCCTGCCTTTATTAACAACCCTTAGCTCTTCACAGGGTAAAACAAGCCAAGGGACAATGCAGAATGCCCACCAACCCCAGATCCCTCATTTCCAACCATGGAGGGTGCGGAAACTACTCCTGTATCAATTCTTATTTATAAATGGAGTTAGCATGTGGGGGTAACTCACTTTGCTCCTCGGGGGGAGGGACGTTAATTCCCTACTCAGGACAACACAGAATGGTTTTTCCATGTGCTTACTGAGGCACTGGTTGTGCTCTTTCCAAGACAAGCACAGGACTAAGAAGCACTATAAGGTGGTAAGAAAGTGAATCTATGTTCTTGGCATTTCCCTGTGGATGAGCCAAGTTCAGCTTCGCATGTGAGCCGGAATTCTGCATTTCAAGCAGGAATCTCTTTGCTGTGTAGGAAGGGTATCCCTCCTCCTGCCACCACAGCACATGTTCAGTGACTGCTAACCTCATCTGAGAACTCACTAACAAATCCCTTAATGAGCTGATGAGTTAAAATGCAAAACCAGGGAATTTCAGAAATGTTGCACCTGCCTCAGATCATTTCTATTTTTAGTCTGCTTCCCTCAGGAAATGAGATCCATGGAGGCATTCAGAGTCTAGCCTTGGCTGGCTCTCTTCTTTGCAACAACTTCTGAACATGAGTTTCACTCTGATTTGGTGAAGTGGAGATCTCAAAGGTACTATCAAGTTCCAGCATGTTCAGTAGAAAAGGTGATCAGGTGGTTCCGCCCACACCAGACGGGAGGGATGCACAGCCCCACACCACAAACCACAAGGAAATCTTCATTCCTTCTGCTGCTTGGTTCTATCCCAAGTGATTTCAGACCAGACTTGGTTTATTTATGCTAAAACTGACAGAAAAAAACCTTAGATCTGGGGTGTAGTGTGATTTTTTTTTTTTCTCTTTAAAGAAACATTAAGGATTTGCTCATCCCACTGTTCACCAGGGTGAAGTTTTCTCCATAGGCACAGCCTGGAAACAAACACACTTCCCCAGCCCTGCCCTTTCCTTTGGCTCCAGCCAGGATGAGGGGTGAGGCTGCCCTTGCTGTGTTTGCTCCCCACCCCTCCCAGCCATGGGGCTGGGAAGTGTAAGTTTTTCATGGATTTTCTCATTATTTCATCATTCTGGGAGACAGGGAGAGAGACGCAGGGAAGGAGTGAGGGAGGGAGGGCCGCCTTAGCTTGGCAAGATTTTCCCGAAGAATAATTGCTGGTGCCTTCTGCTGTCTCTGAGCTGTTGTGTGCACTTTATTTCTGTTGGATCTTAAATGAAGTGGTGGGTGTTTTCATATTTTTCTTCTTTTTTTCTTTACTTTGTGCTGTTTTCTTATAGACACATTTTTTTCACAAGCCAGCCGAATGATCTGAACATATTTACCCTAAAAGCACTTCTTCCTCCCCCTACATCCCACCTCCAGAAACCTTGGTACAAGTGAGAAAGAGTTTTTAGCTTTACTCTTCCCAAGTTTCTGCTGTCCGTATATTTAAACTGCTCACTTGTAGTTCTCAGTGGACAATCGTAGCAATGTAAACTTCATTTCCAGGACAAACAGCAACATTAAGAAAACACACCCTTCTTAGAAGAGATTCCAATCCAAACCAAGAGATTGCCTAAAGTATCCCAGGCTTCCCTGTTGGAAGCTGGTGCTGTGCTTTTTAGGATGACCCAAGCCGGCAGGAAGTCCTCTCTAGTGTGTAGCCACACCTTGATCTTTGCTCAGTAACTTCTGTCTTTTCTTCCCCTGAGATTTTTGCGAGTATAATTTCCCCTCAAAACCACAATTCCGTATTTTATTCAACATATTCTTATTTTTCCAGCTGTTCCCCAGAGCCAGTTCTAGGTACCCTTCACAGGTGGAGACCCTGGAGTTTCCCTCTTGAAGTGCAAGGCAAATTCACCTTTGGTCTGGGTTTCTGGGTTTTCCTTGCCTCTTGCTCTGCTATGATTGCCACCAAAAAAAGCCTTGAATAGTACTCTCATACTCCTCTATCCCTCTGATCGTCTCTCCCAACATCCTCTCCTTCTACAATGTCTCCCGCTGTATTTCCTCTTCCCAGATTCCTCCCAAGGTCATGTTTCCCACAAAGGCCAGACCTGCTGAGTGTTAGCAAGGCGGGCAGGAAGATGAGGCTGCCCAGCCTGTGAGGCATCACTAAGGTGACAGGGAGAAGCAGCAGATTCCTTGTTGCCATGGTAACAGGATGCTCCACACTGCCCAGCAGAGCAGGATGCCCTGTGCTCTATACGTCTACCCAGCTCCCAGGGGCCCCAAGGTGTTGGGGACCCTGGGGATGCTGACTCTGGTGCTTTGGAACTGCTCAGGTAAAAGATAAGTGTGGAGGTGGCTATAATCTACTCCGACTTCTTGGAAGACTGACTGGAGCCCTGGAGAGGAACTGGAGTGAGGTGAGCACGCCCTGAGCTGGGCCTGAGCACCGGCCTTCTGCTTTCTCCCTTGGAGATCCACTGTCCTTGCTTTGGGACCTCCCAGCCACTGTGCCTGCCTGCCAGCACCTTCCCATCTCCAGCTGGGAACACCAAGAGGTGAGACCTGCAGAGCTCTCCTGCCGGACCTCCCTTACCCACAGCTCCTCTTTCCTGGAGCTCTCCACGTACAGCCTGTGTCCAGGTGCTGGTGACACCTCCCCTCTCTGCCCGTTCTGCCAACGACCCGGGCAGAGGATGTGGCTTCCGAGCCACAGCCAACATGAGCAGAGGTGTCCCAGTCTGACTCTAGTCTCCACAGCTCTGCTCATCACAGCCTCACTTTCTGCCACTTATTTCAACAGCTCCTGGCATTTTCTCTCCTCTAAGCACATAAACAACCACAAGTGTCCCTGTAGGATAGTCCCGGGTGGGGCTGCATCCATCCACATGCCACACAGGTTCCCAGCTTGCCACAGTGAATTCCAAATCCTCCTCTCCCCTCAGCTCCAGGCCTGCTCTCTGCAATGCCTTGAAATTCCTCAGATGTGTCCCCAGCATTTTTCTCTCTCTCTCTGGCCTGGGCCATGTCTTCATCCACAGGGAGAGCAGCCCAGACTCACTGCCAAAACCCTGTCAGGATGGAGGTGGCTGATCTCACCTGCTGCTGGGCAGGGCAGGGCAGGGCAGGGCAGGGCAAGGCAGGGGGGTCCTGGGTCCTCTCAGCTGTGATGGGCTCTGCTCCCATGAGGGAAGAGAGGGGCAGGAGGGAAAAGACCCCCCAAGGAAGGAGCAGGTCTGTGGAGCAGGTGAGTGGCACATAAAGACTCAAGATCCCATGATATCCAGCATCCCTCCAGCCACCGCTCTCCATTTTGTTTGTGCCCCCAACCACCTCACACTGGCTGAAATACCCAGCAAGGTAAAAGAGGGACACCCTTCTCTCTGAATTATTCTTCCCAAATAGCTCTGACAACAACTTTTTTTGCTAATAAAGATTGGCTTCTAGTTGATCTGCAACACTGGCTGCTCCAGACACAGTGGGATTTGGGAGTTAGGGGGAGACCCATCCCTAAGCGAGAGAAAGCAACATTCCCAGTCAGCAACATGGTTGGGGGAGACCCAAGTGAGAGAAAGCAACATTCCCAGTCAGTCTTGCACTCAGTTTCCTTCCCAGACCACCACTTTTTACATACCACTGAAAAAGCAGCCCCAGGGAAGAGCTAAAGCCAGAGCATTTACTGGGGTCAAGGTTCATAGGACAGGGCAAGAGAAAGCACAACCTCAAACATCTTCATTTTCAGAGCCAGGCCTTGCCATGTGGAGACACAGGGCTTTTGGAAGGATTCTCTCCTTCTTGACCTCAAGGACTGGCACAAGTAGCTGGAATTTTGCTGAGCCCAGTGGCTGCTGGAGAGCCCAGAAGAGGGCAGCAATACTGTGCAGGAAGATGGCACTTCTAACAGAAATTGGGTCTTTTTAGAGGAAAGAAGTTCTGGATCTAAAATACCAGAGGCAAATGGGCTTGTTCTGCTTTCTAGCATAGAACAAAACTCAGAGCAGGGGCATTGGCCTAGCTCCAGGCTTGTGCTCAGTAGTTTCAGGGCACGAAACTGTCCCAAGAAATTTCACAGAAGTCTGGGCTGGCAACTGTTTGCTGAGGTTCAACAAAGAAAGAACCAGTGTTACTCATCCACAGCATCCCGGGCAGGAATGCTAGGAACTGCCTGGAACTGAGAGGGGGGAGAGGAGCAAAGTGTTTCAAGGCTCGACCAGCCTTCCTGCACTGAGAGGGCGGACAGGCACTGTCACAGGCTGCCCAGGGAAGCAGTGAAATCAGCATCCCTGGAACTGTTCAAAAAGCCTGCAGATGTGGCATTTGTGGACATGGGTTTTGGTGGGCTTGGCAGTGCTGGGGGAACCGTCGGACTTGATGATCTTGGAGGGCTTTTGCAACCTGAACAATTCTGTGGAGTGGAGGTGGAGCAGGGCACGAGTGTGTGGTGGGTGAGGGCAGGGACTGTGAGCCTTCACGTGGGAGCTGCAGGAAGGAGGTTGCAGAAGGGCTAGTGGTTCCCTGTAAAGCTCCACAGTTCTGCTGCTCCCTACAGCTCTTCTCAGTCTGTGGGGCTGCAGCAGGGAATTAAAAACAACTTTGGCATCAGCAGGCTGAAGGTGTGGAAAAAGAGAGTGCCAGCTTCCAGGATCTCTGAAGCAGGGAGAGTGGAGACCTTGAGGAAAGGAGATGGGGGAACAGGTGAGTCAGTTCTGGGTCTGTCCCCTAAAGTTTCGCTGCTGGGCTGGAGGTGAAGCCAATAGAGGAAATCTGTGCATTTCCTGAGACACAGGGACCCATGAAGCACTGAGGCTCCCTCTCTGATGTGGAGTCTGGATGTGCTCAACCTCCTCACCCACTCCCAGCTTCTCCCCTCTGCAAAGTCCTAAAGGGGGCTGCAAATACAGAGGGTGCTGGGCACTGCCCAGGCTCCCCAGGGAATGGGCACGGCCTTGAGGCTGCCAGAGCTCCAGGAGCGTTTGGACTCCGCTCTCAGGCACAGGGTGGGATTGTTGGGGAGCCTGTGCAGGGCCAGGGGTTGGACTGGATGATCCTGTGGGTCCCTTCATACTCAGGGTATTCTGGGATTCTATGAAACCCACTTTGGAATGACCCTGCAGAGCTGCAGCCCAAACCACCACCAGGCTAATGAGGCACAGCTAATGCCCCTCTGCTGCCTTGAGGAGGCTGAGCCGGTGCCAAGGACCCAGTAGAGTGTGACAAGGTCAGCCTGGCATGAGGAGGCAGTGGCAGCTGCTGCCCAACTCAGCTCAGCTTGCAGGCAACAGATTCCTTCTGACTAATCTTGAGACAAGTGTAATTAGCAGGGCTGTGGCAGGGCCTGGGGGCTGGGGGTGAGGACTGTGGCTGTCGCCTGTCCCTGGCTGGGTGGGCTGGCCTGGGAGTTCACAGATCACACAATATTCCAAGTTGGAAGGGACCCACAAGGATCATTGAGTCAAAGTTGATGGGGAAGGAATGGGTGGCTCTCAACACAAGCTGGTTCACCCCTGCAATCCAGGGCTGAGCAAAATGCCTGACAGTGGAATTCCCAATACCCGAGTCAGTCTCCTCCTGGAGGGGTCAAAGAACTGGGCCATGGAAGAGGTTTGAGCAGGACTGGTGGCCTGGAGATGGGCAGCTGTCCAGCATGGCTGAGACAAGCCCAGGTCTGGCACACACATCTGTGAATGCTCTGTCCTAGGGTTCGTTAAAAACCTCTTTCAGTTTGTCATGTTTTGTGAGTTCCTGGCTCTTCCCTACACCATGTGAGAGTTTAAACCCCCCTGCCTTCCCGGGGCTGCCGTTCCTAATGAACATGATAAACAAAGGCTGCTCCTGTTTGGGTTTAATTCAAAAGCCTGTTAAGCACCCACGTTATTTTCAGCATCTGTGGTTGTTTGTGTCAGTGTAGGTTTAGATGCTTCCCTGGACTGGGATCTAAGAAAAAGACCAACATCATTAGGAAAACCAAAGGGATTTTTGGTGTGGAGTGATAAGGCAGTAAGTGGCAGCAACACAACTATTTGTAATCATCTGCCCACACTGCTGCTTAACCAGACTGAGATAACTAATTGATGCTTATGTTTGCAAGCAATCATCTTGAAAATATTCTAATTTATGTTAGATTTCAGTCCTGCTGGATCCAAAAAGGTCTTCTGTTAGAGCAATTCTGTGCATGTGTGTGCATATAACAGAACGTTTTCAGAAGTAATTCAGGAACCAAAGTTTCATCTTTCCTAGGTCCCACAATAAATGCCATTTAAAAAAAAAAAGTAGTTGGTCCAGCATTTATTTTATGCCTAAAATCCAGCTAGAACACTATGATGAACTCTGTGGGGAAAAGGCAATGGGAAGATTTGATCAGCCAGAACAAAAAACAAACAAAAATGTACTGGATAAATAGAAATACTAATTTCAAATGGGAAACACAAAACATTTCAGCATGAAATAATCAGACCTGTCAGCTTTATAGTGGGGGAGAGGTTTTCCTTCGAAAATGAAAACATGGTGAAATTTCTAAAACTTCTGGAGGTCACAGAGTCAGTCTTACACAGCCAGGGGCAAAGTGCCGAGTGCAGCTGATGCCCAGTGCTCTGCAGGGGCCTGAATCCAGCCCAGAAAAGGTTTATCTCCTCAGTAAGTTCAGGATTGAGATCTTCTCCCCAAACTGCCAAGCACCTTTCCTTGCACATACCTCTCACCTCATCTTCCTTTCCACCATCAGCAACGGTATACCCAAAGTATGTCCTGGCTTTGTGCATTTGGGGAATAGCTGTCCTGGTTGGAAAGGCTTGGGACTCTGCCCTTAAATACTGCAGTTTTGCTCCCATGCAGATTTTAATTTTCAATTTCCTTTACCTCCGTGCTGTGGAATGGGTACTCCACAGATCCACACGACGGGCCAAGAGAGGACAGGCAGAGCAGAGAATCAGACCCTCCGTTGCATGCTGGTATCCATGACAACCACTCCTTTCTGTGCTCTCAGGAATTGCTCAAACTCTCCTCCTGCACCAGAGTCCTCCTTGCTGAGGCTCCGAGGGAGCCAAAGGGCTGCATTCCTGTCCTGAAGACACATGGGATGAGCTGGGGGTGGCACACGGGTGGGGTGCTCCAAAGGAAAATCTACAGAGTGCCTTGTCGTGGTTTGACGCTGGTTTACACGCCAAACACATGAAATCCAATTATAGGCATAAGGGGAATATGGATTTATTGAGGAAAATGTAAAGAAACTTCGGGGCACAACAAGGTCCACACTTAAACAGTTGCAATATACAGAAAAGTTTATTACCAGCAGAATGAAAAGTGGAAAAAAAGAAAATTATAAGAAATCAAAGCAAACCTTTAAACACCTTTCTTTCCCTTCTTTACCACAAACTTTTTACAAGTGAAAACAAAACAAGAACATGGGATTTTTGGTCAGAGTTGCACTTTAATAGTCTTTCTATGTTTAAGAAAAAGAGGTTCTTCTGCGGTGCCATGGAATTTTCACAACTTTACAGTCCGCCCGGTCCTGTTGAAGTGAAAAAAGGTATCTCTCCCATGAATCTTTCGCAGTCTTCTCACACAAGTTATGGGCCACAGGAGAAAATGGGGTCTTAGTCTTTTAAGGATGAGTTATCTCAGCCTGAAAGTAAAGGTTTTCTGCTTCGAATCTCTTAACAGCTTCTCACAGCTTCTATGTGGCCTGGCGTGGGCCTTTCTTTAAAGTCACAGGCTGCACAAGAATTTCCCATCCCCCCAAGTTTTTCCAAATGGATTAAAGTCCTTTCTACGACTTTGCAAGAAGCATTTTTAAGCTCCTCGCCAAAAGCGCAACAGCCCTCTTTTCCCGTCGCCATCTAGCTGCCTTCCCACGTGGTCTCACTTCTTCCCTTCTGTTTCTGCCCCTGGGGTCGTCATGTTCAGCTTCGTCCCATGAGATTTGACTTTTCTCTTCTTTCCTCGCTGACTTGAAAGAAAAGGTGTCTTTGTCGGCTGCGGTGTGTGGTGTTTCTTCGGCTTTGACGAGAGCTGTGCTGGATGCAAGGGCGCCCCGGCGGTGCGGTGCGAGGCCCGGCGGCCTCGGCCACACGCTGCCCGCGGAGCGGGAACAGCTCTGCCCGGGAGGGGAGGGCCGGCCCCGCGCCGCCGCCGCGCCGAGGGGTCGAGGGGGGCCCGGCCCGGACCTGGGCCCAGGGCCCTTTGCCTTCGGCCGCCCCTCGGCCCTTGAGGCGAGAAAACAAAGAGAAAATTTCCCGCTATTGCACGGGCTTGTATATGCAAAATTGCAAAAGCGCGATTGGCCCAAAAGCCCGTCTGGCGATGGACAGACATTCCAGAGGGTGAGGCATTGAAGCAATTTAGTCTAGTAGAAGGTGGCAAGGGGTGAAATCAGATGCTCTTCAAGGTCCTTTCCAACCCAAACCATTTTATTATTCTAAGGACAGGTTCTCTGTCACAGACAGCTCCTGCCAAAAGGTACCAACAAAGTGGAAAACTCAGTCCTGACCCTCCCCAGAGGAGAATTTCTCCTTGGCAGTGCTTTGATCCCTGAGCTGGAGATAGTACTTTTTGAAGAAATGAGATGTAGAGATTTTCTGTGCAGACAATAAATCGCAGAAGCTATTCACTTTGAACTCACCCAAAATATGAATAAATACAGAGCTCCTCCACCATCTTGAGTGGAGGACAGAGTTAATTGTCTGAATGCTGATGGGCAAAGGCCTGTCTTGCCAGCTGCTGTCAGTAGGCGGCAATTAATTAAAAGTGTTCCTGGGTAATTTTGCATATCTTTTCTTTCAAGCTCAAAAAGGCCACAAACACTTGGTCTGCTCTTCCTCCTCCAAGAATACAGCACTTACTGTCATATGCAAGATGCAGGAGATAATTAATGCACTTTCCTCACTGCTGAGGAGTTCTCAGCTGGACAGTGTCTTTTTTTGAGTATCGTGCCTTAAAAGGTGACAAATTAGAGAGGTATCTGCCTGAATCACTCCCTCCACAGAACTGCGGGGGTCAAGTGTGTTCAGGTCAGGTCAGAAAAGGTTAAGGGAGCAGCGGTTACCAGTCCCAGAAATGGTGTTTGATAAATGACTGTTCACATATACTGGAAGACAAGTGAGCACATCAGCATGATTTATAGAATCATAGATTAATGGGTTGGGTCGGAACTTAAAAACCACCTAGTTCCAACCCCCTGCATGGGCAAGGACATCTTCCATTAGACCAGACGGTTCCAAAGTTTTCGGCTGGATATCAGACTATCATGCAATGAGAATGAAGTTATTGAACTCAGATGATGGTGAGTGCTACCTGAAAAGGGTTTAAGCTCTCTGAGAACCAGAGATTTGTCAGAGGAGTTGATTTTAAGTGAAACCACTTGGAGCTCAAGTTGCTGACCTCACCACCAAGTGCCACAGTGAGTCTGTGCTTGGCATCATGTTCTGAGGCAGCTTTGCTGGAGCTTTATTGTCCTGGACAGGAAGGTACTGGGTTTCTTTGCACAGTCCCTCCAGGGCTGTAATTAGAGGCTGTGATTATTTCAACACTGCAGGGTTTGTTTTGCATTGCACAGACTTTGGGGGCTCAGACAGAGGATCTGATGAGGCACTGAGGTGGCTGGAGGAAGGAGAAGCCAAAGTCACCCAAAGCCCTCCTGCTGCACTTTTGCCATTCCTGCAGTTAGTGCAGAGCAGGCAAAGCAGTCACAATTAAAACAATACCTATTCAAGATGAAATTATAATTACTGAGGTGTTTTTATGCAAATTTGGCAAAGCTGAGCAGCTGCCCTGAATCTCCTGGTGCAAAGGCTGTTCTCAACTATAGTTATGGCTCAATGCAACACAATTTTCACATTTCTATTTTAGTTCTTTTTAATTTATTGCCTCTTTTCTGCTTTTTGTTGTTTTTAGGATGAGTTACATCCTGCTAAGCATGCTGTGAACTCTCTTACAGTGATTTCTCTGTAGATGTTGAGTAAAATGCTTCCAGCCAGCTGAGAGAGGCAGAGACACAGCTGGACTCTCCTGGCTGCTGTTGCTGGGCTGGACTGTGTTTTGTGGTGCTCAGCTGGCCTTGAGTGACCACAGTGGGCAGGTGGTGCCAGCAGCAGGTCCTTTCTGCAGCACTCGTCATCCAGCCCTTAAATTTCCTCTGGCACATCTGACCCATCACATCTTATTCTCCTGGAAAAAAATCCCCACAAAGCAATGTCTCAACACAGTCAAGGGAGATGGGTGCTCTTCTGTCAAGATTCTCAAGCCTTTCCTCACAATACAGTCTGCTCCATTTTTCCCCCCATGCTCTTGCCCTGAGCAGGTTGATGGTTTGATCACTGCACTTGTTCACTTTTCTGCATTTGAAACAGATGTTTCTGTGGTCACACAAGGCAAAGGGACAATATGGCTGGTAATGTTGCTACAAGCTAGAGAATATCAGCATCATCTCCATTTCTCAGATGTTTGCTCTCACTTGACCTGATCACTTGCTGGGAAACTGCTTGGAACACCCTCCTCACCAAGAGGAATGTGTAGGGCCCCCAAGCCTGGTGGTTATGGTTGTGTGATTCAGAGAATCCCAGAATATCCTGAGCTGGAAGTGACCCACAGGATCATCGGGTCCAACCCCTGGCCCTGCTCAGACACCCCAACAGCCCCACCCTGGGCATCCCTGGCAGCGCTGTCCAAACGCTCCTGGAGCTCTGGCAGCCTCGGGGCCGGGCCCATTCCCTGGGGAGCCTGGGCAGTGCCCAGCACCCTCTGGGAGAAAACCTTTTCCTGATATCCAACCTAACCCTCCCTGACACAGCTCCAGCTGTTCCCTGGGACCTGTCCTTGGTCACAGGGAGCAGAGATTGGAGCTGCCCCTGGGGAGGAGCTGCAGACCCCAGTGAGTCTCCCCTCAGTCTCCTCTTGTCCAGCTGAACAAGCCGAATGACCTCAGCTGCTCCTTGTGTGGCCCCTCCAGACCCTTCCCCATATTCACAGTCCTCCTTTGGACACTTTCTAATAGCTTTATGTCATTAAAAGCAATATATCCTTATATTCATATCCTTAAGAAAGCCATGACTCCCGTCTAGAGAGCAGGAATGTTGGCTCTGAAGGGTAAGAAGTGCAGGTGTGGGTCTTACAGCAGCAAGTGCAGTTCCAGTCCCCTGAAAGCAGTCAGGAATGTCTCACCCTGGCTGATAGAGGCAAAGGCTCGCTTCTAGCAGAGTCTCCAAAAATATTCCACTGGGAACCGATTTTGGTCTGATAGCGTGCTTTGGCCCCCCGGGGAAGCATCAAGTTGAAATGCAGCACTATAATTAACAACTGACAGCTTAAATAATGAGAGGGAGCTGGGAGGCTGGAAACACATCCTCTCTCCCAGCAGAGCTGTGGGGGTGGGCAGGCAAGGCAAACACTGCCAGGAGGAATTAGGGCCCGGGAGGGGGGATGTTAAACAGCTGTTGGTGCGGCAGCTTCTGATCCAGGCACGGAACTGTCGGGAGCAACACAATCACTTTGGCACACGGGGCTGTTGGAGGAACAGGGTCAGTTCAGCACAGAGGGGACTGTCAGGAGGAACACGGTCAGTGTGGCAGAGAGAGACTGTTGGACGGGGTCAGTTCAGCACAGAGGGACTGTTGGGAGGAACACAATCAGTTCAGCACAGAGATCTTGTTACTGGTGTTTTTCCATTCCACAGAACAGTGTGTGCTGGGATGGATGGAGTGATACTTCTGTCCTTCCCTTTCGGGAAGGTAAGGAGGACTCTCAGTGGAAGCAGCTGAGTTGTGATGAGTTTCCTGTTGCTGACCAGTGGCACAACGTTTGACTCCACTTCCCCAGTGACCTTGTGGCAGGAAACAAACCCGCTGTGGCTGAGCTGCAGCCGGGACACTGCTGCTCCACCAGCAGCAGATGGGGAATATGTTGGCCAGAGTCCTCTTGAGCTTCCCTTTCCCTTCCCACCTGGGAGATAACTGTGAATGGGCAGCAATTTGGACTGCAAGGTGTTGTCATCAGTTAAAGGCCTTTCTATATGTGTGATGGTCAGGTTGGTTTCCACATCAAAGTCTTCCATTCTTCTTCCTCCCCTCCACCGCTTCCATGACCACCAGTAGATGCATCTCTGTTTCCTTCAGCCAGTCCCATGAGGAAAGGGAGAAAGATGTGGCTGAGCCAAATGGTTGTATTTCACTGGGAAATGAGCAGATGGAACAGACAGATGGGGGAACAAAGCTATATATATATTTTTTTTTATTGCACAGATATTTAATAACCAATAAAATGGGTCCTGGACCACAAAAATCTCTGGCATGGTTGCCATAGCAATGTGCACACAATTCCAATGAGATGCAGGAAAGAAATATTTTGTGCTGTTAGGAAGCTTTCTAAAATAAAAATAAATGAGATTTAAATGAGTGATTACGGCTGCCTCAAGGAGCACCTGCCAAAAGCTGTGGGCCAGACCATCTACCAGACTATGGTGGTTGTTTTTTGTTTTGGTTTTTTTTAATGCAACAGTGACAGAGTGTCCTTTGGAGCCACAGGGGCAAGAGGAGGAAAGAGTTGCCCTTGATTATTCAGATATCAGCCTGGGGACACTGAAGTCTGCTCAGACCAAGCTGGGTTAAAATTTCAGGGCTTAAATGACATAAAAATAGCAGACTTATAGAGATACGAGCCACAGCCTGCCCTGTGTTGGTCTGACATTGAGTTGATCGCTGCAAGTGGTAAAATGGTGAATTTAGTTATCTCTGAATTTTTCATAACTGAAGTTCTGGGAGAATGCAGTGTGCTGGATGATTACAGTTGTGAGGCTGCAACATGGGGCTTGTCGGAGCTTTCATGTATTGCCCACTATCCCTGTGAGAGACTGGAATAGGATGGAAATATTCAGTCTCACTATTTAATGGTTCTGGTTGTGGTGATATCACAGAATCATCCAGGTTGGAAGAGACCTCCAAGACCCTTGAGTCCGACTTGTGCCCAATCCCCACCTTGTTACCCGGACCAGAGCCCTGAGTGCCACGTCCACACCTTCCCTGGACACGTCCAGGGGTGGGGTCTTCACCACCTCCTTAGGCAGCCCCTTCCAATGTCTGACCACGCTTTCCATGAAGAAATTCCTCCTGATGTCCAACCTGAACCTTCCCTGGTGTAGCTTAAGACTCTCATCCATCTCTGTCTGTCATCTCCTGTATCTGGGCTTGCTGGGCTCTCCACAAGTACTTTCTCCAAGTGGCCAAATCTCTCTTTATTTTTCCCTGGATTTTCACATCCCATCAGTCCCCACAGAAAGAGTTCCTGATCTCTTTCCTGGGAAACTTGTTCTGGGTATGTCACAGATTAAGCACTGTCACAGTCTTTACTTACTCAAGTGTCCTTCCAGAGTTGGATGGTGTTCCATGTTTGGGATCAGTACAGCTTCTTCATTACTGAGCATTACCCTGAGTCCTAAACGCAGGATTCTGAACCTGCCCTTAGCTTCTGGCTATGGTAACCTCTGAGATGCCTCAGGAGGTTCTCTGAGTCTCTTACACTGGTGCTGTGATGGAGCTGATGGGGAGCTTTAACACAAATTAGTTGTTTCTGTTGCAGGAAGGACTGGGACAAAATGCAGGTCACTAGGACAAAACCCACATCACAGAATCACAGAATCATTAGGACTGGAAGGGACCTCTGAAGATCACCCAGTCCAACCCTTCCCCAGGCAGGGTCACCTGGAGCAGGTGACACAGGAACTTGTCCCGGTGGGTTTGGAACGTCTGCAGAGAGGGAGACTCCCTGCCCTCCCTGGGCAGCTGTTCCAGGGCTCTGCCACTCCCCCATGGAAAGAAGTTCTTCCTCATATTGAGGTGGAACTTGTTGTGTTTTAGTTTATGGCCGTTGCTCCTTTTCCTGTTCCTGGGCACCACCAAAAACAGTCTGGAACCATCCTCTGGACATCACTGAGGAGCTTTTGAGCACTGCCAGCCCTTTCTGTGTCAAGAGAGGGGACTCTTGAGGAACCACAACCATCTGCTGTCTTCAAAACTGGCATTTGCTCACTGGGAAGTGGATTGGAACCTGCCTGGGGTCAGATCCCTGAGCGCTGAACCTTTTGGTGTTGCCATCTGGGAGTACCTGCCTCTGCCTGCCCTGGCTGGAATTGGAAAGCAAGGAGGGAAGACTGGTGTAGTTTTTATCCCTATCCCTTTTTCCTGCGCTGAGGGAAGCAGGACACAGCTCCCAAGGTATGGATTAGACATGCCACACCTCCCTAGGGGACAGGAGGAGGCAGGCAGCAGCCTGGCTGTGGGGAGGCGGGCAGGGAAGTGATGTTTATTCAGAGCAAGGAACCGAGCTCTGCGTGGGAAGGGAGCTGTGAAGTGTGACGCTTTGAGTGGATGAGTCCTAGGCAGACTTTCTTAGAATAGACCAGTTGGAGGTGATGGGAAATGAAAGCCATGGATATGGGTCTGCCCGCCCCTCCCCGCGGGGCTGCCAGGGCTGGGTGTGCATGATGCACACGAGTGCTGGGGCTGGGCCGTTTAGCAGGGTCTCTTCCCCCGCTCGGTGCCTCAGCAGCGCCCTTCCCATCACTCCTGTGCTCTGCAGATACTCATCCACACACAGCTACTCCCAGAGCCTCTGGGAGCCAAAGGGTTGTCTGAGCTTCAGAAAACCTGGCTGCTGGCAAGTTTCACACTCAGCTGATCTGCTCTGTGGCTGCTTCCATGAGGGAAAGAGGGAACTGTTGGCTTTGTGAGCATATGGCTGCTGGATGAAAGCCCACACTAATTCCTCAGTGGAAGCCACCCATTGAGCCATTCCTTTCACTTTCCCAAGCCTGTAGAACACCTTCGCTGCAGAAGAAATAGGTTTGTGTCACTGCACCCAGCACTCCTGTAGATTTCCAGGCAACAGGAAGATCTGTCAGTTAAAACACCAGACCTTTTTTTGCAGGAATTTTCTGCCTGGGCAACCCAGCACACTGAAGGAAGTGCCAGATATAGGTACAGAAAAGTAGGACCTTTTACCCTGGAAGGCAGACTAGGATCATCTTAAAGGTGGTCAAAACTGGTGATCCCACTGCAGGAACCTAATAGCATCATGCAGAGCTGGAGGTCTCTCACTCACACAGCTTTTTCCAGTCCAGAACCAGCCTGCTCCCCTGCACACAAAAGGCATCAACACCAAGCCCTCCAGGACTTTCTGGGTGTGGGGCTCACAGCTTGCAGGCTGAGAGAGTTGGGGTAATTCAGCCTGCTCTGGAGAGGCCTTACAACCCCTTCCACAGCACAGGGCCTCCAGGAGAGCTGGAGAGGGACTTTGGACGAGGGCCTGGAGGCACAGGACAAGGGGAAATAGCCTTAAGCTGAAGGAGGGTAGGTTTAGACTGGATATTTGGAAGAAATTCTTTACTGTAAGAGTGGTGAGGCCCTGGCCCAGGTTGCCCAGAGAAGCTGTGGCTGCCCCATCCCTGGAAGTGTCCAAGGCCAGATTAGATGGGGCTTGGAGCAACCTGAGATAGTGGAAGGTGTCCCTGACCATGGCAGGGGGTGAAATGGGATGTTCTGTAAGATCCCTTCCAACCCAAACCATTCTGTGGTAGTGTGATTCTGTGATAGTGCTTTCTCACAAAATTTCATGTTATAGGCTCTTTAGGAAATCTGAAAGAATTGTTCTGAGAAAATTCTTTAAAAGCTGACCTGCCCAAATGTGAATGAACTAGCAACAGCTGGAATCTCAGTGTTCCCTCATGCTCTTTGTTTCACAGACCGCAATGACCAGTGTTTAATGCACAGTTTGATATTATCACTCATTTATCTTAATACAGAAAATTGTAAAAAAAAACAGAGGAGAGGGAGGAAGGAGGGGGAGAGGACTCATGACTGTTGGCAGCAAATTTTAGTTCACGTTTGGAAGATGAGGAGAGTTGTTCAGGGAAATCTTGCCCTGAAATACAACAGAGCCTGCCCTGCACCAACCAAGGTGGGCAGACAGGTGTGGAATTTGCCTCTTCTTCCTCACCACAGGCCTGAGCAGCAGATAGGGGTGAGAATGGGCACACTGGGTCCAACTCAAGGGTTTGGGGCTTGGCACTGCCTGTGGCACTGCTGCTTCTTGAAGCACATGAGTAACAGGGCAGAGATGGATGGCCTGGCTCTGCCTGTACGAGTTCCTTCAGCAGGAAAAGCAGATCAGGGATTGTTCTGCAGCTGAAAAATGCTGGTGAGGAGATCTTAGTGAGGGCTTCTCACCCCACATGGAGCCTGTTGATGGCTTTAGTTCCACAAACAAGCATGGATACGGAAGGATGCAAAACTACTCACCCTGTCTCACCTGCGGATTCGTCATCTCTTTTCAGTTCCAGCTTTCTAGTTCTTGAAGAGTGAAGCACAAGTGGTATTTAGCTCTTCCAGGCCTGGGGCTGTTGTTCTTTGTGTGTGGCAGTGTGGAGAAAGATGAAGATCTGGGTGCTGTCCCCAAGCTCTGTGTCCTCACAGCCCCTCTCTCAAAGGACCCAACACCCAGGGGTACATCCCTGTGATCCCTGGTATTGCTCCATGCTCTGTGTCCAGGAGGCTGAGCTCCAGGGCCCACTGAAGGGTGGGAGGCCTCCACAGCCACTGAGCAGCTCAAGGGAGGGTTTTGGCTCCTGGCACAGCTCAGCCTCAGCTCCTGCTCCCTGGCACCTGCTGCAGATGCTGGGGCTTGGCTTTTATAGCACTGAGTTATTCCCCTGGGGCCAGGCAGGTACAGCACAGGAACAAGTTTCTTTTCTGCTGCCAGTGCTGCCTCTGTGGGTAAAAGAAGCGCGGACATGGGCTGGCATTGCTTTTACGCACTCCCACACATGTCTCCCTGCACAGCAGAATAATGCTGCAGAATAATGATCAGGCTCTTCTAGGGAAGTCTGAAATGCCTCCTGGCCTCTTCTGCCACTTGGAGGAAGCTGTAGATCTGCCCACACCTATGTGTCCTACCCTGGCTTGTTCCTGAGCCGCTGGATGACTGTGGAGTGACCCAGGGAGGTGGCGAGGGCAGAGTGTGTGTTTAAACATGAGCACACTGCTCACTGTTACAGGTCTGTGCCATCCAGAGAGGATGAGGGAGCTGAGCCTGGTCCCCAAAGCCTCAGAGCATCCCTGTTCCCCACACACACCTGTCTGTGGCACAGAGAGCCAGCATCCTTCTGCTCCCTCCACAGAGTCACCCAAGACTGGCAGGGAAGGCCCCAGTCTGGCTCCTGGGGGGAGCAGGGAGGATGTTGGAACTGTAAATAGAAAGTAATTTCCATTTCAATGCTCCTGCTCCAGGCTGGGCCTGGTTGTGTGGGTGCAGACCAGCTCCTCTCTGCCTCTCCCTCCTTTGTGCTGCTTCTCCACAGAATTTTCCTGTCATTACTTCTCTCCTGTGTCACCTCCCTATCTGCCCACCACTGTCTCTATTGCTTTATTCTCCTGAACTATCTCAAAATGGGGCTTGAGTTACTCCTGGAGGGCTTTGAGGAGGCAGCGAGCAGAGCCCAGCACACCAGTCCAAAGCAGAGCTGCTCACCCTTCACTTGTGGTCTCCTGCTCCTCAGGGCTGGGAACCTGGAAGCTGCTGTGCTGAGCCCTTTGGGGCTCCCTAAGCCCATGAGGGCTCCCAGTGCACAATGGAAATGAGAGCAGTTCATAACTCTGTCACCTTGTGTGACTCTGATTTTTCACCAACCTCTCAGAATTCAGTTTCTCTTAGGAAAAGTGCTGCAAACACCAGTGATCCTTGCTGCTCAGTGCCATGACCCTGAATTCAGGGAGGCTCTGTCCATCACATGCAGGGAGAGACAGGAGAGCCTCCAAGACCAGTTATCTGTCCAGCCCTTCTTGTCTGTCTACCCGCTGCCACGGCAGAGGACTGCGAGCTCTCCTACTAGAAAAACAGAGGGAGAAGGGGGAGAATTGCCAAGTGCAACATGGCAGAACAGGAGGCAGATAGAGGCTGTGCCAACAGCAATGTCAGTCACTCCGTCTGCACCAGGCAGGCTGAGAAAGGAGCTGGATCCTGGCAGCTGAGATGGCAGCAGAAGCATCTCCTCCTGCCAGGCAGCAGAGCCCAAGGGTGGGCAGCAGCCACCCACCCAGGCTGGTGGGTTCATGCCTGTGTCCCTGTGCAGGGCTGTTCCTGCTCCTCCAAGGTACAACCCAAGGGACAGCAGTTCACAGCCACCAGCTTCCCTGTGCTCCCCTTCTCTTGTTGAGTGTGCTCTTCCTGCTGAATTCTCACTGCATTTCAGGGATCTAGGGCTCCATCTCTCACTAGACCAGCACTGCCAGGATGTTTGTGCCCCAGGAGGCGAGGAGAGAGGTCTCTTGCCCGGAGATCCTGAATGACATGTGCAAAGGAGGAGGAGAGGCTGCAGCACATCAGAGTTTCATGGAATCATGGGATGGTTTGAGTGGGAAGGGACATGAAAGACCATCCAGTTCCAGCCCCTGCCATAGGTAGGGTCACCTTCCACTAGACCAGGTTGCTCTAGGCCTTGTCCAACCCAGCCTTGTTTCAGAAACAGACTTTTATCAAAGCTTTGGCTTGCTTAGGGTCCTCTACATGCAGCTGGCATTGAGCCCACAGGAGAAGAGCCAGGACTGGTCACCAGCTGGCAGAAGGATCCCCTGGCCAAGTTGTCCTGGCTTATCTAACTCTTTGGGGCAAAAAAACCAACCTGGGCCAGCACCACTGCGGGAGATTCTGAACAGGGCTCACAACCAGGGAGCTCTGCAAGAGCAAACACTCCACTCAAGCATCAGCCCACTTCCAAGCCCCTTCTTTGGCACGAATTTCTGTAGGTGAAGGCTTTGATGAAGGTCACAAAGCATCAGAAAGCTGGGGGAGAAATGTGTGTGAGGTGGCCAGCACCTTGCTCCACCTTCTGTTGTCTCCTCAGCTCTGGCATGTGCTGGCAGCACATCCCATCTCCAAACACCGCCTCCAGTGCAGGAGACAGCAGAGGAGGAAACATGGAGGTGACATAAAAAACAGCATTTGCTTTCTTGGCCATCTGTCACAGTGTCACAGCCGCCTTCCCAAATGCATCCCAGCTCAGCACTGGCTGGGAAAAACACGGAGTTATTTTGGTTCAGCAGCATCCAGCAGGAGCAGATCACACAGAGCACGGCGCTGTTCGGTGAACTGGGACCACCGGCTTCATCAGTGGGACAGGACACAGGATGCAGGTGCCCCACGCACCTCAAGCCACCCTGGGGTTCAGTCACTGCTGCAGTGCCCACTAGCAGGAGTAGGAGTACACAATCCTTGTGGGTCCCTTCCAACTCAGCTAATTCTGTGATTCTGGGATCTTTGCTGCTCCGTGTCCAGCACCTGCAGCTGCAGGGCTCCTCCTCTGCCTTACTGACCCTCATGGTGGAAAGGTGGTTTGTTTGAAAGTTTGACTATGATCTGGGTGCTGTGGGCAGGGAGATGCTGGGCACTGTCAGAGGAGGATCCCATGTTCCCACTTGTCTCCCCTGTGATGGAACTGGCAGCAAGTGGATCCTGTCTGTGAGTCAGGGCAGGGAGCAGATCCAGAGAGCTGAGGATAAAAAAGCCCTCACTATTCAGACAGATCTGCCTCATTGATGGACACAGGAGAGGGGATGGGAGAAGGAAACCCGCTGCCTGCACCAGTGTGGGATCGTGAATCACAGAATCATTCAGGTTGGAAGGCCCTCTAAGACCAGTGAGTCCCACCATTAATCCAGCACTGCCGGATCCACACCTAAACCATATTCCCGAGGGCCACATCCACGTATTTTGTGAACACTTCAGGGACAGTGATTCCACCACTGCCCTGGGCAGCCTGTGCCAGGGCTGGACAACCCTTTGGGTGAAGAAATTTTCCCTAATATCCAACCTAAACCTTCCTGGTGCAACTTGAAGCTGTTTCCACTTTTCCTGTCCCTGTTCCCTGGGAGCAGAGCCTGACCCTCCCAGCTGCCCCCTCCTGTCAGGGAGTTGTGCAGAGCCACAAGGTCCCCCCTGAGCCTCCTTTTCTCCAGGCTGAGCCCCTTTCCCAGCTCCCTCAGCCGCTCCTGGGGCTCCAGACCCTTCTCCATCTCAGTTCCTTTGCCCAGGTACACTCCAGCCCCTCAACGTCTGCAATGTCACAAGGCGCCCAGAACTGACCACAGGATTTGGGTTGCTGCAGGAGTGCCCAGTTCAGAGGGATCACTCCAGGGGTGACTCCGGGATTCCAGCTGGCTGAGCCTACAGTCAGTAAAGGGGCTGATGCAGCTGAGTGGGTCTTTGCCCCAGGGACTGTGGCACACTTAGAGCCTGGCGGGTTCTGCAGACACAGCCTGAGGTGCTGAGGGCCACTTTCACCCCAGCACAGCACAGAGGGCTCCCCGTGTGAGCCCAGCAGCTCTGCCAGAGCTCTCTGGCCTTTGGGAGATGACCCTGATCTGGGCATTCTTTCCGCAACGCCTTCACATTTTCCCAGGCGTGAGGCAGTGTCCCCAGAGCAGACACAGCAAGGGTTGGCAGAGTTTTGACACATTTCAGGAGCAGCATTAATAGCACAGAACTGGAGGCTGTTCTGTTGGAGGCCTTCGGCACCTTCCATAGTCATTTCCCAGGCAATTCATTACCCAGCTGAAATTATTCCTCGGGGAATGAGACAGGTAATTCTTTTCTCTTGAGTTTGGAATAACTTGCAGAAGACCCACACAAAACAGTCTATGACAAAAAAGACTTAGAATTAGTTCCTCTGGGATATTTTTAAGTGGAATCATTCCCTTGAAGTTGTCTGGATTCACAGGAAGATTGTTCCAGGGACAAAGGGAGCAAATTTGAAGGAAAATGGGAAAAAAGCATGAGGTGGGGGGAAGAAGAGCATTTTGACATAGACAAAGTGACAAGGGCCAATTCTGTAATAGAAAGTTATTTTCTTGTCACTTTGCAATAAATGGGGACTAAAAGAAGGGAGAAAAAGCGTGAGACATGGCAATACCATATAGGCAGCTGGACTAAAGCAAAGCAAGGCAAGTTTTACCAAGAGAATTTAATGTTTTATCTCTTTCTGTTTATTTTCCAAGCTCCAAAATTACCCATCAGCAGGAAACCAATGCCACATCCTCGTCCCATCTCTGCATTGTCATCCAAATTCAAAGTGGGAATGAGACTTCCAGTGCAGTGAGGTGAGCTACACTGAAGACTGGGCTTTGGGTAAGGGAGCAACAGGTCCCATGGAAGGTGCTTTGGGCAAGGCATTTTTGACTTGAAGGTGGCAGATTTGTGCCATGCTGCCTGTGCAAAAGTACCTCATCACACCCAGAAAAGAAAAGTGAGGGAGAAGCTGCCAGAATTAAAGGGGCTTCTGTGCAAGGACTGTTTGATGGTTTGGGCAAAGGAGACCAGAATCATAAAATCACAGACTGTGTAAGGTTGGGCGGGACCACGGGGGGGTTCATCTGCTCCAGGATGTGTAATATGTTTGCACACCCTCCACACTGGGAGGAGAGGTGTGAGAAATGCAAGACAAGATGAGAGACAGGATGAGAGTTTGAAAGGAGCCCAGAAAACCAGAGAAATAGCCCAGAAATGGCCCTGAATTAGCCCTGGAATGGGGTTCACTAGGAGCAAAGGCAGAGCTGTACAAACCTGCCACGGTCATCAGCTCCATGAATTGTGGGTGGGGAACAGTGAGCTAGGCACAGGAATGGTCCTGGGGTTTTAGTGGATCCAACCTCAAGGAGAACTCTTCTAAAGCTGTTTTTTGGGGAGCTTGAGAAATACTTTTCACAAGGTTGTAGCCTTTCCTTCCTCTTCCCTACAGCAGGCAGGAGGCCTGAGACATTTAAATTAACTGTGCATGTGGCAAATTCCTAAGCAGCCAGAGGTTCCTGTTCCTTGTGCCAGTAGTAATGCCTGGGGGCTGCTTGGTGAACCAGGGAATGACCTGACCAATGCGGAAATGATGTTTAGTGTTAGTTTACTATGTTGGGTTTTTTTCAGGTTCCCTAATCTGAGTCACAGCGTTGCTCCCCTCTGTGTGGGATTGCCAGGATGGCAGCAAGGATGCAGGAAGCTGGGGATGCTCTAAGCTGTTTATGCCATGAGCTTTAGCAGATGAAAGCCCAGTCCTAAACTATCCCCTCCTTCAGAAATGTCCATAACTGTGGGGCTCAGCTGGCATTTCCATCACAACGTGGAGGGCAGTGCTGAGGCTGAGCTTTGGTATCACTGCTCTTCTATTTCTTCATCTCACAACCCCCTCACATGAGGAGGGAGCTGTAAAAGGGCCTTTGGCCCACTGCATCCAGTGGCCAGCTGGGTTTCTTTGTGTCTTGGTGCCAGGTGTTGTTCCCTCCTGTCTGTTAAAGAGTAACCCAGTGAATACCTGGCAGAAAGTAATTGGAGCCATTAGTCATCCCAAAGCCCTGAAATAAGGCACCTGCAGGCAGAGCCTGAGCCACTTAAAGTAACTGTGCCTGTGGACATTCCTACGCAGATGAGGTTCTTACTAACTTCTCTCTCCCGTCAGCCTTTGGCTGGGCCAAGGAGAAGGAGCTGGGTTTCAGAGAATCACAGAATCATCCAGGTAGGAAGAGACCTCCAAAGTCATCGAGTCCGACCTGTGCCCAATCCCCACCTTGTTACCCGGACCAGAGCCTTGAGTGCCGTGTCCAGACCTTCCTTGGACACCTCCAGGGATGGGGATTCCAAACCTCCCTGGGCAGCCCCTGCCAAGGCCTGAGCACCCTTTCCATGGGGAAATTCTTCCTAATGTCCAATCTGAACCTCCCTTGGAGGCCATTTCCTCTTGCCCTGTTGTTCCCTGGGAGCAGAGCCCGACCCTCCCGGCTGCCCCTCCTGTCAGGGAGTTGTGCAGAGCCACAACTGAGCCCCCTGAGCCTCTTTTTCTCCAGGCTGAGCCCCTTTCCCAGCTCCCTCAGCTGCTCCTGGGGCTCCGGCCCCTTCCCAGCTCCGTTCCCTTCCCTGGACACGCTCCAGCCCCTCAATGTCGCCATAAGGGGCCCAGAACTGGACACAGAACTTGAGGTGTGACCTCAGCAGTGCCCAGCACAGGGGAACGATCACTGCCCTGGTCCTGCTGCCACACTATTTTTGATACAGTTTTTGTTGTGGCTCATCCAGCTGTGCTGGAGACTTCAGCTCCAGAGGAAAGTGCTTTGAAATCAGCACCTCAAACACATGAGGATGGAGTGGGCAGAGCCACCTCTACCTCTGTGAAATGTGGTCAGTGCAGGGGAGTGCTTTGAAATTGCTTTACAACCCAAGGAAAAATCAGATGTCAGGTCTTGACTTGAAAATAGAAACATCCAGAGCTCCCTGACATGGCAGAGCTGCCTTCTTTCTTTTCCCTTTCCAGTCATCTGGGAAGCACATAAAAGTAGAAACTACTTTAACCCCAAATCACGAGAAATAGCCCTAATGGTGCAGCCCAGGCAGAAGGAAGTGTGCAAAAAAAAAAAGCTATGAGCTACAGGAATGCAAATGGGATCAGTGCTTCCCTTCTGCACCTTTGCCCAGCCCAAGGATCATCACATTTCTGTACAGATTTTCCATCTCCCCATGCCTTGTTTCCCCAGGAACTTCATAAATTCTGTAATGAAATGCAGCCACCTGGCACACAGCACGCTGCTGAGAGGGAAGGGAGAAGGGAAACTTGAGCCAAGGATGCAGAGTAAGTCCAGCATTTTTCTAGGCATGATCTTGCAAGCGCTGAGATGAAAAGAACAGAGTGATGTTTTTCCTACCTGTGCAGCCTCCCTGAACCATTCCCAGCCACTGGGAATTGCCATCTGTACCAGAGACCAAGTCTTTGCTCCACAAAACAGGGATGTGGAGTCTCAAAGGGACTTAGTAGAAAAATTGTGTGCACTTGGGCAAAGCAACCTATTTCCTGAAGCTCCTCAGCCAGAAAGTGCTTCACTTTGTCTAATCAACATCTATGGTGGAGACCTTTAGTTTCATTCATGTAAAAGAGAGGTCCAGCAGAGCCAGGTTGTGGCAGAGAGATTGGGGAAAATTAGGGAAAATATTGGAGATTAGGGAAAATTTCACCATGGAAAGGGTTGGAACAGGTTGCCCAAGGCAGTGGTGGAGTCACTATGCCTGGAAATGTTCAAAAAACATGTGGATGAGGTACTTGAGGACATGGTTTAGTGGTGAATGTGATGGTGGTGCTGGTAGATGGTTGAACATGGTGATCTTGGAGCTCTTTCCAGCCTGAACAATTCTGTGATTCTATACTAAATCTATGGGTTTCTACCAGAAATCGTTGCCAAGGCTGATCTAGAAGTGTCACTGCCAACTCCAACTTGCAGCCTAGAGGTTTCCATCGGTCCAGGGCAGCTCTGACCTTGAACCAGAGCTTCTGGAACAACCCCCAGCTGAGCAGGGTGAGCAGCACAGGAAGGAGAAGGGATGAGCAGCTGTTTCAGCACCGACTGTGCACAGCCAGACTTTGAGCTCAGCCAGCTGCCTGCACACTGTGATCATGATGGGGGCAAGAGGAGATTAAACCCCTTGTCCTCTCCAGCTGTGACTGTCTGGCTTGCTGCAGATGTCCCAGGGTATGTCCTGTCACACAGGACTGTTGGCATGTCCTGCCAGGGATTGCGGGATTTAGTGGCCCGTTGGCTCCCTGGTCTGTGAAATCCGGGATGAGGCAGGACGAGCCTTGCTGTGTCCGTGGGTCAGTAACCTCCCTGGCTGCAGCCTGGCGGGTTTAGGGGCTTTAACACCTCTCTGGAGCTGAGGAGCTGGGCCCTGCAGAGCATGGCAGAGCAGTGGGGAGCAGCACTCCGCTTCCAGGCTGGTCCTTGTGGCAGCTGGCAGAGCACACACCAAGCTGGATGGATGGCTTGTCTGGGAATTCATTGCAACCAATTAGTCCGATTTTCAATTATCTGAGAGAAAGAACTGAGCTAATTAAAGTCTAATTACATTTTGACTGCTTCTTCATCTGTCTTGTCCTATTAAAACTGCATTTGGGGATGCAGGCAAGAGGAGAGCACTCACAGCTGCCTGGAAACCTGTAAGATGGGAACACTTGTGGGGCTTGCCAGAAAGGATAACTCCGGATTTAACCCTGCAGGTGTGACAGCTCGAGCCATGCCAGGGCAGAAAGCCAGCATCCAGCTCCAGCCAGGCAGCTGCCATGGAAAGGGAACAGTGCCCTGGGCTTGCTTCATGCACACCTTGTTTTCCTGGAAGATGCACAAGCACCTGCGTCCACCCTCACACCCGTGTGTGCTAGCCTCCAAAACCAACACACACCAAGGAAACAAAACCGGCTCTTTGATGGAGAATCAGAGGTGTTTGACTCTGCAATTCCCACTCCTTTTCCAGAAAGGCCACTCTAGTTGCCTCATGCCACAGGGGTAGATGTTTCTCCTTGTTTATTTTTCTTCTCCTTTTCTTGATTATTGTCTTGCCCATCATTTCCAGTGCCACACCCACAGTTAGATGGAGGTGGTAACTCATGTCCTCGCAGTATGGGATCCTTTCAGAAGAAGTGGAGCATCACAGGAAGGCTGGATCTCATCTCCTTTCCCTCTAGAGTCACTCCAAAAACCAAAAGTAGTGGTGTTCACTGAAAGCACATGTCAGCTGGCACAGCTGGTGCTGCTGAAATTCACAAACAGCCAGTGAGCCCACATAGAAGGAAAAGGCAGATCCAAACGGGGATTCTGGTCCTGAGTCTTCTGGTCTCACAGCTCCCTGCTAGGAGAGTAAATCCAGCTGCAGAGGTGGTGTCTTCAAAGGCTGTCACTGGGGCAGTAGAGCCCCATTCCTCTGAGAAGACATGTTCAGGCAGGTCTTATCAATTCAAAAAGAGAATATGAATTTGATTTAATAGCTGGTCCCTGACTGCATCCCAGCAAAGAGCACTTTGCCGTGCTCATTCCCAGCTGAATGCCATGGGCTGACAAAGAGTGACAAAACTGCTGCCTTCACCTTGAAGGCACCTGTGACCTACAGCCAAGAGTGCCACGCAGACCCGTCTCTCAGAAAGACGTTTGCTTTGTTGTTGATTAACCTGCCTTAAATTAATGCTATGAAAATGTCATCCCCACCAATGAGCTTCTGGCAGGGAAGAGAGCTGCAAGGGCCTCTCTGAAGCAAGACTTGTGTTTCACTTACAACCTGAAATACATGTAGATGAGCAGCATCTTTCAGATTGGAGACAGTCACTTTAGATACATGTTTATGTTTCTGAGTGTTGCCAGTGCCTCCACCACTTCCCAGCACATTGACAGTGACAGTTTCAGGGATGTGCCAAACCATACTCATTGCTGGCAATGTTCTGATTTTCTCTTAACTCGAGTTTCCATAACCACGTGCTCATGGAACAAACAAGTCCAAGAAATTGTCTGTCTCTAAAACCAGAGGAGCACAAATTTGGCCAGACTGATAGGGAAATGCTTGGCTAAGTCATCTTAACGGGAGAGCTAGTGCGAAGCCAAAGGTGTATCCAACACCCTGGATCAGGCAGTTGTCAAGGCTGTTGAGGTTTTGTTCTTCCCTGTGTTCACTGTTTTACAAAGATATATTCTCTGGACTAAAATTAAATGAGATTTCCAATCCCTCATTCATACTTAAAAACACTAAGTTGGATTCAGGAAGCCAAACAACTGCTTTAAACGCATCTACACTTGCAAAATCGAATGAGACGCTCCCTGTGCACAGGCAGCAAAACCCAGAGCAATGTCCCTGAGTCCTCTGTGGTCTTTTACCTCTGTCATTATGCCACTGCCCAGGGACTGCTCAGGTCAGGCTGTCAGCACAGGTCTGAACCACACCAGAACCATTCTCACACATTAACAGTATCATCGGTCAAGTTCCCGTGCCCAGAAATGTTCCTGGTGTTCTCCATCTCCCTGGCACAGATGGGGCTGTAAGATCCATTTTATTCCAAGGATGGCTTTAAATGCTCACACAATCCAAAAACAGCTCCGGTTTGGCAAAGAGAAGAGGGATAAATCACATTTATTTGGAAGTGAGCAGCTTTCTTTGCCCCAGGTTTTTGGTGGGTACCAGGTGCTCTGCACACCTAAGTAGAGAGCAAGCCCAGTGCCAGGCTGGCAGCTCCAGTCAGGCTCAAGGATGGGGCCAGGGCAGAGCAGGGCAGGGAGTGTGAGGAATTCCACACCAAAATGCCATTAGCAGCCTCAGCAGCAAAGCAGCCGGAAGACGCAGAAACAGGGAAACATTTTCCTTTCAAACAGAGAAACTGGTAAACAAAGTCTCCAGCAAGGCAGAGCTGGCTCTGAACTCTGTCATTGTTTGGTTTCAGTCTCTCTTGAGTCCCTGACTCTGATGGCATCAACTTGTCCCTCTCTGGCAGAGCTAATGGACTACAGAGGCTTTATGTGGAGGCTAATGGCTCTTGCACAGCCGATACAGGAGACCCACACTGAGGGCAGTGGATTTATGGAGCAATATTCCTGAGTAATGGCACTGCAGATTTCAAGCCATGTCTCTGCTAAGTGAACCCAACATGCACTGCCTCAGCTTCCTCCAGAGAAAACAGGCTCACAAAGCTGCTGCTTTAACCAGCATTGAACTAAAATTATATATGAGCATCAGCTGGACAGACCTCATACACTTGCTGGAGGGGATGGCTTGAGAGGAGGCCGAAGTGCCTTTTTGCCCACGGCTGGGAGGGCAGGAGGGAGATGCAGAAAATTTCCATCTTGCTTGATGGATGCCCCTTCGGGTAGCACAGCAGTCTGGAGACCTTGCCAGAGCCCAGGAAACACGTGTTCTCTTCTTAGGTCTGTCATGGGGATTTAGGAAAAGTGGTCTGTTACCCCTTTCCAGCCCCCAAACACCTGTCTTGTCTTGGAGACCAACTTTGGGACATCCATCACTTAGGACGTGGGCAGGCTGTGACCTGGGACTACAGCACCCTGCTGTGGGCCCAGCTAGGATCAGGGATTGTCCATCACTGCTCCCTCGTGTGTGCAAACCTGCAGAGACAAGAGTGTCCTTCCCTTTAGCCAGCTGGGGACACACCTGGAGCTAGGCCAGAGGTGTGGCCAAGGAACCAAGGTGGTAGCAGACCATCATTCCAAACCCACCCGTGAGAGGGGTTCAGCCCTTCACCCCCTCTAGCACTCAGTTTAAACCCGCAGAGATCCACTCCAGCTATTCCTCAGGCTTTCCAGGGCAACATGTGTCTGGAACAACCTGGTTCCCTCCACCTCTCTACAGAACAAACCCAGGACTGCCAGACAAGAGACAGGAAACTGCTACTTATCTAATTTAATTTCATTTTATTTCTTTTTTATTTTCTGGGCTCTCAGAAATGTGTTCAGTCTGGATTGAGGTTACAACCTGAGTAATGCCTCCCTGCCTAAAAAAAACTGTTACCATAGCGACTTGACTCTGTGCTTTATTACCATGGCGATTCTCAGGAATTATTAAACACTGTGTATGTTTGGTGCAGGTGCTCTGGTACATCTGGTGCCAAGCTCAGGTTGGGATCCTTCTTCCCCCCACAATCTGTCTGTCTCATCATGTTTAACTCTTCCATTCCCTCAGTCCAGACTGCCAAGGCAGGGGAAAGAGGTGGGTATCATCTGAGACATCGGTGTTTTCCTCACCACAGGGACATCTGTATGACCAGCGTTTTCCAGGTGGGTCAAGCCACCTCTTTATTTTCCGTTTTATTTCAATTGTACAACCAGTGATTCCATAAGCAGAGGATTTCCCTTTGCAGGCTGTTCAGCAGGGGGAAATGCTCTCACTTGCCTTTCTCTGCTGTTTCCCTGCTGCCTGTCTAGAAAGAAGAAATTCCAGCTGGAGCAGAATCACAGCAAGTGGGGAGCAGCCCAGGGACAGGGAGCTGTGCCTGGAGGAGGATGGTGAAGGTCCAGGGCAGGTTGCTCTTGGTGGGCAAGACAACTTGACTGACCACAGAGTCACAGAATCATAGGATCATTAAGGTTGGGAAAGACCTCCAAGACCATGTACTGCCAAAAATCATGGTTGTTTTCAGAGAAGGGATGCAGACTGGATGGACCAGTGACTCAGACCAGTGTAACCAGTCCCACAGGACTGCACTGATATCTTGTGTTCCAGCGCTAGGAGGGGATTTTAGATGAGACCCAGTGGCTGGTCCTCAGTCTGCCACTGATGTGGTGATCCATCTAAGTACAACCCTTCTCTCCCTGTCCCTCCAGCAGTGTCTCTCAGTCATGCTTGAACAGCTCCTGGCACCCCAGTGGCACTCTGGAAGTTATCGTGCTACAAGCAACAATTTAAAAAAAAATTTAAAAATATAGTAATAAATAACAGTTAAAAAAAAAACCTGTTTGAATTTTCTTGGGAGCTGGTACCCACTTGTGAGCTTATTCTAAATGAGTAGGTGTGAGATGAAAAACCACAGCTTGTGGGGAAAGGCAGCAGAAAGAGCCGTTATGGTCTGCTTTCTTCAACAAGCCCTTCAGTAACAACCTCATCCTCCAGCTGCAGAACTCATGTCTCTGGGGCAGGACAGCTGGGTTTTCAGAATCTGAGATCACAGCTCTTCCCCTGAGACCTGGGGAGCATCGTGGTGCCCTCAGTACCTTCCCTTAAGCAACCATGACTTCACCTCAAGGTGGTCTTTAGACCCATAATCTCTGATCCAAGGGGTTCCTTCATGGTGCCAGCCTTCTTTTCCACAAATAATTCCTCCTCAGTGGGGTAATCAGCCTTTTATTAGGAATCTAATGGTATGAGGACATGTGCAAGTGTCTTAAGTATCTTAACCCCAGCACAAGGAAGGCAGAAGCATACGGGGGGACACGTGGTGTAATATGGCAAATGTGGATGGTGCCACCAACTGCTTCCTCTGAGGATCCTCCCCTTGGTCCACACAACCTGGTAATGCAGACACATCCCTGATGCCAGGAAAGAGCCACAGCATGACCAAAGGACGGACAAGCCAATGTAAAGTTGGGCTCTTGCCCCAAGGACCCCTGTGGAAAACGTTCCCTCTTCCAGCTGAGTCCTGAGCAAGCTCCACCTGCCTCAGCAGGTGCCCAGCTCTGCTTTCTGGGGTGTTTCATTGCTCCTCCAGCTCATGTGTACATGAGCCTTCTGCAGATGATGTTTCTCCTTACCTCTGGAACACTCCACAGCACAAAAGGGATGAAGACCCCCATGCCCCATTCCTGGATGTGGCCTCTAAGGACACATAGCAGGACCCTCAACACACACACCAGCTGTCACAGCCCTGGGAGAAGTGGGGACAGCTGACATGCGTGACCAGCTGCTTCACTCATGGTATTGCTGCAGGCAAAGGTAAATTTGATCTTTTAACTGCGTTAGTGCATTTGGGTTACCCTGTGACAGCACAGCAGCCTGGAGATGCAGATACACCTTTAGGTTACAAACACAAGTACAGCCCAAGTGTTTGCAGAGCTGGGTCATTGTCTGCTTTGGGGTTTTTCATGTCTCACCCTCACGTCTGACCAGGCTGTGCTCCCACAGTGGGGGTGGTTTGCACTCATATGCAAAGAGACCATGGAATCATGGAATCTCAGAATGGTTTAAATTGGGATGGACCTTACAGCTCACCCAGTGCCTCCCCTGCCATGGGCAGGGACACCTTCCACTGTCCCAGGCTGCTCCAAGCCCTGTCTAGCCTGGCCTGGGACACTTCCAGGGATCCAGGGACAGCCACAGCTTCTCTGGGCACCCTGTGCCAGTTCTCTGAGCAATCTGCTCCAGGACATCAATGGCCACAACACCCCTCGCAGCAGCAGGGACCAAAATCCCCTTCCAGGCTGCTGTGTGAGGCCAAATTACATGTGGCAGCAGGGTAGCAAACCCTCTGCACTGAGAAGGTGGCTCAGGTCTGCAGACCTGCAAGTGCTCATGAAAACTAGAGCTGCCTGTTGGGCAGTTCCACTGGCACCAACAGAACATTTCAGAGTTTTGAATCCCAGATTCTGGCCCTGCTGCCATGTTGTCAGTGTGCTCCTAAGGCTGACACAGGCAACAGGTCAGTGGGAGCAACCAGAGACAGCACTACACTGGTCCTGCTCTGCATCGTGTGGCAACCTGGAGAAGGTGCTCAGCAAAAAGCGATTAATTATAAAACATTCTCTAATCACGTTTTTCTCTCTGGGAATGGCGAAGATCTGTTCCTCTAGATTTACATCCAAGTAGCTCAGTTCGTCTGCTCCTCCAGTATCCAGGATTGCTTCCCCACTACAGAAGCGAACCCCGCAGGAATATTGTTGGTGCAACAAAACACAAATTATTTCTACCTCACACCCACAGCCAGAGCTGTAATTCCATCACAGAACAAGGGTCAGGAGTCTTCCTCCTCTCACATAATTCAGCTTTGACAGCTCATCAGGATCAGAGGAGCTGGAGGTTTTAACTCAAAGGCTGAAATCTTGCTTTGCAAGAGGCACTCAGAGCATCTTTATGAGTCTCTGTTTCAGCACTGTGAAGGTATTTAACACGAGCCTGGAATACACAGTTCTTAATGAATTTATTTGCTAGAGGAAAGTGATACTTGCCTGTGAAAAATGATGGTGGTTTCTGCTTTAAAGAAATACCTCTAATTACACTTCAAGGTGAGATGATTATACCTGGAACTAGGACTGAAATTCCTGAACTACACACACACACAGAAAGAATAAAGACAACACAAAATTCTGTTGAAACAGACTGTTTTTTTCCTGAATGTTCACCAGGTTTCAAAAATTACAAAACCTCAAGGACTGTAACAATGTAGCACTTGGAAAAAAAGGCTGGTGTGTACAAAAACAAGCATGCTTTTGTTTTAGGTGGGGGGAGGAGTTTATATTTATCTGGGTCCTCTTCTTCCTCCAGCATAGTGTGAAAGAAGAAAGTACCAGTTTATTTAACAGGATAGCTCAGGAAAATAAGGAAGAACATGCTTTCTCTGTTACAAAACTACCAGAAGATGCATGCTCGAGGTCCAAAACACAACAGACTGACACATTTTGTAGCATGCAGACTTTGTTTTATGAAGACCCACGCAGTGCTTCCCTTCCCCTGCCCCTCTCAAAGACAAGGTCTGTGCCCTGCATTTCGCTCTCCCTTTAGTTTGTTCTTTTGTTTTCTTTTTGTAATGACTTTTTTTTTTTAGCCCTAAATCCCAGGTAGCGGTATCCAAGGTAACAGCAGTAAAGAGTCCAGATCTCCACATTATCACTGTTTCTGCAAGTTTCATGCAAAACTTAAGCCATTTCTGCATGCAACATGATGCTGGTCATTTATTGTGCTTCACACAGCTCTGGGGTGGTTTTCCCATTCACCACCACAGTTTGTTGCCTGGGAAGAGCAGGTTTGCTTTCCCGTGGACACAGACAGACTAAAAGACCCCTCCCCCTTCCCCTCTTCCCACTCCTCCCAGTTGCCCCAAACACATGGGAATCTCAACACCAGGTCCAGACAGTTCACTTGCCTACAAGAGCCCGGTGGCTTCAGTAAAGTCCCATGATTGCAGCGCCCACATCCTTGGAAGGTCTTCGGTCCTTCACCAGAAAGTTAATCATGCTCTCTGACTTGATGAGCAAGTTGCAGCCCAAAAAGAAGATGCCAAACATCACAGTCAAGGAGAGGACGCAGAGGACAGCAATCTGCACCACCCTCGTGATGAAAAGGCTCCTCTCGTCAGGTGCCAGCACCAAGGAGCCACCATCAGTCGCCAGCACCGCACGGGTCCCATTGCAGCAGGCCAAGAGCATCCCCAAGCCCTGGGTCCTGTTGGGGTCAGCTCCCTGCTCCAGGAGAGTCTGGTTGAAAAAGGATCCATTCATGGTCTATGTGTGACCCCAGATCTTCAGGAAAGGTAACAGGAAAGCTTGTTGTCCCCCCTTCACAGGCCAGGGCTCAGCAGCTCCAAGCCACCTCCTGCCTTTCCTCTCTCAGCTCCTGGGATGGAGAGGGAACTTCCTTGAGGCTGTGAGCAGGTGGGAAGCCAGTCCGTGCAGCCGGGGGATGGCTGGATCCCAGATCCCTCCTGGCAGAGCGTTAGCACGAGCCCCCAAACAAGCAAAAGGCGAGAGAGATGAAAGGAGAAAGGGACCTGGGGGAGATGACGGCAGCCGGGGATCCCCCCATGCCCCCTGCCCTCCCAATCTGCCCCTGAAGCAGTAGAGCAGGGCTGCCGGATCCTGGGGGTTCTCCCGTGGGAGGGAGAGCTGGTGTCTGCTGGCTGGGAGCTCCACAAATGCAAGTTACAAGCTAAAAGTCTTCACCGTGTTCAAAGAAAAAACAGCAACTCCACCCCCTTCCAGCCTCCCCCCAGGCCCGCCTTCCTCCTCCTCCACGTTCACCCTGCTGCCCACCCCTTCCCCACGCTGTGCACCCCGTCTCTGCCCTGCCACAGGTGCCTGCACCCACCCCTGTGCCAGCCCCAGGTGGGGGCTGACCCCTAAGGCCCTGCAGAGCAGTACCTAACTCATCCCTCCCTCCAGCCCTCCCACCTGCTCCCAAAAGCATCCTGCATGGTCAGTGTTCATCCTGAACTGCTGGCAGGTCCCTGCTCCCCCGAAGGCTCCTGTAAGCCTCAGGTCAGCGCTGCTGTCACCGATCTCCGCTTGCAGCTCCATGCCACCCACTCCTTCTCCGAGCAGCGTGGCCCAATCCAGCCAGTCCACCCCCAGCTCTGCTTGGTGATGCCTGTCATGTGCCTCCAGAGAAGAGCTGGATCCAGCCCCTCTCTGCATCCTGTTCCTCTGGCTGGGGGCTTCTTCCTCAGGGCACATGGTCTCCCTCTCCTCCCCTTCCCACTTCTTTAGCCCCTCCAGAGGAGAGCTCTGCAGTGCTGTGCCCTGATCTCTGCCCTGTCCCCAGCTCTGGGTCCCTCAGCAGCATCACCACAGCATCCAGGGCTGGAGCATCACAGGCCCCTCAGCCCCACCAAGGCAATCCCAGGGGAAGTTTCACCATCACTCCCCTCTCTGTGTCTGCACAAGCTCCCAGAGTGACAGCAGGAGTCAGGGTGTCCAGCATATCAGGCTCACTCCTGCTTCTGCTCATGGGACTGCCATGTCCCGGCTTCCTGGCTTTGCCCGTTGGCATTTGCCTGGAAATGGATGCAATCTGCACCACCACCAATTGCTGTCTGGGTGGCCCAGAGCAGCAGATCCCCCCAAAGCACAGTGTGAGGACCTTGTCCTGGTTTATCCATGTACATATTGGCTTGTTTCCTTTGCCCAGCCCTCAAAGGGATTTTAATAAAATAAAAATGAAGATTGATGAGTTGTAGCCAAAGGTAGGAGTGTGTGGCTGGCTGAGGGTGGAGAGCAGCTTGGTGGGGACAGTGTCAAGTGATCTTCCTTTTGGGCAGCTGGGACCTGTGCCCCTGTTCTGCTGCTGTGACTTTAGGGGCTCAGAACTGTTCAGTTCAGGGTTTACTTGTTGCATTTTCCTCCTTGTTCTGCACTTGGCATTTCTCTCTGAGTTGCTGCCCACTCTGCTAGGGCAGTTGCAGCAGAAGTTGTGCAGGAAGGAGGGGAAAACCCTGATCCAACGAGTGTCTGCTTGTGTTTAACCTGAGGGCCAGGAAAAATCCCACGGGAAGTCAGACCATCCCCGGCGCCCCAGCCTCGGGTGGGAGATTCCCTCCCTGCACGCTCCCAGACTGAAGGAGTTTCTGCTCCCTCTGGTGGCTCCAGCTCCAGCATCTCCTCTCCCAGCACACCCCAGCATGGATTTGGGCTGCACCCATCACTCCTGGGCCACAGCACGTGGTCATGGGGCAGCCAGGGTTCCCAAACACTCCCCTGCCAGTCCTACCAGGGACCCCAAAATCTGGAGCATCCCACAGCCCGTTATGCAGTGGCTGGAGGTAACGTGGAATCTTGGGAAGGTTTTGGTTGGAAAAATGTCATTCTAAGCCCCTGTCATGGGCAAGGACACCTTCTGCTAGACCTGTCCAGACTGGCCTTGAACACTCTCAGGGATGGGACATTCAGCACCTTCTTGCATTTTGCAGGGAAACTCCACCCAAACATGTTGGATTGAGTTCATGCCACCCTTGTCCTCAGGCAGGACCAGCCCAGGAACGTGAAGGCAGGTCAAATACTTCATTTTGCAACTTCTTCCTTTTTCTTCAGAGTTTTTGCACCATGCTGGGAGTATCACAGCCCACGCTGGGCAGGGGTTCCAGGACACACACAGCTGCACGTCCTTTGGGAGCAGCAGCACTTGCCAGTTTGGGCAGCCAGGAGCTGGGCAGGATGAGTCCCTGGTGAAGAGTGCCTGGGGGGATGGATGGCAGGTTGGGAGTGTGCACAGCCAAACAGGGTCCCATAGTCCTCTCTAGGCAGTTAAGACTAATCTTCCTTTCCATGAAACACTCAGACATGGTCACAGGACGACACAGCGCAGCACATGGGGACGGGCAACCGTGTGGGTAGAAAGCCCCACATGACGGGAAAGGCCATGTAGGTAGCTTGTCCAGGCAGGAAAATAAGGAACTTGGATGCCCTAAAACTGGCTAATGGGGTCTGCAGTGAGACATGGCTCCGGGATCTGAAGCAGGGCAAGACTGGAGCTGCCCAAAACCAGGTTTGGGGTTTGTATTGATGTCTCAGCCAAGGTACAGCCCTTTTTGATACTGCGTGAGGGTTGATGGGCATACTCCCCTTTGCCAAATCCTCATTAACAAGCCCTGGGGAGGGAATTGGATCCCAGGCGGACAGTGATGCTCACTGAGGAGGACAGCAGCATCCCCAAGGTTGGTGGGGCTACATGGGGAAGCAAAGAGGCACCAAAACTTCTTTTAAAGCCAAGGAAAGTCCCCAGGTCCTGAGGCAGAGTCTGTATCTCTACTTCATCCTCACAAAAACTGTCACCTTTTGTGGACAGCTGACAGCTCTGGGACAAGTGCTGTTATCCCCATCTCCCAACCCCATGGGGCTGTGGCTCTCGTACAGCTCTGTGCACATAGTCTGTAGCCTCCATCACCTCCAGGATGTGGCTGCAGCTCTTGGCACCCACAAAAACTTGTGTTCCACAGCTTGGTATTTCTGAGTGCTGGGTTGTCTTGACCCAGGGTTGTGTCATTACCGTCCCCAACCCCTGTCACCAGTGGGAGAGAGCATCCCAGGGAAATGGCTCCAGCCCTTCCCTCCCTTTTGCTCCTAAGGTGTGTTCCAAGTGCCTCAGTTTCCACAGCTCTGACTAGGACCCTGGTATTGCAGGGGAACAAGAGGTTTATAAAACCCCTTCAAGAGACACCCACAGGCAGTTCTGATGTGTCAGTGGGCACGATCCCTATGCAGATCCCAATCCCTGTACTTGCTCCGCACAGGATCAATTCCTGAGGACACAGAAGGGAAAAAACAATACAACTGAGAAGAAAATCGGGTCCTAATTATGTGACCCCAAGCTGAGCTTCCCTCCCTTGTACATGCCCAGGTTTGTACCCAAACTGCTGGTTCCACCAGGTCCAGTTCCTGGCTGGGTCTCCCTCAGCTCCCAGCTCTGCTTTAGCAGGGATATTCCCTCTCTGGTGAGGGAGCTGAGTACCCACACTTTCATATTAGTGTGTATTTGCTGTATTTCTCCTTAAATCCTTGAACTCCAGCAGCTCAGACAGGGTTTAAAACCAGCTGCCTTTCAAGAGTTAATAAAAGGAAGGAGTGAGCAAGATTTTGTAAGGAATTAAAGCCAGGCGGAAGAGCCTATGGGAAAGAGCCTGTTACGAGCCCCGGGGCTGCAGGTCACCAGTGCTGAGGACTCTCTGCCAGGGTTTATTGGATCCTTGTTTAAGCCAAGAGAGTGAAAACCTCATAAGGAGCTTGCGGCAGAGCGGGCGGGGACACTCCGGACTGCAGAGTGACGAGGCAGCAGAGTTTCCTCTGGCCGCCCCACTCGCCATGTGTGTCATTCACCCAGCCCCATGATTCATCTCCTCTGCCGCTAGAAACCTCCAGCTATCCCAGAGCCGCTGCCCATCACTCGTGGTGGGGCTGGTCCAAGCAGTCCCCCCAGCCTGGGGCTCAGAGAAGATGGGACAACTCTCCGTGACGCTCGGGATCCTCCTGCTCTGCGCTGCTGGGAGCTGGGGTAGGTTTACTCTGTCGCTTCTGTCACTGCTTAAAGCCATTTAGTGAAGATGTTGCCTGTTATTTCTACAAATCCCAGGACTTTCTGCAGTCCCAGGGTCTGTGATTTCACAGGAAAATCACTCAGAGGGGGAGCTGGCAGCCTGAGCTGCAGTGTGTTCCCACATACGAAGTGCAGCTCAGGCCGGTTGGGCTTCGGCTGGGTCAGGGCCGGGAAGTTCTCGAGGATGTTATAGGGTCAAGACATACTTTGGTGGTTTATTCTTACTGGGTGTGGTGAGTTCATATCTTCTACCTACTCGGTGTTCGGCTCTGGGTAGTTTTGTAATGGAAGGACTGGGGTGTGACTTGGGCTCCATCCTTTAGAAACAGAAAATTCACTGGGAGAAATCACAGGTCAGGTAACCCCTCCCTGTGTCCATACATTTTAAGGGGGGGTGCATTTATGTCAGCATTGCTGTCCCGTGTTATTTTTCTTGTGTTATTTTGATGCTTTTCTTTAAGAAAACTGATTTGGGGCATCAGATGATCTTGGGACAAGTGTAGTTTGTATTTTTAAAAAGTTTTCCAATGTCAGAAGTACAGAAAAGCCTGGAAAAGCATTATGTCCTCCCCAGGTGTGTTCCTAGGGCTCAAAGTAAACCTTGAAACTGCAAAATGGTGATTTATAAATTGGTCACATTGTTTTCAAGGCCAGACTCAGGGGGTTTGGGGCAACATTGTTCTGTCTAAAGAATTCCAGACTTTGGTGAATTCCCAGGAACAGCCTGAGGCTCCGACCTGCTGCCAGATGGAGCTGCCATCAGTATAGAACATGGGATAACCCCTGCAAGAGTTTGAGTTCATAGATAGAGCTGCAGTCTGGGGCTGTGCAGGTGTTATCTCTGTGCTCAGTTTGGGGCATCCCATTCCCAGGAAGATGATGGCAGGAAGGGAGAGGCTCAAGAGAAGAAACATCCCCAGAATGGTAGGGTGGGGATCAGCCAAGAAAGCCCAGATCCTTATCAGTGAGTCAAGCAGAAAGGCTGGAGAGGATGTGGTTTGTACCTTTATCAAGCTTCCTCAAATGTTTTTATCAGGTTTTCCCTGTGCTCATTCTTGCTTAAATTGGCAGAGGGGGAAAACAAAGTGTGTGGCTGCTCCTGCACCACACAGAGGTTACTCTGAGTGCAGACTGGGACTGAGTAATTTTCTCCAGTCAGGACAGGGTGATGCTGAGCCACAGACGTCTGGGGTGTTTCGAGTGCATCACTTCCCTGAATTCAATCCCAGGTTGGATGGGGCTTGGAGCACCCTGAGATAGTGGAAGGTGTCCCTGCCCACGGCAGGGGGTGGCACTGGGTGGGCTTCAAGGTCACTTCCAACCCAAACCAGTCCGGGATTCCCTGCTTTCACCTCTCTCAGAGACACAGCGCTGCCCAGCCCCAGGTGGGTGGTTCCCATCATTCTGCGCAGTTTATCTCCCATTTCCCTATGTTTCAGGATTGCTGTTTTTCAAAAGCTGGAGTCTCTAGGATCAGCTCATGGTGTGAGAGCAGCTGCTATCATAGTTTAAAAATGCAGGTTTTGTACTTGGGTTTATTAGTTTTTACGGCTGGAAAAATAAGCTCCAAAGATGAAAAAAAAAAAAAAAGGTCACTTAAAAAATACAAAATTTGTTAGTATAGGCTGTACTGGGACTGTGTTAACCTGCTCACAGCCAGGCAGTGTCCGAGTCTGGGAAGGACTGCCAGGCACTCACAGGGCCAAAACCTGAGGGGACTCCAGCTGCAGCATCCTCCCCATCTTTCACATCCTCCACCTCCTCCACATCCTCCACTTCCCCCCATCTGTGCTTTTGTTCCGACATCCTCACAAGGTCCCTGCTCCCACAAAGCCCTCCCAGCACTGCATCCCTGCATCCAGCCATGCAATCAGTGCTGGGAATGCCAAAAAAGGGACATTTCCCCATGGTGGGGGGGTGCTTACAGCAGGACCAGCCTTGTGTTTGGATGGTCATAACTGCCCAGGCCCTGCTCCAGCCAGCCCCATAGAAATGCAGCCAAGAATGGCCCTGTGCAGTGCTGGAGATTGGTGCCAGGGAAGGGAAGGGCCCTCCATCCCCAGGCACGTGTCTTTGTCATGGAGTGATGGACACCAGGCTGTGTGAGTCTGGGGACAGACACAGACCTCCAGGGACTCCCCAGGCAAAGCCACCACCAATGGCATGGTGCCATGATGCGACATCAGACCCCAGAGCAGCCTTGGGAATGGCAGCATCCCTCCCACAGGGACCTCCCAGCTGCAGCCCCACCTGAGCCTGTGTGCAGCTCCCCAGCCACGACACTGCTCTGCCTGGGTCTGTGGCCTTCATTCCAAAATCCACATGAAAACTGGATTTACATCCCCAGTGAAGAGGGGGGACACCAGATAAAGGATCCCTGGGCTTTGGGGTGGCAGCAGAAGGGGAGGAAAGGAAACCACCAGGGTCCAGGGGCTGCACACAGGCAGGAGGTAATTTCTACCAAATGGTGAGGAGCAGATGAGCTCAGAGGGACAGTCCTGGGGCTCCTTAGCCCCAAGGTCAGATTTCATGGCATGAGGAGGCGTCCAGCAGACACGACCCTGGAATCCTCCACATGGAGTTTCAGTGGAACCTGGTGTCACTGAGACCAGGGTTAACACTGCATAGGGGAAACTGAGGCAGGGAGTGGCTGAGGGACTGGGTCAAGTCACAAGGAAAACCTGTTTGAGGCAGGATTTGGACTGGTGTGTCTCATGTCCCAGAGTCCTTGTGGAGCCCTTGTCAGCTCTGCCCTTCCCCAGCAAGGTGGGCGCTGGGGCAGAGCCGGGTGGCTAAACCAGCTAAAACCCACCATGAGGCGACAAACCCCACACTGGCATTAAACAGAGCCTGGACCAGGAGTGTTGCTGGTGGCATTCGCTGCTATAACTCTGCCGAGCAGAGCTGAGCCACCACAGCTGTGAGCCAGAAGCTGGATACGGCCACTACATGAGGGACGTGAGAGTGGAAAGCAGGGACACTCCTGGCATGTGGCACCTCTCCCCATCCCTGAGCGAGGGGCCGTCATCCTGGTCCAGGTATCAAAGCACCAGGGCTCCCCAGGGACCTGCAGATTTGGAAGCTGTTTCCATGTTCAGGCAAGTGGCCCTGGGGTTGGCAGCTCTGAGCATTTAATCCAGAGCACCCGGAGCTGCCAGGGCTGTCCTCGTCCCTGAGGGCTGTCTGGGCAGTGCCTCCCTGCTTCCTGGAGGGCTGAGCTGGCTCCCAGCTGCACGGCACAGCACAAATCCATGGCACGTGCCCTGGCTGCGGCCACCGGCATTTGGCAGGGCAGGAGGGATTTCACTCCCTCAGTCCTGCTGATGGACTCAGCAGGAGCCGGCCTGAGATGTGGGAGGTGTTGCTGTCGTCGCTGTTTTCAGAGAGACCTTTGCCTTCCCTCTTCCCAGCCCTGTCCACCCAAGGATCAGTATTGCTGCTGGCACATTGCTGAGGTGCAGGAGGCACTGGAGACCAACCTGTCACTCTTTTGGGCAATGTTACATTTAAAATCTGTCCCATCCTCACACGGAGCCAGGTATTTCAGGGTACGATGAGAGCTCGGGGTGTGGGTGCTACCCCAAAGCTGGTGCTAAGCAAGGGACTTGGGCTCAGCCTTTAGTTTGGTTTGAGACAAGTGGGAACTGCAGGTGTCAGAGGTGCGAGTGGGACACCCTGGGGCACATCCCCAAGCAGCTGCTGGCCCTTGGGACAGCCACAGCCTCTGACAGCACCCTCGAATAGACACACACGCAAACACACACTCACACAGGTGCGAACCCATGCGCACGCTCACACCTCCTGGCGACATGCCAGCAGGCAGGAGTGCACAGTGCTGTGGCTGTGGTTCTGCTCAAAGGTCTGATGATGTTTCACCATTTCCTCTTTCTGCTTTGTGTTGCATTTCCTGTGGTTGTGGGACATGCTGGGACAGCCCTGGGCAGGGATGGGGGCACACAGGGCAGAGGGGAGGCCCTGGTGCCCACTGCTCCCTGCTGGCATCCCCCAGGCTCCCTGGGCTGTAGTGTGTCCCAGCCAAGTGGGCACTTGGCTGCAGTTTGCTCTGCCTGGGGAATCCTAAAACCACTGAGATGCTTGTGCCCAGGAGGGAGGAAGAGCCAAGGGTGGCACTGTGGCAGCCACATCCCACTTGTCACATTGGCCGTTGGCAGCAGGAACCGCAGGGCCACCCAGTCTAGTCTGTGCCAGAGGAGCTCCTCCTGCCCCTGGGCCCCAGAGGCATTTTGTGGCCCTTTAATTCGCCCCCAAGGACTCACCGGCCTCTGACCTTCAGGACTGGTGCCAGTGTGTGTCTCCCACGGCCACCGACAGAGCCCAACCTTTGCCTGGGACACTGGTGCCAACCACCACCAGCACATTTCTGGACTTGTGCCCTTTCCCTCCCCTCCTTTCCCTGGATTTGAAGCCGAGCCAAGACCAGCCACTGAGTTTAGTGTCTGCACAAGGTGACACCGACCACCCTGGGCCAGGATGGTGGGAAGAGGCAGCTGATCCCTGGCAGGGCTGTGGGTACCACCCTGCACCCCTGAGAATTCACCCCTTCCCCTCCTGATGCCCCAAGTGTCTGCAGGGAGGCACAAGGGTAGATGAACGCCCTGCCAAGCAGTGGGGGCTTCACTCCAACACCCATGTGATGCTGCACGGGTGAGAGGACCCTTTGAGGAGCTGGCAGGTAGGGAATGATGCTCAGCCTTGGGCAGGATGAAGCCCAGCTCATACCAGGCTGGGGAGAGCAAGGAGGCAACATCCAGGGTTTGCGGGTGGCAAAGGGGATAGAGAAGGGCCCTGGTGGGTCTCTGGCTGCTCAGGAAGCTGGTGGCTGAGCACACACGTGAGTTTGAGTTCTGTGGGCTGTAATTGCTCTGTTTTGCTGTTTCAGGGGGCAACATCTGCACCACCCGTGGGGTGAACTCCTGCAAGCAGTGCCTGGCTGTCAGTCCCCTCTGCGCCTGGTGCTCTGCTGAGGTGAGAGCTGGGGGCTGAGCAGGGCTGAAGCACCTCCCTGAGAAGGGCAGGGGATGTAAAGGAAGGGAAGAACCTTTGGGATGAGTCCAGGTTACAGCCACAAGCTGAGTCTCCCATTCCCACCGTATCTAAACACATTCCTTGGTGGCACCTGGCTCAGACCTCGGCTCGAGGCACTTGGTCAGTGGGCACTGCTTCCGCCCTGCTCCAAAAATATGCCCCTTATCTGGGTGTGTTGGTGGGAGCTACATTGAGCTGGCTGGGAAATGGTGGTGTTTCCACTAGGAATTCACTTTATCTTTCAAATAATGTACATTTAAAAACTTAGTTTACTTTTGGTTTGCTTCTTGGAAACATGTTGTAAAGCTCTGGCTGAATGAGCCTAATTCTTGGAAGGGCTGAAAAGGGAAGGGGGTCTGGATGGAGGAATTGAAAATACTCATTACAAGTTAAGGCCTGGGTTTAAAAGCCTTTTTTCACTAGAAATAAGGGGAGAAGAAGACAAGGTGCCTGGTTTTGGTTACTGAGCTAAAGTGGATGTGAGTGTTGAGCTGTGGCTCTCAAATCACCCTGTTTGAGTAGGTAAGAGCCAAGCAGATCTGCCACGTTCCCCTTCAAAAATGCTGCCCTGGAGGTTAATCCATTGGGTAAGAGGAGGGAGTTTCCCAAGGGGATGGGAGAGGAGCCCCGGGGCAGACCCAAGGGAGGTGAGGCTGGGATGGGGAGAGGTGATGAAACCTTCTTCAAGGCCTTCCTTGCTTTCTCCTTCTCTATCCTTGATAGTCCCACTTCTGTCAGCTGCAGCTGTGCCCATAGTGCCCACTGGGACTTGGAAAAGACCTGGGAAAAGTGATCCAAGCTGGAAAACGCTGCTGGATCGTGCCAGCATGGTCTGATGCTTTGGGATCAGTGCATATCCGGAGCGGAGGCCTCTGGCTTGCTTGTGCCTGTCAGATCTGACTCTTGGCATGTGGTGTGAATAAAGATGTTTGTGCCCGTCTTATCTCCTGCAAGGAGTGGCCGAAATGTGCAGCTTGATAAGGGGCCTAGCTTCCCTCTCCATCTGCTTTCCGAGCAGGAATGGTGGCTGGGCTGGGCTTCTCCTTCCTGGCTGCTGATCCTGGGCTGCGCTGGTGGCTTGACACTGCAGTGGGAGCCGTGATGGGGTTTTTTCCTCCAGATCAGCAAAGGTTTCCAAAAAAGGAAATATTTCCAGTGCTGCTCCAAGCTGTGCTCCCGGGCAGACACGACAGGAGCGAGGGAGCCGTCCTGCTGCCAGAGACGCCCCCGGCGAGCCAGGCCGTGCGCTCTGCCTAGCAACTCTGCCTCCAACATCTGGACCACATTGTCTTAATTTAGCAAATGAGGTTTTTTTCTGTGGGTTTGTTTAATTTCCCTGGGGTGGGGGAGGTCTCTGATACTGCACACCCCCCTCCCCCTGCTTTTAAAGGGACAGTGCCCATATTTGTGCTCCTTCAGCTCCCAGTGCAGCCCTTGTCCACTCACACTCCCTTCCCAAGGAGCCTGGGGTGATGAGTTATTCCTGCTCCATCCTGGTTTTGGATTGGAGAAGGATTTCATTGTGGTTTCTCGTGATCACTGACCCCCCTGAGCACTGATGCAGAGGAGAGTTGAGTTTTATTTACTTTTCAGAAACCTTGACCACTCTTACCAACAAATAGATGTTCTCATCTGCTTTTTTGGAAAAAGCCAGCCAACACTGAGACGTATCTCTAAAATCCCTTTGGAAATTATTGTGACAGATCTTCCAGAGTCTCACCCACCCACTCTGGGTCAAAATGTCACCCACTCTGGGTTTCTTGGAGGCAGACTGGACCAGATTTGGGTTTTAGAGAAGCTGCTGGAAGGTTTTAGCTTAATTTGTGGAGGTCTGAGCACTCCCAGGAGCTCTCCTGCAGAGAAGCTGATGCTGCATGTGGTTGTCTCCAAGATGAAAACAGAGGTGCCCTGGGGAATACACAAGTTCCCCGCAGGCTCCCGCCCTCAGAGCTCAGGGATGGAACTGGCTTGGCCAGAGCCCTGCCTGACCCTGCCCTCACTAATCATCCCTGGAGGCAGTGACCGGGATAAAATCATCAGGTTTCCCATTCTGAAGGAAGCGTGAGCAGATGTCCACTTGGCAGTGGGACAGAGGGCAGGGAGAGCTGGCGAGCATCTCTGGGAAGGGCTGTGGGATGGCTGGGATAGAGAGGGGGCACACGTCTCCCCACATCTCCGTGTAGGGAGCTGATGCCATCAGGGCTGTGCTGACAGGGAATGGGTTTCTCATGGATGCGAGTTTGTCACCAGCAAGCTTGGGCTGCCTCTGGCTCGCTCCGAACTAGGGCTGTGCCCCAGATGTTGAGTCAGCAAAGTGGCAGAGCCTGGGAAACAGACTAGGGGCTGCCAGGGCCTTGTAGCCAAATGTCCCACTTCTGTGGTAGGTTTTGTTGTTGGGGAGGCTCTTGTATGTCTTGAAACAGTCACTATATTTAGGGCTCCAGAGAAAGGGGAAGGATGCAGCCCTGGTGTTAAACAGCTTCTCCATGGAAATCTCACAGCAGGAATGATGCTGCTAATCCCATAAGGTGCCATGAGGCCTCTGAGGTCCTGGGAGCTCCCTAGGATCTCCAGGTATCACCGAGCACCATGGTTAAAATCCACCTGCCCAGCTTGCTCTTCACCCACATATTTTTCCAGTGATTTCCCTGACTGGGACAGGAATGTACACGATGATTGATGGGATCTGGCGTGAACCAGCCACCCCTTCCCGCAGCAGGGAGCCCCCTGGAGTGAGCCTGTGGGTGGGTGGGTGTGAGGGAGCTAATTTGGAGGGATGACTCGTCTTCTTCTCTGTCAGCACACTGTCCGGGCGGGGGCAGGGTAGGAACACGCCTGCTGATGTATTTTTTGGCTATGGCTTGGCCACTGTTTCCAGAGGGCCATGGGCCAGCCAGGGCCTCCTGACACCATTTGTGTTTTTCTACTCGTTTGCATAAAACATACAAATCCATCCCTGGGTTCAACCAGCCTGAACCCAGGGCAGTTGATACCCTGCATGGGAACCTCTCCAGCACTGGAAGGCCCAGCACTGGATTCCAGCATCCCAGGAGCAGGGAGGGCACTGAAGCAGGCCCACCAGGACTTATGCCACCTCCCTTTGCTGCAGGAAGAGGCTGTGCTGGTCCTCTGCTGGAGGACTCCAATGTAGAAAGATTTGGGCTGGGGGAGGGAGATGCAGAATCCCTTTGGAGGGGAGGGTGGGTGCTGTTTGAGCAGGAACATGCGGCAGCAGATCGTGGCAGTGTTGGGCTGGGAGAGAAATTCTTCCCATATTTGTCTTCATAAGCAACCAAAGGAATATGAACCCTCCCGAATGTTCTGTGATAAGGATGAGGAGCCAGGAGCTTTCTAGGAAAGGAGGGACAGGGCTGGAGCTCACCATGACTCCACACTTTGTGCTTCCTGCCCCTGACAGGCTCTTCAAGGCTTTTCCCGCAGTCCCGGTGCCTTTGCCCTCTTTCACTCCTTTTTTGGTGCTACTTTCCCCAGTCGGCTCCATCCGTTAGGAAGCTGGAGAGCTGGAGATAGGTGTGATCCACTTCCTGACAGGAACTGAGCACTGCTCTTTGCAATGAGCTCACCCACAGTGGACATGCTCCTTGCTCACAGCGGGATTTCTAAGGGCCTGTGTTGGGAAAATGGGAGGGAAAGGTGATTTGTCTTTTGTCAAAGTAATAAATAATTTTAAAAGTCCCACACTGCCTCTACTCAGCTTGCCATGTTCACATCCTGCTACAGCCTCCTCTAGCCATCCCAGAGAGACAGGATTTCCTTTTAGTTCTGCCAAAACCCAAACCTAAGGCTCCAAATGCCAGGAGTCAGGAGGAGGTTGGCAGGGATGTTTTATCCATCCTTCCTTGGCAAGGGCTGATGGGCTCCTGGTCTGAACCCCAGCAGGACTTGCTGATCCCAAGTCCCCTCTGTCTGCTGCCTTCTTCAGGCAGAGACCGTGTGCCCCAAGAAGCCTCTGATCCTGGTCTGGAGTTAGGTGTGATAAAGCAGGGGCTTTCCAGGGAAAAAGAGGGGCCTTTCTCCCTCTCCCAGCATAGTCCTGGGAGGCTCCTGACCCTGTCCCTCCCCAGCAGGTCTGGGCGCAGTCGACTCCTCGCTGTGACCTACGTGCCAACCTCCTGCACAACGGCTGTGGGCAGGACCGCATCGAGTCCCCCAGCAGTAGCGTCACCATCCTGGAGGACCAGCCCCTCAGCAACAAGGGCTCGGGGGGGTCCACCACCACCCAGATGAGCCCCCAGAGAATACAGCTGAACCTGCGGCCAGGTAAGAGCCCCCAGACTGCTGCAGGAAGGGAGGGATGCAGTGGGAATAACCCAAAGGGCTCAGCCACTGAGTGAGCCATCATTCTGCCTTGCTGGCCAAGGTGGTCTCGTGTCCTTCAGGGGCAAGGCCAGGCTGGCGGCTGCACAGAATCCTCCAGAACATCTCTGGTGGGAAGCTGAGCTGTCTGATCACTGTGTTCGTTTTCTTGCCTCAATCCTGAGGTATTTGAGGGGCAGGATGGGATGTGACTTCAACAACACATGGGGTGTTTTATAAAGCCATTCAGACCTGAGGCACTGCTGCTGTGCTCAGAATGCCTGGGTGGAAGTCAGCTTATATCTAACGAGCCGCAGAGCAGCTGGCAAAGTTGGGCTGCCACCAGACCCCTGTAATTTCCCAGGCTCTGCTCAGCCAGGCAGGCTGGAGCCAATTAACTGCTCTGGTCCTTTGCCAGCATCCAAGAGTTTCAAGGATGCCAGGCAGGAGGCAAAACTATCGGGCACGTGGCCTCTGTGCACATCCCTGGGCATGGCCACGAGGAGTCCTGCCCCACTGGAAGGACAGCAGGCAGAGATGTCCCCACGCAATGGGGACATGGAGCTACTAAGTGGCCCTTGTTCTCTTTAGGTCTAAAGGTAGCTGTCAGGAGGCAGGTGAGTGTGCTGCTCTGAGTGCTGTAAATCCCTGTTCCTCGGAATAAAGAGGAGAGACCCCCAGCTCAATACCATTTCTGCCGAACCAAGAAGGTTTGGCATAAGTCGTCTGCCTTGACTCACGAACCAAGACCAAATCACGAAGGATACAAGCAGGACAGGTCACAGCTCATGTCCCACAAGCTCAGAACCCTCATGGTTTCAGCTCAATAAGGACAAACAGCTGCTCTCGAAGCACAAAGATGAGACCCCTGGCTCCATGGTGGGGTCCCAGCACAGCTGGAGAGGGGACAGAGCTTTTTGGGCTGTCATAAATTTTGAAACTTTCTTCATCCTGAAAGATTGTGGTGTGCAGATTTAGACGGAAATGTGAAAACAATAATAATTTAAGCTCAGTTAAGGCCTTTTTTCTCAACATTTGAGGTGTTCCGACAAAGCTGCAGCTGTGCCCTGGCTTATGTTTCAAAGAAACCATTTCAAAGATCAGAAGAAAGGACCTGTGTCTCTTAAAAAGGTGGAAAGAAAAGGTCAACTCAAAGTGTTTTCAGCAGATTTTATTTAAAGTGCAAAAGTCCTCAAAACTGGGCTATTTCCCAGAAGGTTCTTTCTAAGGAGGCTTTTGTTTCAATGGAAAATGTTTCACCAAAATTTTCTCAGAAGGGGCTGGGAAAGGCAAGAGGAGAGGAAAGGAACAGGGATGGGGGAGGGCACAGAAAATGGTCAGAGTCCTTGGAAGCTCAGAGAAGTCCAAAGCAGCCTTGCAGCCTGCCTTGTGATTCCTGTAAGACCTGCTTGAGGGCTGAGGGTTTCCCTCACTCCATCCAGCTGTTGCTGTAGGATATATTGGGAGGTCAGTCCTGGAAAAAGAAGATCTGCTCGTGTCCTGGCACTGAGAGGTTAAGATAACAGGAGCCATAACCCCCATCTGCCATAGAACACCAGAATGGTTTTTGGATTGGAAGGGACCTGGAAGACGATGCTGTTCCACCCCCTGCCATGGGCAGGGACACTTTCCACTATCCCAGACTGCTCCAAGTTCAACCCAACCTGGCCTTGGACACTTCCAAGGGGTGCACAGCACATCTCCTGTGCAAGCACCTGACTAAGGGCTTTGCCCCTCTGTCTTTGCCCCTCCGTGATGTTCTCCTCCTAGAAGCTTTAACCATCTCCTTGGGTTCCTGCTGACCCCTTCTCCCTAGTCCTGTGGTGAGGCCCCCTGCCCCTTCCAGGAGAGGAGCTCTCACTCTACTGCCCTGTCACTTTGCAGATGACTCCCAGGTATTTCATGTCCAAGTGCGTCAAGTGGAAGATTACCCCGTGGACATCTACTACCTGATGGACCTGTCCAACTCAATGAAGGACGATCTGAGGAACATCCAGAACCTGGGCACAAAGCTGGCCAGCGAGATGCGTAAGCTCACCAGCAACCTACGCATCGGCTTCGGAGCCTTTGTGGACAAACCCATTTCCCCCTACATGTACATATCTCCTCCAGAAGCCGTCAAGAACCCATGCTATGAGTAAGTCGAGGCTGAGGGAGTCCTGTAAGGGCTAGAAGTTGATGGGACTCCACCAGAATTTGGCTGGAAATCAACATCAGTTGGTGAAGAACTGCAGCCCATAGAAAGGACCTGTGTTTGAGAGGTTCTTGAAAGGTTGTCTCCCATGGGAAGGACAACAGGTTGGAGCAGGGAAAAGTGTGAGGAGGAAGGAATGGCAGAGGTGTTAGGAACTGAATTCATCCCCCCATTCCCTGTTCCCCTGTGCTACTAGGAAGGAGGTAGGCAGAGAATTCAGGAGTGAAGTCGAGCCTGGGAGGAAAGGAGGGAAGTGGAGAAAGTGGGTACTTGATTCTGGACAGGGTTTAAACCTTGCTGCAATCTGTGTTCTGCTGGCACAGCGGGGAGGAGCAGATCTAAACTAGAAATATCATTATCACTGGAAAGCTCTTGAGGGAAAAATTTTGCATCATTTTTTCAAAAGAAATGTTGAGGCTGGAAGAAAATTACTCCTGAAAATCCCAGCAGGACTGAGGCTGGGAGCTGACCTGAGTCCAGCATCCCTAGAACATTAATTTTACTTAAAAGGTCCTTCATCAGCCTCAGGCTCTTGGGGGGATTGGGTCCCTCCAGCACATCCTGGGCAGGACCACGGGATGTGGGATGGCTGTATGGCAGGGATGGGAGCTGGAGCTCTGTGCCCTGAGTGCTTTCCTCCCGCAGGATCGGGGAAACCTGCCTGCCCATGTTTGGGTACAAACACGTCCTGTCCCTTACGGATGAGGTGACTCGCTTCAACGAGGAGGTGCAGAAGCAGAACGTCTCCCGGAACCGCGACGCACCTGAGGGTGGCTTCGATGCCATCATCCAGGCCACCGTGTGTGATGTAAGGGGCAGGGGTCAGGACAGGGTCACCAGGCTGGGCCAGGTGGGTTGGCAGGGACCAAGCAACCCCTCCAGGACATGATCGTAAGCCTTGTTGAGTTGTTGTGTGACTCATTTCTGGAGAGGGTGAACATTCAAGTGAGACATTTCTAGCCCAATAGCCAAGGGAAGAGCAGGACTCTCATGGGATCATGGTAAGGGAGAAGAGCGGAGCAGGTGCTTGGGAACAATCCCATGTCGGCCCTGCAGTGACCAGTCCAGAAGGGACAACACCTCCTGTGCCTGCACCTTGCTTTTGCTGGAGGTGTTGCATCCCTGAGTCATTAGCCACCTTGATTAATACTCTAACCAATTAAAACTCATCTTTCACCTACAAGCAGCCCAGGCCCACCTTCCAGACCCCACTCCCACCGCACTTCCCTGGGAGAGCAATTGCCTGGGTTCCCTGTGCAGAGGCTGGTCTCTAAGGCCAAGCCATGACCCCCGGCACAAAGGCAGCAGTGGGGTGTTCACACATGGGGCTGCCCTCAGCATGTGCTGACACATGACTGGGAGCTGCCTTTCACTGCAGGAAAAAATTGGCTGGAGGAATGATGCTTCCCACCTGCTCGTCTTCACCACGGACGCCAAGACCCACATTGCGCTGGACGGGCGGCTGGCTGGCATCGTGCAGCCCAATGATGCCCAGTGCCACATCGACAAGGATAATTTCTACTCTGCCACCACCATACTGGTAAAGCCTGACCCAGGCATGGGGTTGTGGAGCCCAGAGCTTCTGCTGGGTCCCCATGGGCTGGGAAAGGTGTTTAAGCCATGGTTGGAGAGCACGATGGGGACCAAGGGGGGGGAGTGTACCTGTTCCTAGGCTATACCTCTCCTCTTCCCCAGGATTATCCCTCTCTGGGCCTGATGACTGAGAAACTCTCACAGAAGAACATCAACTTGATCTTTGCTGTGACGGATACAGTTGTTGGCCTCTACCAGGTACCAGCTGCTGTGCAAAGCCACCTTCTTGGGGGCCTGGTGGGCCATGGGTGGCTGGACATGGCTTGGTGGTCTCCTGTCCTATCAAAGCTCCCGCGCACCTGGATGGGGTTTGGCCCAGCCATGGCACATTTACCCACCACAAACAGACCCTGTTTATGATATTCTTCCAGAACTACAGTGAGCTGATCCCAGGCACAACCGTGGGCACCTTGTCCAGAGACTCCAGCAATGTCCTGCAGCTCATAGTGGACTCCTATGGGGTGAGTGTGCAGTGTGATGGCCCCACAACAGCTCTCTCCCTCCCAAAACAGCCACTGCTTCCCACTGCCAACAACTCACACAGATTTGTCAGCTCCCCGAGCCCCAAGCATCCTCCCTGGACCAGCTGTGAGCATCTGCCTCCACCCATGTGTGCAGGCACCCCGGGGGTGGGAGATCACTGTGTTCACCACCTGTCCCTTCTCCCTGTAGAGAATGACACAACTGAGTCTTGAGAAAGACTCGGGGCACTTGGCTCCTTTCCCATGTGCGTGGGAGCATCACTGTGGTGCTGGGGGCAGGGGAGGACCCTCCCAGAGCTGAGCCCTGCCCAGACTGTGCTGTGTCTTCATCACTCCTCTCTCCTCCCCTAGAAAATCCGCTCCAAAGTGGAGCTGGAGGTGCGTGACCTCCCTGAAGAGCTGTCCCTGGCCTTCAATGCCACCTGCCTCAACGACGAGGTCATCCCTGGGCTCAAGTCTTGCATGGGGCTCAAGATCGGGGACACGGTGAGGATCCTGCTCATGGCCTTGGCTTTTCTGCCCTCTACGTAGCAGCACTGCCAGGTCATCTGTTGCTCTGCACTAGCACCATCTGCTTGTCCCACGACCTCCCAGGTGACACGGACCCTGGAATCTCAGCACTAGAAAGAGAGGTCCAGCGGGGTGGGTGCAAGGAGGAAAATGCTTTTTTGAATCTGCTGGATGCAAACTCTGCGATCTCTCTAGCTCAGACTGGGCTGCTGCCCACAGGGCATGGGGACCTGGAATCATTTGGGTTGGAAAAGCCCTCTAAGACCATCAAGTCCAACGACTAACTGATCTCTGACAGGTCCGCCACTAAACCGTGTCCCTAAGCACCATATCTACAGGTTTTTTGAACACCTCCAGGGACAGTGATTCCACTTCTTCCCCAGGTAGCCTGTGCCAGTGCCTGACAAACCTTTCAGTGAAGAAATTTTTCCTAATATCGAATCTAAAAATTTCCCTGGTTACTGTGGCAGGCACATTCTCTGTCCCACATTGTGCTGGGACAGCTTTGATAAGCTTTGATGAGCCCAAAGAGACCTGGTGGGTCCCATTTCTGAGCTCCTTAAGCTGGGCATGGACTGGAGCAGGTACTGACATCCAGACACACACCTTTGCCCTCCAGGTGAGCTTCAGCATTGAGGCCAAAGTGCGGGGCTGCCCCCAGGAGCAGCAGAAATCCTTCACCATCAAACCCGTGGGCTTCAAGGACAGCCTGACAGTGCTGGTGAACTTCGACTGCGAGTGCTCTTGTGAGAGCCACGCCGAGGCCAACAGCCCGTCCTGCAGCCGCGGCAATGGCACGCTGGAGTGCGGCGTGTGCCGCTGCAACCCCGGGCGCCTGGGCTCGCACTGCGAGTGCTCGGAGGAGGAGTACAACCCCTCACAGCAGGACAACTGCAGCCCCCGGCCGGGCCAGCCCCTGTGCAGCCAGCGTGGCGAGTGCATCTGCGGGCAGTGCGTGTGCCACAGCAGTGACTTTGGGAAGGTGACGGGCAAGTACTGCGAGTGCGATGACTTTTCCTGCATTCGCTTCAAGGGCCAGATGTGCTCGGGTGAGTGCTGGGCTTGGCAGGGAGGCAGCTTGGGGCTGTTTAGGCTGCCTGAAATCATGGGCAAGGGAGACACCAGTCATTTTGTGGCTTTTCCTGTGAGCTGTCCCCACCTCTGGCTTGTTCAGCCATGGATCTCTGTGGACCAGCCCTAGTCTGAAGTGATGCCAGGCCGCTGATATCACCTCCTGTGCCTGAGAGCTGGGAGGGGGGATGGGCTAGAAGGTTAAAAAGGAGGCCTGGCGGGGCTGGTGGGGACCAAGAGAAACAGCTCTGGGGTGCACAGGGCAGGGACATTGCTCAAACCACAGCTCAAACATATCAGAAGTACTGCTCTGCAGGAGGAAACCCCAGGGTGGAGGGGGAGGAGTGGGAGAAGGTGGGATCTTCCCAGTTCTGGAAGACTTCCTGTTGGCAAAAGTGTTGGGGAAGTAAATCCTCCCTCCTCACTGGCCTTACAGCATCTCCTCTCCTGAATATTCATCTCTTCCACATGCTCCCAGACTCCCCCTCTCCAGTCCAGCTGCTCTCAGTACTGGGAAGAGGGGACCAGGTCCTTGAGTTCCCTGGTTCTCCTCCCAGGGAAGGAGCCCTCTTGCAGAACCCCCATCCCAACAGCAGTTCCAAATGTCCTGATATGCCAGGGCCTCTTACCCACCAGGAACCTTCATTTAAGGTTCCTTCCACCCAGATATCCAGTAAATACTGAAGGCTTGAGTGAATCACAGTGCTCTGCCCATCTGCCGTATTTAAGGGATGTGAGAGAGGTGACATGAAACTGTGGCACATCCTCTCCAAGAGGAGAGCACCCCAAAGCTGATTCAAGGCGGGAATGGGAGAGGGTAGCCACCCCTTTCCTAACTCCAGCCTCCCTCTGTAAGCCCAGGATAGGTAGCTGCTAACAGAGTGCCAAAAAAAGCCACCACTTTCCTGCTGAAATCCCAAAAATCCCCAGGAAAACATCAGTGGCCAAAGCTGATTCCACTCTGCTGGAGCCCAGCCTCGGTGAGGTGAAATCTGGGGCCAGATGACACTCGATTCTTGCTCCCTGACTGAGTTTTTGGGACCCCACCTGCCCCTCAGGCCAACTTCATGGCTCACACTGCCTCTGTGCTGCTCAGATCAATCCTTTATCTTAACAGCCTGCTGATAACGGAGGTGGAAACGCTGGGTTTCCCCCACCCTGAGTAGTCAGTGTCCTTGAGGAGCCTGTTCCTGTTTGAACAAGGGCTGCAGGTCCCCAGGATGGGTGAAGGGCAAGGATGAAGAGCTGCCCCCAGCCAGGGTGGGCTGTTAATTAACCTGAACTCTCTGACCCCGTTGGCATTGATCCCATCCCATTGAGCCACTTCTCCCCAGCCTACCCGTCTGTTTCCATGCCTTGTCACCCAGCGTGGCACTATTTTCCTGTGACTCAGCCCTAGTTCCTCATTAATGGGGTTACACACTTATTTCACATGCCGATGCCTCCAAGGCCATGGCTGGGACGGTGCCCAGCCGATCCCCCTCCGGGAGCAGCATTCCCAACGTATTCCGCTGCGCTCAGGGCTTAGGACGGGTCAGCGCGTGCAGCTCCACAGTGTTTCCACCACTTACTGTGTCTCATCTTTGAGCTGGAACCAAACCACAATCCAAATAGCTCCAGGGTTTGGCAGGATTTGAGCATGCCTGTCTGTCTGTCTGATGAAACCAGTCTCGGTGAGTGTGCATTGGGCTTTTCCCAGCAGTCAGCTTTCCCTGCCTGGTCCAGGGCTTAGAAAGGAGTGAGACTTGGGGGCTTTGACCAGATGTCCTGACTCAATCTGAAATTCAAAGCCACAGCCAGAACTTGACTTGCTCAGAGACAGGTCTGATGGAGCATCTCCCATTGCTGCTGCTGGAGCTGGGGCAGCTCATCCTGAAATGTGGGAGTTTGTTCTTGCTTGGGTGGGATAAGAGGAGTGTTGGGGACATGGTGAAGGTCTGGGTTTGGTGTGAGCTGCTCTGTGTCCCACCCCAAGGACAGTGTAAAGGAGTTGTCCTGGATGGCTGGTCTGCCTTACCGTGCCCACAGAGGGTGAGCTGCCACTCTGGGTCATGGGCATCCATACGAGGAATTGCTAACGGGATCTATGGAGACACTTAGATGCCTTTTGGTTGTCCCCAGGCCACGGGCAGTGCAGCTGTGGGGACTGTCTGTGCGACTCAGACTGGACAGGCGACTACTGCAACTGCACCACGCGCACTGACACCTGCATGTCCAGCAATGGGCTGGTGTGCAGCGGCCACGGCTCCTGCGTGTGCGGCCGCTGTGAATGCACCCAGCCCGGCTCCTACGGAGACACCTGCGAGAAGTGCCCCACCTGCCCAGATGCCTGCACCATCAAAAAGTGAGAGAGAGCAGAGGGCTGGGACAGGTCATACCACACTGGGGGCTGGCAGAGAGCTGGGATAGGTCATATCCCACTGGGGAGCTGGCAGAGAGTTGGGAAGGGTCGTATCCCATCGTGGAGCTGGCAGCACTGGGGGCAGGAGCTCTCACTATCTGCAGCCCGGTAGGGTTGGGACTGTGGTGATTTCCACAGCCTGAGACTGAAAGGTGTGACAGTTCCCTGAGGAGAGCATGGAGAAGCTCATGGTACCGCCCTCCTCTTCCACAGGGATTGCGTGGAGTGCAAGAAGTTTGAGCGGGGAAAGCTAGTGGAGCAGCAGTCCTGCAGCCGCATGTGCCGTGACGAGATCGAGACGGTGCAGGAACTGAGTAAGAGGAGATGCAACCCCTGTCCTAACGTGGAAATCCAGAGGGCTGTGTATGCCACACGCTTTCCCTCTGTGTGCACCCCTCGGCATGGGGGCTCTGAGCCTCTCACTCTGGCAGGTGACAGGGGCAAGGATGCTGTGAACTGCACCTATAAGGATGAGAATGACTGCGTGATGAGGTTCCAGTACTACGAGGACTCCAGTGGCAAGTCCATTCTCTACATCATCGAGGAGCCTGGTAAGACCCAGCTGCCACGGTCAGGCTGGGAGCTGCAGAATGTGCTGTGCTGGGTTTCTGTGCGGAACAGGGCGGGTTTGAGTGCTCTTTGTACCTCTCACTCCAGCCAGGCTCATGGGGCACCACGGCTGGGGGCTGAGAGGGATTAAAGAACTTCTTTGTTCTCTTCTCAGTGCCACCGGGGCCGTGATTTCCTGCCTCTCAGGTATCACGTTTCCAAAGTTATTTCATCCCCTCATTGAGGCCAAGGATGGGGGTTCAACCTTCCCACCTCCCTGATCCTGTCTGACTCTGTGGGGGCGATTTTTCTTGGGAAGCAAATAAGCGGAGGCTCCCATCAGCAGCCCTGGGTTCTCCACTGACCTCAGCTGAGCCTGGGGCTGTGTGGCTGCAGATCCTTTGGAAGCAGGGCCGTGAAGGCAGTCACCAGCTCTCACTGCAGCTGTCTGCCATGGGCAGGGTACAGCCCACACTCCCCAGCCCCACAGCCAGAGGAGAGAGGAGAGGCAGCCAAGGGTTGAGGTGGCCACACGGCCCTGGGCAGTGTGCAGGGGGAGCAGGAGCTGCGGAGGCTCACCACGGATCTCGCTGCCCCCATTTGCCAACTCAGTGTTGACACACGGCCAGAGAGCCAGGCCAGGGTGGGGTGTCAGTAGGCTGGTGGTTTGGAGCGAACTTCACCAGCACAAGGATTTGGTCTCCGGTGTCATCCCCCACTGTGAGCGGGACCTGTGATGCCCCTGATCTGGCTCCAGGCTTGGGTGCAGACCCCCACCCTACAGACAGGTGCTCAAGTATTTTGGCACTTGTGCCCCATGGATGGGATCCTCCTTCACAGACCCTGCTGTGCTCAGGGTGGAGGCTCCTGCTTACTGGCAGAGGAGGATGATGCTCTCTTGAGACCAAAGGAGCTCCACGTACCCATGGCCAGGTAGCCCCAGAGCTTCTGTTAGTTGCCCTGGGGGTGCTGAGGCCCCCCCAACCCTGCCCTCCTCTCTGCTCCAGACTGTCCAAAGGGGCCAGATGTTCTGGTGGTCCTGCTCTCAGTGACAGGTGCCATCCTGCTCATCGGCCTCGCTGCCCTGCTCATCTGGAAGCTCCTCGTCACCATCCATGACCGCCGTGAGTTCGCCCGGTTCGAGGAGGAGAAGGCCAGGGCCAAGTGGGACACGGTGAGGGGCAGTGGGTTGGGTGTGCTGGGCAGGAGCCCCAAAACCCCACAGCCCCTGGCTTGAGGGATCCAGATCCCAGAGCTCCCAGCATGAGAGCCCAGCTGCTGTCTGTGGCCCCATGACATGGTCCTTAAGGACCAGCTTGTCCCATTCCTCTCTAAAGCCTGGGACAGTGTCTCAGGCGGGACTCAAGGGGACACTGCCAGCCGGGACACCCCTTCCCTGAGCCCACTGTGGTCCCAGGGAGCCCACCTGTGCACAGGTGATAGGAGATGTCCTAGATGGTTTTCCCACCTCCAGCATATCCCAAGCACTTGCCAGCAGCATGAACCCCTTACTGCTCACATCGGTGTTTCCATTCCATGAGGCAGAAGGTCCCTCCTGCCACAGGATGCTGGAAAGCACTGAGGAACCCAGAGCAGAAGGGAGGGGGCTGGGACAGCACTGGTACCTCTCCCCCACCTCTCCTCCATCTCCTAACCCCCCACAAAGTGAAGGGATGGTGTGAGACGGGATGGAGGGCTCTTTCAAGAGGTCTCCTCCTGAGCTCCTGATGCTTTTCCTTTCCTCCACAGCAGCTTTTCCCTGTTCTCTCCCATGAAACCTTATGGGGAGCCATTAAACTGCTCATCCAAAGCCTTGGGTGGAGAAAGGGATCACCACTCCATGCTGAGACGGTGCCTCAGTTACCCCGGATGTTAAGTAGAACAAATGCTGATGCCAAGCACAAAGTGATGATGCTCTTTTTCATCCTCCTTCTTCCTCCAGACACACAACCCTTTATATAAAGAGGCCACATCTACCTTCACCAACATCACATACCGCGGGAACATGTAAGGATGCCACATCCAGCACTGGCCGTGGGATCAGCTGAAGATCCGTGGGATCTCCTGGAACTCAGTTTACAGAAGAGCTTGTTTGTGTCCACCTGTGTGAATGACTGCATGTAATTTAACAAGTCCCTGACTGCCTCCAACCCCTGTTGTCTGTCACCCCACTGTAACTGCAGGGATGTGCTTTCCATGGCAAACCTCGGTCCTTACCTCAGTGGGTCGCTCGCAGAGCCAGCGGCCCCTCCATACACTGAACACAGAGAAATGGGATGATCTCTGTCAGTCTGCGAACTCCTCGGTGCTAATCGGGCCACGGGCATTTCAGGAGCAGCTGCTTGAACCACATGCTGAGCTGTGCTCTCCTCCACAGCCTGTGCTGGTAAAGCTCTGCCCACTTGGAGTCCCCTTCTGCACTGGCCTCGATCCCTCTGGGCACACGGACCTTCTCCTTGGGGACAGGGCAGCTGCCAGCAGGCAGGAGCCATCGCTGGCTTTGGGGGTTCAGGACACTGCTCAAGCAGCCCAGCAGCTCCTTTCTTCTTGCAGCCATATGTCACTGGTGCTGCTGTGACCCGGGGTGGTAAAAAGCTGTGCCCCACATGACAGTGCCCTCCCTCACTCCCTCCCTCCAGTGCATTCATTCTATACCACCTGCCAACTCTGTGTAGCATCAGCTGTGCTGGTCCCAGCTGCCGCCTGGCTCAGCCCCTGGGATGGTGCTGAGCTCCTCCTGTCCACCTCCACTGTCCCCGCGCCACAGCGCACATGGTTATGCAAGCAGCTGCTTCGGGAGGGTCGATACCCCTTGAGCCCGGCCACTTCTCTCCCCTTTCTGTGTTTCTTGGACTGTGTAACTGCACCACCCCTGGACTTCTGTGTAGCTCAGAGTTCCAAAAGAGCAGGCAGGGCTCAGGCTATGTCCTGCTGCCTGGGGCTGTGTGTCACCCATGGAGGAAAACAAAGAGCTGTCCCAGGGGCAGTGCTGGGCTGTAACAGTGCTGCTGCCTGGTCCCTGCCCTGCTAGAGCACAATGGCTCAATTCCCCTCAGTTGCCCCAAAAAGCAACAGTGACCTTGTTCCCGGCGTAGGATTGGCCCCAACGGCCCCAGCAGCTGTTGGCTGAGCTGGTGGTGGCCCTGTGTCCCTGTTCCCTGGCTGGCCTGTCCCAGCAGTGTGGGAGCAGGGGCAGGGGTTGGTGCTGGGTGGGATCTGGGGCTGAGCCCTGGAGGGGGGCTGGGGATGGATGGGCAGCACCAGAGTGTCAATGATTCACATCACAAAAATAAAAATAATAATTTAAAAAAAACTCAAGACTACTAACAGTGTCAGTGTCCCCAGCCTGTGCCCAGGCTTCTGCCCTGAGGGCAGCCCCTGACACCCCAGCACAACTAGGGAAGCTGGTTTGAGATGAGATGGGTTGAGGGATGGCAGAACCAGGGCAAGCAGGGCTGTGGGCCCCCCACGAGGTCTCTGCTCTGTTACTGGTTCCCTCCTCAGGGTCAATAACAAGCTGGGGGGGGGGACACTGCAGACTATGGTACTGGCAGCACCTCACTCCCTTGCAAGTGGAGTGAACCCCAGCACCCCACATCCTGTTTGCTTGGCTCTCTGACACCCCACACATACCCCGGGGTACCAGGTGCCCCCAGCCCACACTGTATTTGGGCACCTGGGGCAGTGTTCAGTGTCCCCAGCTGTGCCAGGCAGGGGCTCAGTGGGTGATTCCAGCACCCAGGTGGGATCTGGGCTTGGGCTGAGGGGGGCCCAGCTGGGTTTGGCCTCAGGAGGAGCATTTTGTCTGCCGGTGGGCTGAGGGTAAGGGAAAGGCAGAGGCAGAGCCTGGCTGCAACATGAAGAAGCAGGATGAGCCCCCCCCGGGCTGCCTGGGGCTGCTTCCACTGGAGAAACCCCAACGATTCCACATATGCCTTTCAAGCAGGAGACTTCCATTTCCCAGGGAGCTGTGGGATGAGACAAGACCCCAGTTTATCCCAGTTCACTGCCCCTTGGTGCTAGGGGGGCATGACTATTTGCAGGATCAAGCCCATGACCACAAGGAGCAGCTGTTGGGATTCTGGAGTGGCTTTTTCCCCCAAAATCAAGGCAGTGTCTCTGTGCCGGCCGGAGTAGAGGAGAGTGAGCAGCCGGAGGTCCCTCCTGGGGCAGGGCGTGGACTTCATGGTTGCTCTCAGCTCCCTGGGAGAAGCCATTTGGGAGCGGTAGTAGCTCCAGCCCTGCGAAACGTGCCAGTTCCGGGCTGCATGGAGGCTGCTGGAGCCCGGCACCACTAGATGGTGGTGTCCGTACGTGCTCGGCCCAAGCCTTCCACCTTCAGGGCTGCTTAGTGATCATCTCCCACATTGGACAGGGACAATTGTCCCACGGAGGTTTCCAGGGAGTGGGGACACCCTGAAACCCATCCCACAGACACAGCTCCTATACCAGCACTTAAGTCCAGGATTCCTTTTACTGCTACTTTAATTCCTGGAAGCGCTGAAGTGCTCTCTTTCCTTGGACACCATCAACTCCTTTTGTAAACTGTTTTCTGTTAATAAACCCCAAAAATGAGCAAAGCTCTTCCGATGCAGCCAGAAAATGATTTCAGGTGCGCTTCGTCTGATTCACAATCCAGAATTGGGTTTTCTAGGTCTGTAGGGAATTTTCTGAAATGAAACACATCTCCCCATTCATTCTAGGGAAGCAGGTCAGTGTTGGAGTGATGAAGTCTCAACACCCTCAATGGAAATCCACTTTCCAGAACAGAATCTCCAGGAGGTACTGAAGGACATAGCTGTGGATGGTGAGTACGTCGGCACTTCGGGATAGTTCAGGATCTGGAGCATCTGCTGGGCAGAAAACTTAAGATTTGGAGAAGAAGAGAAGAAAGAGCTGGAATTAAAAACAAAAAGCCAAAATGCTGCATTTCCCTCGGCACAAAATCACAGAATAATTCAGGTTGTTGTATTTTGGGCTCCCCTTCCTCAAACATATTTGCTGAGAGAATTGGGATTGTTCAGCCTGGAGAAAAGAAGCTTCGGAGTGACCTAATTGTGGCCTTGCAGTATCTGAAGGAGCTGAAAGGAAAGATGGAGAGAGACTCTTTTACAAGGGCCTGGAATGACAGGACAAGAGGGAATGGCTTCCCACTGTCAGAGGGCAGGGATGAATGGGATATTGGTAAGAAATTCTTCCCTGTGAGGGTGGTGGGGCCCTGGCACAGGGTGCCCAGAGAAGCTGTGGCTGCCCCATCCCTGGAAGGGTTCAAGGCCAGGTTGGATGGGGCTTGGAGCAACCTGGGACAGTGGAAGGTACCCCTGCCCATGGCAGGGGGTGGAATGAGATGGTCTTTAAGGTCCCTTCCAATCTCAACCATTCCATGACTCTATGATATCTCCTCACTGACTAACTCCACCTTCTCCCATAGCCCTGGGGACGTGGTTGACATCCACAATGTAGATTCCAGCTATCCCCTTAACCAGCAAGGAGCTGCAGGAAGCCCAGGACACACCACAGGAGGGAACTGGCATTCCCCTCCTTGCTCTCTGCTCCCACCTGGCCTCTCCTTCAGCAGCCCAGCGACAGGAGCACAGGGAGGCTGCTGGGTCTCTGCAACTCTCTTTGGGTCACTCTGGCGTGGGACACGCCATGCACTCAGCACAGCTTAAATTCTCTCTATTTCCACACTCCTCTTAATCTTGGGTTGAATTTTTGTTCTGTATTACATGGCAGAGAGGCACAGTGTGAACTCGGTGTGTCTCAGCAGTGCCATCCCTCAGCAGGGCACAGGAGAAGGGGCTGTGTCTGTACACTTGATGGAACATTGAAGGAGGTGATGAGTGGCCATGAAAAGGTAATTTAATCCTCCTTGGCCTCAGCATCCAACCCTGCTGGGGGGGGAGGGAGTTTCACTGCATTATTGCGGCTACATTTCTTCAGATCCTGAGATGGAAGGAGTGGGTGAAAGGCAAAGGAGTCACTATTATTATTATTATTAATAACCTCTTTTTGGCAAGTCTCTCTGCACTGACTGCCAGCAGGCAGGGGAGGTTTCCAACACTTTCTTGTTACAGAGGGCACAGCCATTGTGGATAATCTGGGCTCTGACCTGGTCACAGAGGAGACTCACTTGACCCCAGAGCCATGGGAGGTGTCAAGTCTGGATTCTGTGGATGGAGTGTCTCCAGCTGCCCTTTTGCTGTCACTCCCAAAGCCTGAAATCTCCCTGCAGAGCTTGTCCCTGCTGCTGGTAACACTCCCTGCTCCATTCAAACATTGCCTGGGACCTTCCCTAGGGCACAAAGGTGACACCCAGGACTTCAGCTCCATCCTGAGCTCCACAGCCAGCAGGGTTCACCTGACCAGCAAGGAAAGCTGGCAGCCTTAGGACAAAGGAAGGTAAGGCTAGGTATCTAAGGTCTTTTTCCTTGGAGGAAACCTAGAAATCTCTGGAAACCAACAGATAAGTTAAAAGCCTCCTGCACGCCTGTACTGGTGCTTGTCAGATGACAAGGATGTGATGTTAACGTGAGGCAACTGATTCCCTTAAAATACTGCAGTGGTTCCCACCCACATGGGACAAACATGGAAGCAAGTCTCTGGTGATGAGGGACTGATTGCTCCTCCAGCAGTAAAATCATCCTCCCCTGTCTCAGCAGGGTCTAGTACCTTATTTTTGTACCTCCAGGTGCCACACAGGCATCATGCTATGATGGGGATTTGCACCCATGAATTTAGTCCAGATTCTCACTTTTTCCCTTTTTCCAGTTTGTTCCAGATGTTCCTGGCTACAAGAGCAGAGGCCAAGCTCTTCTCTTACCAGATGGGACACAGAATGAGTCGACCTTACCTTTTCTGGCTAATGATAAACTGCAGGGAATTGTCCTCCCTGCCAGATACCTAGCACTGCAAAAAATGGCGATGGATCCCTATGGCATAACTTGTCCAGATCTTCTCAAGGCTGCTGGGATCTCTGCTCCCTTTGAGCTCTGTGAAAGCAGGACAAGGCTCAGTCACAGCTCTGACCACTCCCCTCCTCTTCAGACCTTAGGAAAAATTACTTAGGCAGCTTTGATTACTAGAGGAATCCTCCACCTCAAAGCATTTGGGAAATGGGTGGAGTTGGCAGCTCTGCCCCCGAGAATTGTTTCAGATTATCATGTGAGTTGCCGCTGTGGGATAGAGAGAAGTGCCCCTCTCTACTGGGGTATTTGTGCCTTATATGACAACATACACAAAACACAGGGGCCCCCGAGATGAGATTCCAAAAAAGCTTTATATCTTTGCGCATCCAAAAGCATCTGCACAGCTGCCATCTGCTCTGCAAAGGCACTGCTGGAAGTGCCACCAGGGGCGTCACACCCCTGTGCAGTTAAAACCCCCCAGGTACCAGGTCCCTCCAAAGCCGTGGGTGCAGCAGCTGGTGCTGAGCAGGGCTGGGCTGTTTCACAAGCCAATGTCGCCCTCTTTTGTTCTCTGGTTGCCACCCGCGGGAGCTCAGGGACCACACGAGCCAGTGTGGATGGACGGAGACTCCCTCAAGTGTGGCAGAAAGAAGCCCCACAAAATTTGGAAAGAGATGGGTCACCCTGTGCCTCCCTTTGCACACTGTGAACAAAATTACAGAATCCCAAAATGGTTTGTAGGGGACCTTAAAGACCATCCAGTCCCCCCCTGCCATGGGCAGGGACACCTTCACTAGACCAGGCTGCTCCAAGCCCCATCCAGCCTGGCCTGGGACACTGCCAGGGATCCAGGGGCAGCCACAGCTTCTCTGGGCACCCTGGGCCAGGGCCTCACCACCCTCACAGGGAAGAATTTCTTAAAATATCCCATCTAACCCTGCCCTCTGTCAGTGCAAAGCCATTCCCTGTGTCCTGCCCCTCCAGGCTCTTGTAAAAGAGTCTCTCTCCATCTTTCTTGCAGGCTTCCCTCAGGTACTGGAAAGGGCCACAATTAGGTCACCCCAGAGCTTCTCATCTCCAGGCTGAACAATCCCAACTCTCTCAGCCTTTCCTTGTACAAGAGGTGTTCTATCCTTCTGATCATCCTGGTGGCCTCCTCAACTTCCCTCCTTCCTCCTTCATCCTCCCTCCCTCTTCCCAGAAGGCCAAATAAATAAATATCTAAAGGGGTGCCGAGAAGATGGAGCTGGACTCTGCTCACTGATGGTGAGGAATAGGACAAGAGGTGACAGGCACAAACTGATGCCCAGGAAGTTCATCCTGAGCATGAGGAAGAACTTCTTCATTGTGCAGTGACCAAGCACTGGAACAGATTGCCCAGAGAAGCTGTGAGTTTTTATTGCTGGAGATACTCCAGAACTGCCTGGAGGTAGTCCTGGACAATCTGTTCAAATCCTTTGAATTTGAACCCATTACACCTTGTTGTAAGAGGACAGCGGGGAATGGGTTCAATTTGAAAGAGAAGGGTTAGACAGGATATTGGGAAAAAATTTCTCCGCGTGACGATGGGGCCCTGGCATGGGTTGCCCAGAGCAGCTGTGGCTGCCTCTGGATCCCTGGAAGTGTCCGAGGCCAGGTTAGACGGGGATTGGAGCAGCCTGGGACAGTGGGAGGTGTCCCTGCCCATGGCAGGGGTGGCACTGGGTGGGCTTTAAGGTCCCTTCCCACCCAAACCATTCTGGGATTCTGTGCCATGTACTCTGGAATGACCCTGCTGGAGCAGGAAGGCTGGGCTAGCCGAACCTCTGCGGTCTCTTCCAGTCTGTCCCATTGCGGGACTCCCTGAAATGGGGGGATAAATTCCAGAAAAGGCCTTTTCGGGACCCTTTCCGGACGTTTTCCCGCGGCACCGCCCCACCTGACCGCCCTTCCCACGTGACCTCCGCCCGCAGTCCTCCTTCGGGTCGGACCGCGCGGCGCTGCTTCCGCTTCCGGCGCCGGGCGACCCGCCATGGCGGNGCGGGGCCCCCCGCCATGGCGGCGCCCAGCGAGGCGGGGGAGCGGCGGCCTTTCGGGAGGCGCCTCCTCACCGACCCTGCCCGGCTCTTCCAGCACAATGCCTGGTGCGTGAGGGCTGCCGCCGCTGCCCGCTCCAGACCCCTGGGAGCCGCTCGGGGAGCTGCTGCCCTGTGGTGCCGCCCCGCGCCCGGCGGTGGGGTGGGGGTGGCCGGGGCGGGCTCGCCGTCGCCCCTCCGATTTGCGGTGTCTGTGGCCAAGCGCTGTGTAACGGGCCAGCCCCAGCCTGCCCGCTCCACCTCACGGGGCCCTGACCGCGGTGGCCGCTCTCCTCTCCGGGCTTGCCTCGAGGGACAGCACCAGGGCGCGGAGCGGGCTGAGGGAGCGGGTGGGTGTAGGGCTGGCGGCCGGACAGCGACTGGAGGCCGGGCGGGGACCGGCATCCCCGGGCAGGGCACTACCCTATGCGGCCGGTGCTCGGGAGTGCTGGTCCCCGGGAGTCCTGAGCGCTCGGGACTGATCCACGGGGGTCCTGGGCACTTGGGTCTGATCCCTGCGGGGTCCTGAGCCTTGGGGACTGATCATTTGGGGGCCCCTGAACCTTTGGCATTGATCCCTAGGGTGTCCCGAGTCTTCAGGACTGATCGACAGGGGATTCTGAGCCATTCTCAGCCCCTCCCGAAGCAGTAGCATTCCTCAGGCTCCTGTGGTTGTAGCAATTGTTTGATTGCTGTGGTTAATAAAGGTAACTGCTGTCAGAAATCCGTAACCTATCATTCCTTCTGTGAGGTTGTGCCAGGGTGTGTGCTTGGAACAGGAGCTTTTTATTTGGATACAGAAGTTGTTTTAAGTCAGTTAAACATCCAAATTCTCTAATTTCCTGGGAACTGAAGGTATTTTGCATTTTTGAGGTAAACAGATCCACTTTTGGTCTCTGGCTGCTATACCTGGTTAAGAATTGGGCGTGTTTAACTTGTATTTAAGTAATATTTATATGTGTCAGCCTGTCGTTCCTTCTGGGACTATTCTATACCAAAGGTATGTTACAAAAGCATGTCCTCAGTTTTCCTGTGAAAATTCTTAGTAATCTGTTTTTTCACAGACTTAACAATTAAGCCTTTGTTTTCTGAGTTAAAATCGAAAGACTAATTCATTCTGAGATAAGAACTGCTTCTTGGGCCTTGTATTCTGTTTTTCATTCACTTGTTTTAATGAAAAAAGGCCAAGCGAGTCACTTTAATGACTGAATAGCTGTGTATATGCATTGAAGTTATTAATAATTCTTACTGCTTTAAAGCTTCCTGCATATTTTTCTCATAATTTGATTTAATTTAACACCTTCCAAAATAACTCAACTGCCTTTTTTGTTTTAACTTGAGAAGGACAATGTACTTTTGTGCTGAGTGCCCTCATGGTTTTAGCAAGGATCTGTTCCCTCTAAATTTGGCTGAGTATCCAAAATGGGACAGATTTAGGATCCCTTCTGTTTGCAATTCCACGAGTTCCGTCAGGACTAGTACCTGCATGTGCTGACTAGGCTGTTGTGCTGGTGCTGGGCTGGAATTGGGGGTCACACCTGCACCCTTGTCCATTTGGAGGGCTCTCCAGACCCTTCTCTTTCCCTCTGTCTTTGTCCTACCATGCTTAGCTCTAGTTCATCTTATTTTTCACAACAGGGATAATGTGGAATGGTCAGAAGAGCAGGAAGCCAGTGCCAGGAGTAAAGTTCAAGAGAACAGCTCACAACTATTGCCACAAGATAAACAAGGTACTTTTGGAGAGTGTCCTCATGCGAGTCTTGGCTTTGTGCCAGGAATGGAACAGTCTGGCCAGAGCCACATCAGAACATCATTAATTCCTCCCTTCCCCCTCTCCCAGTCACTCGGAAGGCATTAACACGTATTTGATAATGGGAAATGGACGAGGAGGAGGAGGAACCTTTCTGTTCTTAATTTACCTCTCTGTGACTCTTCCACCTTCTCCGGAGACTCCTCCTGGTTGGGAGGAGTCAGATTGGGTTGAGCTTCTTTGTTGTGTTGTGTATGTTTAAATACTTGTTAGTGTTGTCAACAAACCTCTTTGAGTATGGAGTTGTTGCCTCTGCTTATTTTTGCTCTTTAAAGCTTAACTGTTAGTAGCCAGTCTCTTTTTGCTGGCTTGCTGTGAAGTGAGCCCTGATCCAAGCTGATTTTCTCTTTAAAGAGTCTGATAAAGTAGTGTCCATATCTGTCTCTACCGAGTGAACAAACTGCATGAGAAGAATTTCATCAGAGAAAGAAAAATTATTTTATCTTAATTGTTTGTCCTCAGATAGACAGCAAAGGGATTCCAAAGTTTTTATTTTATTTGGCTTAAAGAATATTTATCAATCCAAAATGCAGAGCTTACCCGTCTCTGAATCAAGCTCAAGGTGCTCAGCTCTGTGGTTAAGTCATGGTTGAAGCCGTTCTGAGATGGTTAATAATGCATTTCCTCCACACCTTGTAAAGATCATCCAGTCCCTCAAATGGTGGTGAAATGGTTCTTCGGTGTGATAAGAAACTTGTCTGATGATGATCTCTTGTTATACCCTGCCGAGCTCTGGGGTGGATCTGCTCCTTTTGTTCAAATTAAATTGAGTATGTCACCCGTAAGACGATGCTGAGCACTACTGGAACTCTTGAGACATTTCCATATAGCTCCCAGTTGTGTTCACAATAGCAAATTTAATTACACCAAAGAGTAACCCTCCTAATTTCTTGGACTCCCAGAAGTATCCAGCAGTTTTCCATTGTGATGCCCATTGTGTTGAGTTCATTTTAAAATCTGGTTAGCATTAAAGGGTGCTGTCTGTCATGCTTTGAGAACCTATATACAACTAGGAAATTGTGGAGCAATTTGCTGTTGGAGCAGTTTGTCAGGGCTCCATGGTGTATTTCCCAGACTGAACAATGGAGGCCAGTCAAATGTTGATGGTTGCTATTCACTGGGAATCGTGTGGAGACAATGGCATGGCTGAAAAGTAGGGAAGGCAGCCCAGGCGAGTGTGCCTGAAGGGTCTGGTAGTTTGAGCATCAGAATGTCCAAGGAGGAGAACAAAGGCAGAGTGCTGGTCATTATAGCTGTATTATTCTGCGGACTTCTTGGGGATGTCAGGTTTTGTTCTGAAGAAGGAGGGAAGCTCTGTGAGTATGTGGAAGATGTGTCTCCTGGCTGGGAAAAGAAAGAGAAAGAAGTCCAAGTTTCTTGGTTTCCTTTTGAGGCTCCATAATTAGCCCTCTTGCAATTCAGGAGGTCCCTGATTCTCTTGTGGTCTTTGTGAACAGTTACTTTTGTTTGCCCTTCTTTTGCAGAGTGAAGGGGTGAGTATGGGCTTGGCTTTGAGGGTATGCTTACAAAGGCGAGCAGAAAGTCAGGAGTTCTTAACAGGAAAGTCTCTGGAGGAATCTGGCTTACACATCGATGGCACTGTGAGCTAATACCCCAGAAAGGGGCTGAAACAAGTATGATGTGAAATTTTCTGGCTGGAAGTCCTACTGAAAAATTAACATGGTCATATTTTCACTTTAAATCTGTTTCTTGTATGATCTTTGTCAGCTATCCCTTGATTTTTTGTATTTATATTGTTACTGATCCTTTATTCAGGGCTTTGAAAACACCAGGCTCTGCGGTAAGTGAGCTTTAAATAAAGCTTCCGCACATGTGGTTTGGAGTATAACAGCTCTTCAGTAGCATCCAACAGAATTTCACACTAATTTAACAAAGGAAGAGCACAATGTCTTGTTCACCAGTGTAATGTGGCAAAAATGTGGGCGATCCAAAGTGGCTGGACTGTAATTTTGTCCCAGCATCTCAAGTAAGCATTCCACTGCAGTCAGGATGTCATGGGATTGTTAGAGATGAGCAGGAATCAGGATTTGGTATTTTTGTTAGGTGAAAGAGCGTTTCAGCCCCAGAAGCCTTGCGTATTCCTGCTAGTACATGGGAGAACGACAGTTCAGGACAGAGCATGCCAGGGTTGGGATCAATAGCACTTCTTCCAGCATCAGCAGTCATTGAGTTCTTCCATGCAAATAGTGAACTGACCTGGCCCTGCTCACTGTGACCTACAGTGAGATCATGGCACAAAGTTACTGCTCGTGTCTAATATCAGACATTACAGTTTCCTTCAGCTTGGGGTTTAAGGACAAGGCTTCTTAAAAGGAGAAAATCTTTGTAGTTGAGGTAAAGAGATTATTTTTATATCTAGCTCCTTGTGCAGGGATAGATCCTACTAAAAATAGACATATGACTGATTAGTGCTTCTTTGTTAAAGCCATTTTTGTCTATATTTGGCTGAGGTTACATATTTTTCCAGGTGTTCTGGGTTCACTTTACTGTCTCACTTTGAAACAGTTTTATGTTCTTCAGGAAGACTAATAAATGAACAGCAGTTCAGCTAATAATGACCTCCAATCGTTTTTATTCAGTAATGCACTCGTTGCCGTGCAAAGATGGTTGAGGAATTACTTGTTATTGGAATGCAATCGGGATTTCTGGCCATGGATGTTAATGTCTCTAGGTGATTCCAAGCATAGGATGCTATAATTAGGTGTTAATTCACAGGACAGAGAACTCATCACACTGATGAAGTCATAGAAAGTCACTTGGATTTGTATCTTCCCATGGAAGAAATAGTTCCCCTAGACTGTACCTGATCTGAAATCTTTGAAAGTGTGTGGAAATATGTTTGCAGGTGACTCGAATTTCACTTGATCATGGCTTTGTAAGAGCTATTTCAACTCGCTGTAATACTCATCTTGCTCCTGGAATGACCCATTTAATGTGAAAGTGCTGCTGTTCAAATTAATTCTGTTCATCTTTAGCCTGTCCACCGTAGCTCTCCACTGGCACTTTAATGCAGTGGTCACTGTTGACTCCCCTCTTTTGTTTTAGTTCATAAATGTCTGATTCTCCGACATGCACAAAACTATGGAAAGCAAAGCTGTCTGGACTGGACTGCAGCAAAACGTGGAAAACATGCTGTCCTGTAATCTGAAGGATTGCATGAATTCGAACTGAGCTTCCTGCCAGGCCTGGAGAGTTGACTAATTTTTCTGTTTCTCCACCTGAAAATAGGAGCAGTGTGTTGGACAGGAGCTTTCAGCTCCAGGCAGCTCTCACAAGATTCCTTAGGAGTTGCGCTTGATGCTTGATGTCACCAGGCTCCAAATTAATTATTCCAGTGAACTGAACAAGTTAGTGTTAGAGATGAAAGTAAAACCTGGATTTCTTCATTCCAGTCTCCTTCAAAGAGACTTTTTCTGTTGCCAGCTTCCTTTAGATCCTACCAGGAGACAGAGTTTCCTCTTCTCTCTCTTTTCCCTTTTTAAGTCATAAAAAAGTGACTGTGAGGACATACGCTGAGTGTTTATGTGGGATTGCAAATTTAAATAAAGGTGATTTTCAGTCAATAATCTCTCTTATTAAAGCGGGTCGGTGCATAGATACCTGCAGTGATCCCTCGCTCTCTGAACTGATTAAACACTGAGACCTTCTGATTTGAGGTCTGGGGATGTTTTTGCTTGTGTTCACAGAGGAATATGAGGTGAATGCTAAGAAATACTGGGATGACTTCTATAAAATCCACGAAAATGGTTTCTTCAAGGACAGGCACTGGCTGTTCACTGAATTTCCTGAGCTGGCACCTAACAGGAACTCAAGCCATATTGGAGATTCTGTGCATGAATTTAGTAACACAGAAGAATCCAACAATGAAGGGCTGGGAAGCTGTGAAAATGGCCATTGCTCATTGGAAACCAGGACAGAGAGTCAGTTAAACCTGATAAAAAGCCCGCCTGGGGGCCGCACAGAAGAGTTGGCTGCGCAGAAGGACAGTGAGCTGAGTCAGAGTGATGGAGATTACCCAGGATCAGCTGCATCTTACCGTATATTAGAGGTAAGAGCTGTAAATCAAACTCACACGTCAAAGCCTCCCTTGTGTCAGTGTGACTGGGACATAAAAATATGTATCACTGCCAAACAGCAAGGGAGCGGATGATTGCCTTCAGTCAGTAAAATGCAAAAATCAGAGGGCAGTTTAGAACTGAACTAAATCTGTTGGGATTCTTTTGGTTCAGACTCTGAATTGGCAGAGCACAAGGACCGTAAGAAGTTTACAAGTTTAAAAGCCAAACTATTGCTATCAGATGTTCAAACAAGCATTTAAAAGTCATCTTTTGAAGAAGCTGTTTCTTCTACTCTGTATAAAGCTTTCCCTTGTCATTTATCTTTTGCATGTTTGTGCTGACTCCTGTTTGCCTTGAGAGGTGCGAAACAAAGTAATGAAGCCAAGAATGTAAAGATGTTCTTGGGTTTGTTCCTTAGGGCCCTTGTGATAACAGGGAATCCCAGACTGATACAGGCTTTGTCCCAGAGAAGTCTGTGGCAGGTGTAAAGATTGAACTCCCGATAGCTGGTTGTGACCTTTTGCTCTGCCGCCTCTAGTTGTTCGTTGTAGATATTACTGGGTTTGTTTAATATGTAGTATTTTATGAAAGTCCTGCCCTTCCATGGAGAGTTAGTATGAACTGTCCTTCTGATTTTTGAATTTAATCTTTAATCACTTTTAAGATTTCCTCAGACTTTGGTGTTCTCCAAGTGCCTTTCCTGTCTCACCTGAGCACTTTCAGTAACATCTGTCACTGCAAACCCTCTGTGATGTTTTCTGCTCAGTCTGTTTCAATTTTACTGATTTCTTAAACATTCAGAGGCAAATTCCCCAAACCCAGTTGTATGAGCCATCATCTCTTCAAATGGGAACAGGTAGAAGGAGTAATTAGAGTAAAGCAAACTTCTCTGTTGCTCTGGTTTTCTATGGAAGTGAATGTAACTCATCCATGGCCTTTGCCAGTGCTTCAGTGACTCATATTGGTTGTTATGCTTGGGATTCCAGCAAAAACAGCTTTCAAAAGCGTAACAATATATACCTTGTTATTAAGATTTTGACAAGAACTTGCTTAGTGGTTTCCCACACTTGTAATCCTGTTCCTGAGACCTCAACACACTCGGATCTTGCAGGGACATTTAAGAATGGTCACTGCCATGCTCAGCTTTACTCATGAGTTGCCCTTCATTCCATGGCTGTAGAGAGATGATTGGAAATTATCTGCATGGACGTGCTGAAGGAATTCTTTTCACTGTGTACATCTGCTCTGTTTATACAGGTTGGCTGTGGGGCTGGGAATACAGTCTTCCCAATTTTACAAACCAACAAGTAAGTAGTGACAAGACAAGAGGAAGTGGCTTCCCGCTGCCGGAGGGCAGGGATAGATGGGATATTGGGAAGGAATTGTTCCCTGGGAGGGTGGGCAGGTCCTGGAAGTGTCCAAGGCCAGGCTGGACAGGGCTTGGAGCACCCTGGTCTGGTGGAAGGTGTCCCTGCCCATGGCAGGGGTGGGACTGGATGATCTTTAATGTTCCTCCCAACCCAAACCATTCTGGGATTCTGTGAAGTAATTCTCAGTAGGCTTTTACCTGCGTGAGATACCAGCCTCTGAAAAACAGTTGGAAAAATGTTCCATGTGTTCCTAGTTTAGACAATCTCAGAGAAAGGCCAAATGCAAATGATATCTTTGCCTTCTGCAGCTTCAGGTTATTGTGTTTTGAGCTTGGAAGCCCTTGGTTTTAGATCTAGAAGGAAAAGGAAGCAGTCAGTTCCATATGAGAATAATGGGCATAAGGGAGCAATGGAATCCACCAGATTTTGCACAGAAACTAAAGCCCAGGATTTCTGCGCTTTGTGCATTTGAAACACTCCTTAATTCCTCGATATAAATGATGAGTTTCTTTTGATTTATTGCAGTGACCCAGGCCTGTTTGTTTATTGCTGTGATTTTTCTACAACAGCTGTGGATCTTGTCCAGGTAATCTCAGTGGTGACTTGTGAAAATGTGGGAGGTATCTGGGGCCAACTGCCCATTAACACAAATCTATCCCAGCTGCCAGTGACTCTCTGCTGGCAGCTTTCTGGTTTTAGCCAGCCCTGGTGCTGACCCTTACACTGGGAAATCTGGAAAATGAGCCATAAAAGATTGTAGAAATGAGGGAAGAAAAGTTCTTAAAATGTCACATTGGCAGCAAAAGAGTCAGCCAGATTTTCTTCCCCTGTGGTTGTCAGTACTTTTCTCAATACAGTGTTCTTTTAGCTGAGTAACTTGAAAACAAACTCAAACCTTGAAAACATTGAGGCTATTTTGTAACAGGAACTGAAGCTGGCTTTGGTTTGTGTGTGTGTTACTGTCACCACAGTTCTGGGAACATGGTCTGATTGCTTCTGCACAGGCAGCTGAGGAGGGATCATGCTTGTGGAGCAGGAGTCTGGGATTTAGTCAAAGGACAAATACCACTAATAAATTTCAGGTCAGGGCAGAACTGAGGATATATGAAGTATCAAATGCAATCAGTCACTTCCTGAGATGAGAGGGGAGCACAGCACCAGAGTCAGCATCCCTTTCCTCCTCTGAATGTGACACAAGCACTGTTTGTAGAGGCTTCTGCAATCTGTAGCAGCAGCTTTAGAAAAATCTACAACTTCTTTTAGAAGTTTAAATCTGATTTTTAAGAGCGTAACTTTAGGCAACCAAGTTTGATTTTTGGGGTATAGGGAATTTCTGCTTGTAGGTGAAATGAATACTGATTTCAATGATGCAGAGAGGTGCCCTGACACTCTCACTTATGTAAAGGTTTCCAATTTATCGATATAAATCTCTCACTTCTTACTGCTGTTAGTGGAAACTCTGACCTTAAAATTACAATAAACCCTGAATCCAGTTTGGGGTTTTTTTTCAGCGCTGGTTGTCTGATTGTAACAAGACCAAAGCAAGATTTGTAAATCTCCTGTGTGCAAATATTTTTTCACATTTCACACCTGTTCCTTGCCTCACCAAGGAACATACCTGACACAGAAGTCTAGTGAGGCTGAAACAGATCTCTGGACACACCACTTGATTACATGAAAGTTAAAATACTCCATATAATACTAATAATCCATATAGTCCAGCTAATACTGAGATCAGGATCTTCTACTAATGTTCTTAATTTCTCTCCCTCAAATACAGAACAACGCAGAATATGATACTTCTCGCTGCTTTGCATTTGTCCATGACCTGTGCAATGACCAAAGTCCTTTCCCAATGCCAGAGGAGAGTCTTGACATTGTTATTCTTATCTTTGTCCTCTCAGCAATTCTCCCGGAGAAGTAAGTTTTAATAATTCCTTCTGATTGCAGAAGATAATTCTTCTACAACCGGAGTTCTTTAATAATCTCCTATCAAAGAAAATTAAAGTTTTTTCTCTTTATGGTCCAGTTTTCCATGAAGCCTCAGGAAATGAAATTTGTGGGTATTTGCTGTTGCTGTTGTAACCAATTCTGGCAGAGGACAGGGTGATTTTGAAGTGCTAAGTGGCTGCAGATGATCATTGCTAGGGTAACTGTTCTGAGCCCCAGCCACACTGAGCACTCCCTTCGGAAAGTATTTTGCTGGATTTTCAGGCTCAGAGGGTAGATGAATTTCTCACATGGGAGGTGGCAAGAAGGGAGGGTTCAGGTTCAGAAAACAGGTAAGGAAGGTGCTGTGGTCTTAGTGTGGTAATTGTTACAACCTATACTAGTCTCTTGTTTTTGTTCCCTTTAGTTTTACTTCTCAACACTTCAATTTCATTTATTACTTGTTTTACAGAAACCAGTGGAGATCCTTTTGTAATCAGTGAGAGAGCAGTTAATCCCTGCTGTGGCAGGATGTTATCCTTGTAGAAAAAAAAGCAAAGTCAGGGAACGTCAAAAAATAGAGGTCAAATAAAATCAACCCACCTGACTCTGGGAGAGCTCAGAATGCTGCTGGCTTTGGGTAGCTCTTTATATGAAGTTGAAACATGTAGAACTTTATTCTGTCTTTTTGGAAGGAAACAAGCATGATTTTGCAGCATGTTGAGCACTCCTGGTTTGTTCTTCTCTCAGGATGCAGTGCATCGTGACCAGACTGAGTCGCCTTCTGAAACCAGGGGGAATGATCTTGTTACGAGATTACGGCCGTTATGATCTCGCCCAGCTTCGGTTTAAGAAAGGTATTTCTTTCCCCTGAGAACTCATGCCCCCATCACTAGTAGATTCTGCTTCTCTGGAGGTGTGTCTGCCTTGTTTGGAGGCAGCTCATTAATTCCCCAAAGCACAGTGTGTGCTGGAGAAAGGTCTGTTGTTGGATGGCAATTGTTGATTTTTAAGTGGTCACTGGTAACTGTTTCTATCCGTCTTGCTTTTAGGTCAATGTCTATCTGATAACTTCTATGTGAGAGGTGATGGCACCAGAGTCTACTTCTTCACACAAGGTAGGAGGCCACAAACATGCCTCTGACCGTCCAAAAACATGCCTCTGACTTTCCTCACCACTTCTTGTCCCTGTGCCCTCCAGTTTGGCCACTAGATCTTTCCAGCCTCTTTCTTGGAGCACTGTGAAATGTTAAATGTCTCCCAATTAAACTGTGACCTGGGCTTGTCAGCTTCTGGTGCAAGCATGGCATAGTGAATTCCTTAGTGGAAAATCCTTTAAGAGGAAGACTGGTGTGTTTGCTGCCCTGGGAGGGGTGGGATTGGAGGAGCTCTCCTTGTATCTTGCCTGCAGATGATGGAGGAAGATGGACACCACTTAGTGGAACTTCCCTTAATTTTCCTGCTCTCCTGTAAGGAAATCAGAAGGGTGTGGTTCAGCATGGAGCTGAGGCAGCCCCTCCAGTTCTGCTGCTGCTTGGTGTTAGCAGCAGTTGTTGTTCTCACAGTTTATCACCAGTTGCACCTCCAGTCCTTCCACTACAGGCCACTGTGCACAGTCAGTTCTAGAGCAGTGGCACAACTGAGCTGTTCCCCACTGCACAAGTCTTGTTTGGCACAACAAAATTAATGTTTAATGCATGTTTGGCAAACACCTCACAATGGAAAGCATCTGATAAAGGAGCACAAGCTGGAACCTGTCAGGCTTTTCCTACAGAAACTCCAGACAAACCACGTGCTCTGGGAGTATGCACTGCTGCTCAGCAGGACTGGGGCACTGTGAGATGTATTTGCTTGGTCAGGAATACCTGCCAATGGAAGTGTTGAAGCCTCAAGGGCTCTTAGTGCTTTAATTGGCCCTCAACAGGGTGTGGGTTTTAAGGATTTTTTTTTCCCCCCCAAATTTAACCTTAATGAATCCCATTCCCCTCCAGCCTAGGCAGCACAGATCTTACTGCCACCATTTAAAAGCATGGGTCTGATTCTGTTCTTTGCTCTTGTGGACTCTGAAATTCCTCTGGGTGAGGGGGAAGGAATGGCTCTGTCCCAACTCGCCAGAAGATGCTCCTTAATTGGTTACTAGAGGCAGTACCCGTCTCTGAAACTGCTGCTGTTTTCTTTGTCAAGTCTCTGTAGTTCTAGATGTACTCCAAATAATTCTTTCCTTCTTTTCTAGAAGGGAAACTTGATAAACTGTGATGTTAAACTCCCCTAGTAAAGTAATTAAGTCTTGTTTGATCATTTCCCTGCCAGGGTGAGGCTGTAGGTTTCCTCTGGCCCACCTTTCAGCTTAGCTGAGCCCTCAGTGTGAGCAGGTATCAGTTAAAGAAAAGCTGTGGCCTCCTCAGTCTCCTTCTCTCTGCTTCCAGATGAATTAGATCATCTGTTCACCACAGCTGGGCTGGAGAAAATCCAGAATCTGGTTGATCGGCGACTGCAAGTGAACCGTGGGAAACAGATGACGATGTATCGTGTGTGGATCCAGTGCAAGTACTGCAAACCCACCTCCCTTCAGCCATGAGGCCTGTGGGCTTTGGGCTGGAGCCTCGTCGTCTCCTCCTGGTGACATGTGTGTGATGGAGTTCTGCACACCCAGGACCTCAGTGCCTTGCACCGTGCCTGGCATCACTTCAAGTGAGTTTTGCTAAGGACAAATGCCCTCAGAGTAAAGCAAGCAGTATTTTAGGTGTCATAGAATCACAGAATATGCTGAGTTGGGAAGGACCCATTGGGATCATCAAGTCCAACTCCTGGCCCTGCACAGGACACCCCAACAATCCCACCCCGTGCCTGAGAGCACTGTCCAAACACTCCTTGAGTTCTGGAAGTCTTGGGGCGGAGACCATTCCCCGAGGAACCTGTTCAGTGCCCAACCAACCTTTGTGGGAAGAACCTTTTCCTGATATCTAGCCTAACCCTCCTCAGACACAGCTCCAGCCATTTCCTCGAGTCCTGTCCCTGGTCAGGAGAGTGAAGAGATTGGTTCCTGCCTTTTGCTGTCCCTCAGGAGGATGTTGAAGATCCCAGTGAGGTCTGACCTCAGTCTCCTCCAGCTGAACAGACCAAGTGCCCTCAGCCGCTCCTTATACGGCTTCCCCTCACCTTCCCTTCACCATTCTCATGGCCCTTCTCTGGATGGTCTCTAGTGGCTTAATGTCTTTTTTATATTGTGGTGCCCAAAACTGCCCCCAGCACTTGAGGTGAGGCTGCCCCAGAGCAGGACAATCCCCTCCCTGACCAGGGATGCTTTACCTAATGCCCCCAGGACACGGATGTCCCTCCTGGCTGCCAGGGCTGACTCATGTTCAACTTGCCATGGACCACGACTCCCAAGTCCCTTCGTGCAGCTGCTCTCCAGCCTCATTCCCCAGTCCATCCACACATGCAGGGTGGCCCCTTCCCAGGTGCAGAATCCGGCACTTTCCCTTGTTGAACTTCACATGATTGGTGATTTCCCATTTTTGTGATTTGTCAAGGTCTCTCTGCAGGCCCTCTCTGCCCCTGAGAGACTCGACAGTTCCTCCCACTTTAGTGCAGACAGCAAATTTACTTAGTATTCCTTCAAGTCCTGCATCCAGGTCATTAATGTGGATGTTGAAGAGCACAGATTTGAGAAGGGAGTCCTGTAAATGTCATGCTACCGGTCTGAGTTTTAAAAATTATTTATGGTTTTAACTTAAGAAATAGTCATGGTGTCTTACAGCAGCTGAGCAAGTTGAGCAGCGACTTGCTCATACTCTGGATTTCCACATGAAACAGGAGAGATCTGACCTTATCTCTGTCTTGTGTACTCTTGTCTTGGGAACAAACGTACAAAGGATAAATCTGCTCTCCTCTGCGACTGCTCACTGATACAAATCCCTTGGCCAGCTCATCTTGTGCAGCTGTTTCCTAGTCATTCAGGTGTGTGCCAATCCATGAGTTAAAATACATTGATCTGAGGGCAGGAACTGAGACTGTGTGAGTCCTCTGTACCAGCATTCCCTGGACACCTCAAGGTGTGGAGATAACCTGTGGAGAAAGCAAATGATGCTTCTCTGCCCTCACTGTCCACAGGGATGTCCGCCCAGGGAACCAGCACGCAATAGCTCAGGTGCTATAAATTCCTCTCAGGCAGGGTTCAAGTTTCAAAAGTTTGGTGCTGATGCTGGTTTTGGGGCACCTCCAGAGTGCAGCAGATCAGAAGCAGCTAACCAGGACCAGGGTTTATAAATAATTACCAGCTTTTTCTACTGGCTGCAGCTACCAAGTCACAAACTGCCCTGTCATGGTGATGTGCTAAACCCAAGCTGATGAGAACTTTCTTTGATCTGAAATCTGCAGGATGGTTAATTTTTGCATTCTTGTTTAATTTCTTAGAGGAAGCCAACACTGTCTTTCAGAAGGTATTTCCCCACCTTTGACAGCAAATACCTTTTATCTCAGCTTGTTTTCTTTTGTTCTTTTTAGGGTGTGGTATGACGGGTATTAGAGTCTAAGTCTCATGCTTTTCAATGGTGATTTGATTCATATAAATCAGGCTTGCAAGAACCTCATGTGCTTGTGTGAGCCTGGGTCACTGTTAGGGAACTACGATTTTCTTCTCCTGTTACAAGTCTCACTAGTGCCTGCCCTTTAGTTGAAGAAGAGAAGGCCTTGGCTGGTATCTCTTGCCTTGTTTTAGTTGATGAAGCATCAAGATGTGTTGTGTGTGTTCTGCTGGCTGAAGAACAGTTAGTTCCCCTGTATTTTGTTAGCCAGACACTCGTATTTGGAGCTTGACATTGCCTAAGAGTAACTGTCACATGTAGAGCCACATGGGTTATGAAATAACTGCTGTCTTGAACCAGAGGAGAGGGGGTGCGCTAGTTTGAAAACAAACCAGTGGAACTAAGTCAGAACTACAATTTAATAGGAAAATTAAAATAAAGGCAGGAAACAGTGGCTTAACCTGACAGAGTCAGGATACAACCTGACAACCTGTTGGTCAGGGTGGTGGTAGCAGTCTGATTAAGTGATGGCTGCAGTCCTCTTGGAGTGATAGATGTGGTTCTGTTGAAGCAGTGATCCTGCAGAAGGGTCTGGTCTTCCTCTGAAGGTCCAGTGGTGGTTAGATAGTTCCTGTCTCTTGGTTTCTCTCTGAGTTTTTTTGTTGGTTTTGAGAGTCCTTTTACTCTGAGTTTGGATAAAAGCACAGAGGACACCAGGCTTTTCTTCTAATTTGATGTTTATTATTTTCTTATCTATGGTACAGCTGCATGGACTGTGCCTCTTAGTTAACAAGGTGGAAAAATGGCCCCGAGTTGTAACTTTCAAGGTTATTTAAAGCCCAATTTACCCAATTATGAATTGCCAAGTAGTGTATTTTTACTTATAACCCAATAACTAACTATTCATGGTCCACATTGCGGGACTTTTGACCCAGTAATAGAATACCTAGGTTTGTGAAGAAGAAAGAAGAAGGAAGAAGTAAAAATCCACACCCAAAATCCTCCATATTGTAACATATATATTGCTGTATTCCATAAACCTAAATTCTCTACATTTCTACGTATTCCACCCAGTGACATAACTAATTATACAGCAGCAATCTCAGTGTTATCCCATAACTTGGGAGGCCTTTCCCGAGGCCTCAGGTAAAGTGTGGGGGGGTTTTGAAAATCATTACCTGTCAGACCTGAAAGACTGAAATTGTCTAAACCCAGGGTTCCAACACCTGTCCTCTGGGACTCCAGTAGATAAAGCTGCCTGTGGTGTTCCAAACCTCAGATTATAATCAGGTGGGAATGCTTGGTTCCTCCCCCTGGGCGGAGCATCTTACACTGGGATGATGTAAGTTTATGAGTCATGCAGTGAGGCTGGACGGCCCATTAACAGAAGATGTCCCTCCGAAGATGTCCCTCCGGAGGGAGTTATCAGGGATGAGTCATGGAAGAGAGAAAGAACACTGCCCCAGCTGTTTTTAACAGTTTAGGAAGATGGGGTTAGAATACATATCCCTGGTTACACCCTACATTGTAACCCAAGACGGGGTAAAAAGCTGAGGAAATGTCATTGCTGTTTTTGGAGAGCCTGCAGGAGCCCTGGAGAGATGGACCAGAAACACCCTGATTTTGGAAGTGTTGGAAGGGACTGGGCAGTACTTCCTGCTGGGAATGGGGCAGCATGATGAGTTCCTAACTTCCACGTCACGGTGTCATCCTGCAGGTATTGCTTTGTCTGCTACCTGAAAGCTTGAGTCAGGACATTTCAGCCCTCCCTGGGGAAGGTTACCCAGGGAATCCATTCACACCACACAGGCTGCAGTGCTGCGACAATGGAAATGCACCATTGCTTTTTTGTATATCTGTCTCTTTTAAATAGTGTTGAATGAAATCAAATGATTTTTAGGAGGGGAATGGGAGTCAAATAACTGGGAAGAGAATTCTTGTTCAGTTTGTTGTAGTGTATTTTCTAAAGGGCCAAGAACCTTTCCAGCATCTGCAAATGAAACAGGAGGAGATAAAGCTTCTGCCTTCTGAAGCACATTTAACTTCTGCTGAGCACAAGCCTGACCCACCCCAGAAGCTCTGCAGTCGCTGCTGTGTTTTCATGCTAAACCTAAAGCATTTAGTTCCCTGGTAAGGCTGAGGCCTCAGGCAAGGTCTAGGCAAAACACAGCTCAGGGCCTCTGGCAGTAGGTGAGCAAGCTGAAGTCTGCTCAGCTTATCCAGGCACACAGTCAGGTTTAGCAAGAGCCCTGTGAGCGTTGGACCTGACGGTGACTCGTGTAACCACCTCAGTGACAGACCTCCTGTGTGTTACCAGGGCCTCAGGCAGTTCCCTGGGGTCCTTTCCCTCTTGGTCCCTGGAGGAAGACCTCTTCCCGGGATAGCTTTATCTCCCTGCAAGAAAAATTATTGACTCGGGTAAACAATCAGCATAATTAGTGTGAATTAAAGGAATTTGAAAAATGCCTTATTAATCATCCAAAGGCTTGAAAGCAGTGCAGGAAAATATGTTTTTAGTTATAAACATGATTTATGTAAAGTTGATGGACTCCCCTTTAAATTCAAACTCCTGATGGGAGAAAATGAAGGCTATTAATTTATTTGTTTGTGCTTTCAAGGCTATATCCCAGTTGCCTGGTTTTAACTTGGGCTTCATGCAAAAACTTGCAGCCCTATGAGCCTGGAGCCATTGAAGTGGCTCTTTGCCTTTCTTAATGCTCATAGTTCTGCTGCGGTATTTAAGCAGTCATTCAGCAGGGCCCATGCTGGGCAGACGTGCTTTTGTTTCCAGTTCTCTTGGTGGTGGTCAGAAAGCAACAAGTTAATGGCCTTGAATTGAGCCAGGCCTCCTACAGACAGATACTGTTTGAGCTCCCTTCACTAATCCCTGCCAGCTCCTGTTCTCTTAGAAGCTCCTGCTCTCCTGCTACTCCAGGCCTTGCCTCCCACACAGCTCTGCTCAGGTACCTCGGTCCTGACTTGCAGCAGCTCCTGCCATTCCCACCTTGGGCCTGCTGAGTAGGCTGGGTTGCTCAAGCTTTCCAGCACGTTCAAAGGAAATCTCCAAATTGACTTTGACCATGCTGAAAAGCCAGCTTAAGTGTTTTTGGGTTCTTCCCCTCTTCCTTCTTAGCAGAGTAACGTTACCTTTAAAGCCCTTCTGAGTGTTTCTGCTCTGGTTTTGTTCCCAGCATTCCAAGTCTTGTGGTCTGTGGCTTACAGGCAATGCCAGCGTGGCCTGATGAACCTCCCAAGCAGTAGAGATGATTTCATAGCTCTTCACATGCGTTGCCCTGGCGATCTTGGAGCCAGGCATTGTTACACTTCGGAAAATCTGGTCCTGGCTCTTGCCAGAAGATGGTGGATTTCCTTGGAGATTCATAGATTGTTTTGGCTGGAAGGGAACTTTATCATCACGTATTGTGACCCCTCACATAATCCTTTCATGTAGGGATAGTGCCAGCAAGCCTGTGACTTGGATTTGGGCTTGTAACTAGTCCTTCAGAAAGGGTTTTGATCCAGCCGTGGTGCTGAGGGTTCCAGTGAAGGACAAAGAAGCTTTTGCCTCCCCAGGTACATCATTCTTCTCAGAGCATCGTGGTTTCACAGACAGGCTATGAATTGGGAGGCAGGAGGGAACAGGGGAGGTGATGTGAACCAGGGGCTGGGGGGTATTTCTGATGCTATCACTTCAAAAATAAGTAAATTGTAAATTCCACTGCAAATCGGAGCTTTCACGGGATCTTCTTCACAGCACAGCAAAGTGAGAACAGCAGTCATCCATAGCGATTTGGATTGTTACAACAGTGGTCATCAAATTCTTCTGACTGGGGCATGTGAGATCAGACACAATTGTCTTCTCTCCCAAATAATTCAGCTCTGCCTTCTCTGGGTATGCCACCACCATTTCTGATCTGCAGTGAGTTCTAGAGCTGCGGGATAAATGCGACCTGATTATTTTCAATAGAAGAGAGGTGTGAGCAGGGGGAACCTCCCTGTGCACACACCAGCAGCTTTTGGCACTGCATTATAACAAAAGCTGGAAGAGCTTCTTTCTGTCATTGGCATTGGGATGAGCCCTGGCTTGTCCCCACTGGATTCCCTACAGGAATTGCAGACCCAAACTGAACTTAACTGTTTTTCCTGAGCACTACTGAAAGATGCACAGGTTTTACTGCCTAGAAGTGAGGATGGGGCTGCAGGGATCAAGTTATCATGGGATTTGGGGTCCATCCTTCCGTCTCTGTAAACACAGATAGAGGGAAACTGAGTCATGCAGTCTTTGTTATGATCGGTCAGCAGGATCTGATTTGTCAGTCAGAGAAGTGCCACCATTTTTGGTTTGGTGCCATATTGCAGAGAATGAGTCAATGAAGGAGAATGCCACAATCACGACCATTTTTGCTATTGTAACTATTCCTCTTCCTTGATGGGGGCGCCTGGCACACATCCTTGTGTATGCTGTCCCTAGACACTGACTTCAACAGAAGTTCTGATTTTAACTGTATTTCAGGGCAAGATAGAAATTACCAGAAAAACAAGTATTAGGAGGAATTTTTTGGAGGACCCTCCTGCAAAGTGAGGTGCTCTGGAGGAAAAGGAGTTGTCAGCTCTGTGCTTAATCAGCAAAGCTCTGGAGTTTGTGCTTTTAGGTCTTGCTAAAGGCAGTAAGTTCCTGTGTGTAACTGCCTGGCTGAATGGGAGCTTGTGTTGCTTGAAAAGTGGGACACATTGCAGGAAATTACCTTTGTAGGCAGCCCTGAGTGCTAATCTGAACTAAATAGGATACAGCCTGAGCCAGGAGAGCACAAGCCAGGCCTGGACACTTGGCTGGAACACAGGCAGGGAAAGGCCAGGGAATCTGAACCATGTGTGCCTCTGCTTTTCCCTCCTGCCCAGGAGTTGTATGGCATGGCAGTTGTCATGCCAGCGAAGGTTTTTATTCTTGGTGTTTGACCTGCAGTGGGATGAGCAGGAAATGGCAGCAGTCAGAAAGCAGTGATGGCAAAGCTCACTGGCAAGTCTTACACATCAGCACCTGCCGGCAGCTCCCAGCCTGTTGGTCCATGGCTGTTTCCAGGAAAGAAGAAAATCCTGGTAAGGTTTGGACCCTGCTTTTCTAAACTGTGCTCTCTGGTGTTAACCCCAAAGAGCCCTCACTGCAAGCACCAACACAGCATGGGAACAGCAGCTTGCTTTTGGGGTGGAGTGTGACTGCTGTATTCAGGTTGTCTTTGCTGTCCAAATGACCCTCGTAGCTCTTGCAATTTCATGTTATGTGGAAGTTAGGGAGTTCTGGGGAATTGCCAAATCTTTGGAATATGAAACTTACTTTCAGCTCCTGTGAAGTGGGAAGCTGCTGTTGGGAGTCCCTGGTTCCAGGGGCCAGGCTCACACCTCTGTGCTGTGTGTGGAACACGAGGGCATCTGCTCAGGTGTAAGGAGAGAGGTACCACCCTTCCCCAGGGTCACTGGATGTGGCTTTACTCATTTGGAGATTAAATTGCCTGATCTCCCCTTGGACTCCTCCTTCATCCCTGGGACCAGGCTCAAGGCATGCTGCATATGCCACTCACCTGGAGAGCAGTGCCTGGGCAGGGCCACCTCACTGCAGTCTGTAATTACACAGCCACATGGCTTTTTCCACATTCGATGCCATTGATGGATGCGAAGAGGTCAATGGAGGTTGCACAGAAAACTAAATCTGGCTTTTCCACAACTTCAAGTGACTTCTTCCCTACTGAGATGAGCCTCGTTAGGAAGGTTGGAATGTATTTACAGACATTCACAAAGAGGCTGAATATACTTAGAGAAATGTGTGTGCAGTAACTCCGGCTTTACAATAGGATGTTGATTTAATTTTCCTCTTACACAAATCTCAGAGCGGTTTGTCTAATTAAGGCTTTCCAAAGCACTGTAAGGTAGGGTGTTACTATGCCCATTTTATGCAGGAGAAAGAGAAGCAGGGGGCAAACCCTGTTGAGAATAAAGTCCTCTTTTATTCTGGGAAGCCAAGAGTGAGTGAGGACAGGGAAGGACTCGCTGGCACATTCAGGAGAATCACATTGTTTCACATGCTTGCAGAAGCAGCGGATGTTTCTAGTACTGTGTGCTTTGGGATTGCAGAGGTGTTCCTTTCCTACCTGCGAGGTTTGGTTCCCCTCGGCTGGGCTGTGGTGGCTGCGCAGTTCCAGGTGGCTGCACGACTCCAGGTGCCTGCACACAGCTGCCTTCCTCCTCCAGCAGAAGGACACACGTTGCCTTGGATCAGGGCTCTGAGGCTGCACATGGCTTGCTGCTTGTGTGGAGGCTGAGTGACCTGGATGCTTTCCTACTGGGTTTGGGTATCAAAGCCTCCCTAATGGGATACCTGAAGGTGTAGACAGAGGGAGGGGCAGGAACAACCTCAGAGATAAACTCCATTGTGTGGGAGGGTGGAGGCTCTCGGAATGGCCTCAGGAAGGAGTCAGGCCATGGCATGTTATCTTTGAGGAGCTCAAATACCAGTTTTCTCCCTAAGGAAAATGAGGAAAGACACTTTTAATGTTCCTAGTGTGGCAGAAGCCCTACCCTTAATAGACAAGAATCCACACAAGGGTGGCATATTTTGAATGCCCCAAGCCTAGAAAAATCTTCACTAGCAGCTCGTGCCTCATTAGGTCTGACAGAATCTACTGTGCAGAAGTGGGTCGGCCTCTTCAGGATGTGATGCCTGGAGGTGACATCATCCCCTGGTGCTAAAATCTTTAAAAGCCTGTTGAGTGTTGTACTCTTGTGGGTTTTGGTTGGGGTGTTTTTTTCCTCAGTGCTATAGAATGTTTGGATTTGAGATCACTGATGCCAGCTTTTACCTTTTAAAGGTTCAGGCTGTTTGTTGTTTTTTTTCCAGTCCTTAGCTGCTTGTGTCCTGGTATCACTGAGGAATCTCAGCTCTTCTTTTGTGTACCTTATATCACTAGATTTCCAGACCTTGTGGCAGTACAGAAATGCTTGGGAAAATGCAGTTAGGGTATTCCACAAGCCTGGAAAGCAGAGGCAAAGAAAGTCACCAAAAACACATTAAAAAGATCAGAATCTTGACTTCTGTCATTTTATCTTTTCAAAATTCAAGGCAGAAGGAACTTGTTATGTGCTCTGTTAAAATCTCTATAAAATCTTACCCAATTTTGGTATAATCTAACCTGAGTTAGCAGAGAGGCTATGGTGGGAAGGCAGGGCTTGCTGCTGTTTGAGCATGCTGTGCCTGTGGAGGGGAGCTCCAGTAGAATCCAGTGACAAAGAAAATGGCTGCGGCAGCTGAGTCGTTCTTCAAAACATGATACAAGTGCTGTGTACTGGGGATATCACTGACATCCAAGGAGGCTGAGACAAGAGAGCTACCACAGGAGTGTAATCAGAGGCATTAACACTGGTTGATGGCAGACCTGGAGAGAGGGATGTGCACACGAATGATCTGGCAGAGCTGATGGTGGAGGAGGGCTGGCTTGTCCCCATGGATGAGATAATATTTAGTCAGCCATGTATGTACTGTGTTGCTCATAACCAGCGCCTCTGAAAGGACCAGAGCTCAGGGGCTCTTAAAAAGTTAATGAAAAAAAGGGAAAACAGAATAGTTTCATGTGTCACTCAGGTGTGGGCTGGAAGGAGGAGTTTTCCTGTGTGAGAATTCTTGGAGGTCCAAAAAGTCTCTTCTCTTGCTGGGCCAGAACGGTGAAACACACAGAAACTGCTCCCAAACTGTAATATGATGGGGAAAATCAAGTTGAGGTCAACAGAATCTTGATTTCTAACCTTACATTGGTTTAGTTTTGAGGCTTTATAAGATTTTAGAAGTAGTATCTTAAATTAGAATTTCTAATTGAATCAAAAAATTTCCTGTACGAAATGATGAACTATTTACACATTCCAGCCACTTTGAAGCAGCAAACCTTTCCCTGTAAGAACAGAAACAAACTGACCTTTTCTGACCAGAAGCACATTCCAATAAGTTGCCTTTTCTTATTAAAAAAAAAAAAAAATACCAAACAACTAAAAAAACAAACAGTCCACCAATTCTCTGCTGAGTCCAAACCTGGGGGATCAGCTCCCAGCAGAGAAGATGTCATAAAAAATAGTCCAAGTGTGATGTGTCAACACTAATAATTATATTTTTACCTGAGAGACCTTTGCTGTTCCAGGGAGCCCAATCTCAGATGTGCTGGCACAGCACAGCTGGAAGTGTTGTACCAGGCTGGGCTGTGCGGTGCATCCCCGCTCAGAGCTGTGTCCTGGTGGAGTGTAGGAGGAAGAAGCTCTGAGATCACTGTGAAATTTATCCCGTAACTTCCTTCCTACTGTTATCTGACAAACTTGTCTAAAATCTTGTACCTACTTGTACCCTGCTGACAGCAAGTGGGATCCTTAAAGGCTGCTCTGAAATTCTTGCTTACAGCCAGAGATACAGTTACAATTTGTTGATTCCTTCCCTCTCTGTGCCGCAAAGGGACCAGCTGCCATGTCTGGTGTGAGGTGCAATTTTGGCATCTTGGAGAGGAAGCTGCAGCTGGAAGTGTTGCTCTGTGCTGCTGTTTGGAGGAGGAGAGGACCATAGCTGAGCGTGCAGCAGAGGAGAGTAGGGAAGGATATGACTACAGCTGAGGATGAGCTGCTGGACATCCAGGAGCAGAGCTGAGCTAGGCAGAACCCTTGGACTGCAAAACACAAGGGCTGCCTTTCCAGAATGTACTGAAGGGGATGTGCCCCAGTCCTGAATTTGAAAGTGAGAAGAGAAACCCCAATCATTTCAGAGGAATGCAGGGCAGGAGAGGGCGAGTCAAAGGAGGAGGATGGTGCAACCTCAGTTTATCTGTTCCTTATCAGACGTCACCACCTCCTTTTCAGCCTGACCTGACAGAGCCCATGGCTGTGGCCACGGGTCCTCTGTCAGGCCCGGAACTCAGCAGTGCATCAAGGGATGTCTTGGAAAACATTCCTGGCTGCAGTGGATTCTCCAGGAGGCTCTCCCCAGGAATTTGGTCCTGCCAGAGGGAAGGAGAAGAGGGGCATTGGTCTGTGATTTCAGTGAAAATGACAGTGAGCAAATGACCATTGGGAAGTGACAGAGGTTGTGGCTGCCCCATTCCTGAAAGCGTCCAAGGCCAGGCTGGATGGGGCTTAGAGCAGCCTGGTCTAGTGCTAGATGTCCCTGCCCATGGCAGAGGGTGGGACAGGATGTGCTTTGGGGTCCCTTCCAACACAAACCATTCTGTGATTCTGTGACAGCGAAAGGTTCTTCTGGTGGCCTACATGGAGATACTGATGGCATTGTGATCCCTGGCAATGCAGTCCCTGGCAATGCATGGAGAAGGAGGAGGAAGTGCCCCATCAAGCACTGTCCAAAAAAGCACAGGAAAAACTCAACCAAAGCGACCCCCATCACCCCTAAAACACAAAGGTGGGGGACAGTGCTATAGACTGGGCGTTACTGGTGTCCAGTTCCTGCCCGGCACTCTGAGGGGGCTCCCTTTGGAGTCAGAGGGATTTCTAAGGGCAGTGAAGGGGAGTCCAGAAGAGCTGGGGGGTTCAGTAAGTCAGTCCTTTTATTGGGTGTAACAGCTCCCACAATTTCTCCTCTCTCCACCCAAAATCAAACTGAAATGTGCAAATGAAATGTATACCTCGTTGAACAATGTTCACTGCAAGTGGTCCTAATTAACGTTCCCTAAATGGCTGTGATTAGCTACCAGCTGATGGAATATTTACTCCAGGATTTTTTCTTTAAAAAAAAAAACACAACCCAACACAGACACAAAACACTACTTACTTAATTATTTATTTTACAAATTCCTGCCACCGGTTGTGCTGCAAATGTGACTTATGGAGCGGGAGCTGAAACTGGAATGGCTCTTGTACTGAAAAAAAACAGATTAAAGCACAGGAAAAGCAGCTTGTACGAGCAGGCAGCGCTCCCAGAGCCATTTGCTGCACCGAGTTAACAAAGTACGATAAATTAGCAATTTTAAAATAACCCAACTTCCCCCATCGCCTTGCAGGAGCGGTTTTTCCACCATGCTCCGCCGGCTCCTCTCCACATCCCTTTTGCCAAACTAGTCAGTTCCAGTTAGGTCATAAATTGCCCGATGTCACGCAGTGAAGCGGAGGTGACGGATGTCCCTCGGCGTTCCCAGCCCTGGCAAATCCTTTATGGAGCTCCAGGAACCTCCGCTCCCGTTGCTAATCCACGCCTGCCTCCCCTTGGACAGGCCTGGCCACTTCCTTTCCCAGCAATCCTCCTCTCCTGCTTGTTTGCTTTTCGGAAAGCTGATTCAGCCTTGGAGCAAGCGGGTGCAACACTCACAGCGCTTTGAGTCCTGCCCTGCCGCCTGCAATGAGCCAAATGAACTGCGATGGAATCGCTCCATTCCAGCCACGACAAGCCCTATCTTTATTATTTTGATTTTTGGGGCTGTTTTCCCAAGTGTGGCGGCAGATTGGCCTTGGAAAGGCGAGAGTGGACTGTGTGTCATGGGGGCTGCTGGGGCGCCTGGGTTGTGTCACACACGATATCCATGTTGGATCAGCCCTGAACCAGGGGCCTGGCCCATTCCGGGTGGTGTTCCCAGGGGGTAGGGATGGAGTGGGGGTGAGTTGGGGGTGCTGAGGTGCCCTTGCACCCTCCCTCGGGGGAATGAGGGTGGTTTGGGGAGTGAGATTGCTCATGGGTGTATAAGATGGAGACTGGAGAGGAGGTGAAGAATTGGGGGGTGCATGGATGTCATACCTGCACCCCCTCTCTGGGGCATCCTGGGGCAGGGGATAGGTCAACTTATGCTCCCCTGGGGGTGACTGCTCCCCTAGGCCTGCCCTGCCCCCCAAGCCCTGGCTGGACCTGACCCCCTCCTTGTGCCTGTCACTCCCCAGCACCCTCTGGCCCCCCTAGGACCCTGACCCTTGCTGCCCTGCCACCTGTGTGATCATCCTCAGCCCTGACCTCACCCCAAGGCTGGATCCAACCCCCCCTTGTGCCTGACCCCTCATCCCTCCATGACCCCATGGTCCACCTTGACATTCTGTTGCCACGCAGCCCTCTGTGACCACCCTCCACAC